>PYUH01000063.1:428189-498218 GCA_016808085.1 Suaeda aralocaspica | reverse complement strand
CTGTTCGAGAAGGGTAACCTAACCTGTGATTCGAGATGTATCAAACGGTGTTTCATCTGCTTCTCCTTAGGTGCTTCAACTCCTCTTTCTGGAACTGCATCTGAATCTGCAATCACCTCATCTACGGTCTTTCAGTCCACGAAACATCAAGAATTAACATATCAGTAGGCATTTTCGGACCTTCATAAGCAGCCACCACTCCTCAAGGTGTGATGCGTTGACATGGGTCCCTCAGGGGATTCTGTGATGCCTGTGATGTGGGCTGGGGTGTGGGTTGTGATGAAGAGGCACTGGTTTCTCCTTGAGCAGTTGATTGCGCAATTGAGAGCTATTTGAGGTTTCCAAGTGCTTGTTATGAGCCTGCATCGCCTCCATATTTTTAGCATTTGCAACATCATATTCTTCAACTCCAAGATTTCTTCCACTAGGTTGAGGTGGCATTGGGGCTTGCTGGTAGTGGTTGGTCTGCTACTAAACCTGGTGGTGTGTGGTGGTAATATCTTGCATTTGCTGGGGTGGCTGCTGAGGTGGCAGGGCTTGCTGAGGGTTCTGGACATTGCTGTTGTTCTTGTAAAGAAAAATATGGGTGATCCTTCCAGCCGGATTGTATGTATTAGAGTATGGATTGTTTTTATTAGGCTTGGAAGGCACATACTGTTCTACTGAACTAGTGCAGCAAGACTGGAATTGTGACCGAAAGAACCACATGAATCACAGAAAGGATCAGTTGCAATCCCGAAAGTGCAGCTAACGGGGTGATGGTGGGGGAGCGGTAGTTGCCATTTATCAAGTTCTGACTTATGGCATTTTTTGTGCAGCTAACTCTCATACTTATCATCAACTACATGTTTCCCACCCTTCTTGGAATGCCCTCTAAGGTTACAAACTGTGAATTATGAGTGGCAATTCATCTATCAACTCATATGCAGCATGACTCTGGTTCATAAACAACACCATTAGCAGCAGAATCTAGCAAGGCCCTACTCTATTTCCCAACCCATTGTAGAATGATTGAACTAGGAACCATTTCTTCAAAGCCCATGATGAGGACACATTCTCAATTAACCGCTTAAACCGTTCCCAAGCATCATTAATGACTCATCTGTCTCCTGATTGAAGTTAGTGATTTGGCTTCTCAATAAGGCAGTTTTGTGGTGGGTGTATTTCCTCTGAAAAGCACAGGGCTAATCTCCCAACAATTAATGGTGGCAATATGAGATCATTCAACCAGGTTCTAGCCTTGTCTTTTAATGAAACGGGAACATTCGTTCTAATGTAGTCCTTAGAGACATCACTTGCTGGATTAGATCCAGTATTGAAGGAAATTTCTGTAAGTGTAAATTCGGATCTCCTTCAATGTCCCTGAAAACTGATTTCGTTCACACCAGTTCAAAGAGCCGGTTTCAGTTTAAGTTAGCAGCACGGTATCGGGTACTGAATAACCTCCAGCCATAGACTCCACTAGGCAAGGAATAGTCTCAATGAACGGGCCGCCAGGTGGCGGTGGTGGTGGTGGAGGCGGTGGTCCTCTACCCTGTCCTTCTCCTTCGGCAGCCATTTCAACTTCTAAATACCCTTCAAACAGCGGATTGAAGGTGAATTCGAAAACTGAGACAAGTCAGAAACAGTTTCCTCCACAGATCGGGGAAGAAAAATTCGGCGTCTACTACGTCTCAACCGTTTCAGAAATACTCGCTCGGGCTCAGGGAAGATGTAAGTACAGGCTTGTGGTGTTTTGCATAAACCTAGAACCTGCACACAACATAAACTCCGAGCAAAGATGAGAAATAGCCCCAAAGAACTGAATAGTTCTTGAGACTAAGAGATAAAATAAAACAGTAAAAACCCGACTAATAGAATTAAAAATTGCCTCCCCGGCAACGGCGCCAAAATTTGAACAGGATATCGCACACCTATCAAAAGTAAACCAAACGACACTAATAATGTAGCTAGGGTAGTAAGGATCGAATCCTCAGGGAAGCAGTTAAACTATATTAGTTCTAAAAAGCTTAAACTGTGTAAAGAGCCTTGGTCGAGAAGTATTGACTAGCTAACTGACATATTGACTACTTAATAACTAATTACTGGAAATGACGAAGGTTAAACCCATAAAATAAACCTAGGGTCATTGGGTCACAAGAACAACTAATGGATTCACTAACAAAGATCGTTCAATCTCACAACTATCGTCAAATTAGGGCTCACTAATTCTCTCGAATTTAGACCCCTCGAAACTCATCTAGCGGCTCTGCTCATGCCTAGACTAATTCCGCCTATTATTCAGTGGTCTATTGGGTATTTTTACCTATCGGCATCAAATTCAACAATTACCAGAATTACAACTAAATCTGCGCACAATTCAATTGAAACAAAGAAACCAATAATACGAATTGACTACTAATTATGGGATTGAAACAACCTAATTTAATTAGTCCATTGATTGATCAAGGTTTCCCTAACCTAGATTAGACTACTCAATCATAATTATGAAAATTAAAAACAAGACATTAGTTGTAAAACCCTAATTGAATTCATGAAGTAAGAACAATTAAACTAATAACCTAACAATAACTAAATTAATTAAACTAAAAAGACTAAAAAAACATGCATAAATTAACTAAAATAAAGAACAAAAACAGGAAAATTACCAAATTGGAGAAACAATTGAAGACTTGAATTGAATTGAAAATCAAAGTTATGAACAAAACCCTAATTTCCCTAATTTAATTTGAGAGAGAAAAGTGCTTAATTCTAAAACCTAAGAGAGTAATTCTCAATTATGAAAAGCATAAGTTGTTTTTCCTAGAAAACCGTGCCTAATGTACCCAAGTTGGGCTTACAAAGCCTAAGTACGAAGAAAATAAAAGAAAAACAAAAAAGTCGGGAAAATCGTCTGATGCGGGCGCATAGGAGATTCATGCGCCCGCATCAACCTCCCAGAACGCCTCCAAAGCTGAAATCCTCCTTAAATGCGGCCGCATAAGGAATTTGTGCGCCCGCACAGATACCTCAGAAGCTATTTTCTTTTCTTTTCTTCTTATTTCTTCATGAGTTCTTTAAAACTTGTTTTCATACTTCTTGGCACGCAATTCCATGCATCTTCATTCTTATCCCGTCTAAGCTTTCCAGCTTCGTTCCGAGCCTCGGTTTCCGTGCCTGAAATTACAAAACATACCAAAACCGAGCATAACAACCGTGGATGATAAAAATCAACTAAAATGCTCTAAAATTGCCGGAAATCATCCAAGCTTAGCGAGACACACCAATTTAGCTAAAGAACATCGAATGAGCTAAAATAAAGCCAGAATGACACCCATTAAGCACAAAATTGACTCGAAACAAGGGGAAAAACACTATAAAAACCACACATAACAGTTGTTTTGGAGGATTATTGGTGTAAATTGTTGGAATTTCTGTTTAGTGAGGTTTATTTGATTACAGGTTGCACATTTAAGTCTTTGCATACCAATGTCTAGACTGTTGCAAGTTATGTATGTGTGATAATCCTGTTTATTGAATTTAAACAGGACAAAACATTAAGAGTCGTGAATCTAAGTTTTTATTATGCATGAAAATAAAGTGAAAAAAATTATAAAATCTTAATAAGTTTGAAAGTTGAAAAAATATGAAAGAAGTGCAAAGCTTGTGAACATAGTTGTTTTTTTTTTTTTTTTTGTGGATTTATAAGAATTATGGAGTTGATGTGAATTGAGAAGAAAGTTTTGGTTTGCTTTGGTTGGAGTTGAATGATGGAGATTGGAGAATGTTGATGATTATTTTGGAGTTCTTGACGGTTTTCCTTTATTTTTTATGCTTATACCCCGTATTCCACCACATTATCCCAAATTTTATCATACCAATCACCCTAGCCACGTTACAAGCTTATTAAAGCCCTTTTTGATCGTCATGCACATGCTATGGTAATTGTGAAGTGAATCCTTTGTCAAGGTCGTAGAGTATTAATTGCATTTTGAGTCGACATATAGGATTAGTAGATACCCTTAAACACTTGCATGAGGTGTGAGATGTGGGTTTCGGGTTCCTAAATTTGCATTTAAACACATTTTGCATTTGCATTTCATCTTTCGTTGGGAGGTGAGGGTTAGAGCTTCATTGATTTAAACTCATCATTAAATGTGCGGCGTGACCACCCTTGAGCTACTGTAGTCATCGATCCATTAAACTTACTTGGTTGGTTTTGTTTAACTCGTATTTAGAAAGGATGGTAATTGGGTCCTTCATTGATTTGCATTGATACTTGTGTCTTCGGATGTTCTCTTAAGTTATAAAGAAAGGCTTTAAGAAAAAAAATCATCGGAATCGGATGCCCGGTGACGAACAACGGTCACTGGAAGTAATGGGAGGCTAAGGGATTGTTGTCATATAAACAAATTTGAACACCAATTCAATGGGTGCGATCATACCGGCACTAATGCACCGGATCCCATTAGAACTCCGCAGTTAAGCGTGCTTAGGTGAGTGTAGTACTAGGATGGGTGACCTCCTGGGAAATCCTCGTGTTGCACCCTCGAAAAGCGTTTATCTATTAGTATAATTTTTTATTTATTATTTTTCTGTCGTTTAATTGGGAGCACGACTGCGCAGGGGTCGAGAAAAGAAAGGCTTTAAGAAAAAAAATCGCCAAAAACGGATGCCCAGTGACAAATGATTATTTTGTTTTTATAGGGTGTAGTCGATTTGGTTGTGTTTGCTCGGGACAAGCAAAGGTTCGGTTTGGGGGAATTTGATATACATATTTTATATAGTTTCTTTCCCTCATTTTTGGTTGATTTCTATGCTAAATAACTAAGTTTGTGGCTTTATATTGGTTAAAATATCGTTCCTTGGTGCTAATTTATGATTTGGATGAGTTTTAGCGATTTTAGTTGATTTCTAGAGCTTTTAATGTTAGTTATATGCTTCCTCAATTATTAAGCGTGGTTTTCGGTTTGTTTTATGTGTTATAGGAGCGTAATAGGGAGTTATGAAGTCAACATGAGCTTAAACGAGTCAAAAATGACTTGTCTTTGGATACATGCCAAGGTACGGGAATTGAGTGAAGAATTCAAGAAGATCGTTGAAAAGAAGCCCAAGATATTTTATGCGGGAGTAGCCCTTAAAAGAGCCTTGATCTATGCGCCCGCGTTATAGATCAGATCATTCATAAGTTGCTAAATAGTGTTTCTGCAGGCGCAAGGAGGAAAGAAGGTTCGACTACTATAAGCGCAGGGACCCGCGTTTGTGGTCCGCATTTTATTTTCCTCGGGTTTATGTTGTGGGCTCGATTTAATCAAAGCCCATATATTATAAATCGGCTATGTTAGTGGAGAACGACCACGCCTAGTTTTTTTAGCAATTTTTAGAATTAAGAATCCTAATTACTTTCTCTCTCTAGAATTACTAGATTAGTGTGTTAATCAACCTTGCAATTCAATTCAATTCAAGTTTTCTTTTGGCAATTGCTTTCCCTTTTCTCAACTAATTTCTTTCTAGTTTTATAGTAAAGTTTATTTTCTTATTATATTAGGTTTAGTTTTTGTTCTTGTTTTCATAATTATGTGTGAGTAGTCTATTTTTCTAGGGCTAGGGGGTCTATGAACATGTTATGAATTAATTTTATGTTTGTTAATTAATTATTAATTAGTAATTGAATTCCTATTATTGACTACTATTAATTGCAATTAAATTGTGGCCAGCTTTAGTTGTGAGTTAGGTAATTATTGAAATCGAGGCCGAGAGGTAAGATAACCACAATAAGACCACTACATAATAGCAAAACGAATTTATGCGAGCGAGAGTCGGTAAAGGAGTTTTGAGGGAGTCTATGTTTGAGAGAATTAGTGAGCCCTAGTTCAATGAAAGTTATGAATTAATGAATGAATGTTTTATGAGTTTTTTTATTGTTCATAGTGAACCGACTGCCCTAGGCTTTTATTATTACAGTTTAAATCATAATTTTTGCTGTTTTTCTAGTTTTTAGTAGTTTAGTCATAGTTCAACAAAGGCCCCTTATACATTTTAGAATTTTTAGAACTAATAGAGTTTAATAGCTTCCTTGTGGATTCGACCCCTACTACTCTATCTATACTAGTTAGTGTCGTTTGGTATTTTTGAGAGTTGTGCGACAACCTGCATCAACCTCCTCATAAGTTCTCTTGGAGGTATGATTCTGTAAAGAATCCATAAAGAACTCCTTAAGACCTTCCAAGATACCCTTGAGTTGGCCATCACGGGTTAATCTCCCAACGCCTTCCCCTCAGGAGAACCAGTTCCTTGTGCAGTTTCATAGTTTTCGGTCAGATCAAGCTACCTAGTCTCATCCTCTGGTTGTAGAGAACCACCTATCATCCTGTGGTGTCCTCCCCACAGACGGCTCCAAATGGTGTAGAATGAGCTCCTTGTAGGGTCTCTTCAACTGTGTAGCTAGATGGTGCTCTGGAGGACTACAAATTGGACAGACAGGTGTGGGCTTGTTCACTTCCCTTGGCACGATTCCCAAGACCTGCAAAACAAGGGAATAAAATATTTGTAGGATTTTTCCCCCTCCAATGCTTAAGCAAGTCTTTGTAGGAAGATTAAAGTTAATTAAAAGAAATTAACTATAAACTTAATCTAGAGAGAGATTTTAGAGAGAGAAGTTCTCAAGCTTATGTAAGAATTGAATGCCCCCAAAATGTTGAGGTCATGGAGTATTTATAGCATTTACTTATGGTGGCTAATGGATTATAATGCGACATTTGTCGTTACGTGATTGGCTCACATTTTACTTTTGACTTCATAGGCTTCCTTATTTGCGCCTTGGAGGCTCAAATACTTCAACTATTTTCCATAATGTTGTAACGAATTACATGGTGACAAGTGTCGCTCCCATATTCATTCTTTCATTTGTTTAGGAAAAGGGTGACACGTATTCAAGTGGGCCACACCATAGTGGTCCAATCATCTTCCAGTTAGCAATGCTAATTTTACATTTCAGCTCAAAGAGATAGACACATGGTCCATTCATCTGATGATAAGTGGCAGCCTTTAGGCTTGCCACTTTAGACTGTGTTTTGTTTGCGAGTCAAATAATCGTATAACTTGCTAATCACGTAAAGAGTAAGATGGATGAGCAATAAAACTCTGGATCGTACACTTCTAGAGTAATATCAATCCGGGGTTGGAGTACACAAGGTATTAGCCATGTGCGTTCTTTGCAGATCGACTGATCTTCGTGTCTCTATTTGTTAATGATAAGTTAATATTTGATGCATATTTTACCCCCGATCCCGATTGATTTTTAGCTCTAATGTGGCTCTTTTGAGCCATTTCTACTAACTTTTGCTATTTCGAGTGCTTGTTGTGTTTTTTATAAGATTTTACAGGAATCTATGATTTATCATTGTTTTTCCGAGCCTTTCGAAGCACTTGAAGAGTTAGTGAAGAGTTTGAAGTCATTTGGGAAGCATTACTAAGGATTAGGAGTATTAAAAAAGCAATTAAAGAAGTAATTAAGAGAAAACGAGTAAGGAAATCAAGAAACAAAGCACGAGGCCAACTGCCTGGGTCAAAGCGCAGCGCCCGGGTGAGGGTTGTTCGCTCGGACCCCTCCGGGCAGGCCGCTTTGAGGAGGATTCTCATGCGTTTCTTCTTTTTTTGGGCTTTGTATATAAGTCTTTTTTATTCCTAAACCTAAGTACGAATTTTCATTTCTTAATTTCTAGTTTTTAGCCCTAGTTTCCTCTCTAAGTTGTGAAGAATGTTAATCATTCAATTTAATTCAATCGAGGTTTTATTCTAAATTCCTTTTTAATTATGTTTATAGTTTATGTTTTTAATTCTTAGTTTAGTTTTAGTTCATGTTCTTGGTTTTTGTGCCCTAGTTTCATGTTTAGATTTAGTTCATTAATTATTGTTGGTTTGTTAGTTTTAACTATGTTTATAGCTTTATTTTCCTTTGTTGATTTAGTTTCTCTAAATTCTATCATGTGTGAGCAGTTTCCTTTCTAGGGCTAGGGGATCTATGGATCGTTCCTGATGTTTTGTTCATAATTTTTAATTTGATTGTTGATGTTCTCGAATTCCTGCTGTCAATCATTATTGCTTTCAGTTAAATACTGGCCAAGTTTAATTGTTAGTCTGAGTTTTTCTAAATCGATACCGAGAGGTAAGATTACCACAATTAGATCACAGGGACAATAGGCAAAACGAGTCTAAGTGAGCGAGTGCCATTAGAGAAGTTTTGAAGGTGACTAAATTCGAGAGAATTAATGGACCTTAGTTCTGGAAGTCAATAATCGGTTAATTAATTGTTTCGCAATTCATTAGTTGATCTGTAGTGAACCGAGGTCCTAGGCTTGGTTATAGAGTTATTTCCTTTTTAAAATTTCGTTCCTAGGGATAGTCAACTTTTTAGTCAAAACCCAAAATTCAAAGGCCCCTTACGGCAGAATAACTTTTTAGAGTTAGTAGAATTGCTTGCTTCCCTGTGGATACGATCCCTACTTCCCTGTCTACATAGTTAGAGTAGTAGGTTATTTTTTATAGGTATACGAGTGACCCTACCAGTTAAAATATAGTTTTTAAAAAACTCAAAAGGGAGTTGAGATCTCATACTAGCTATGGTGACGGATTCGTGCCCGTTCGCCATCTATTGATATTTTTGATGTTTCTTACCTATGAAACATGGATTTTTTTTATAATTATTGATGCTTATTTCCTTTATGGGATGGACAACCTTGTCTATTGCTAATCCGATTATTAATAAACCGATTGAGAGTCTTGTCATGGTTCTACTTATGATGTCTATGATGATTGTTTGCAGGTCCATGCCCTTCTTGCATAATTGTTTCCTCAAATGCTCATTTTTTCGTTGGTATCATGTTGGTTATTTATGCATTTTCTTGTAGTTTGTATGCTCAGCTTGCTGATTACGTGTTCTATGTTGTTGGTCTACGACCCTATGATGATCCATAGCTGGGGAGCAGAGTCCTTGCAGGTACATAGATGATACGATTTCTACATGGTGATGAGGGACAGTCGTATACCTATCAAAGATAACCTACTACCTCTACTAATGTTGACAGGGAAGTAGGGATCGAATCCACAGGGAAGCAAAGAAACTCTACTAACTCTAAAAAGCTATTCTGCCGTAACGGGTCTTTGAATTTGGTTTTGACTAATTAACAAATGACTCGTAGAGAAGAAATTAAACACAAGAATATATATCAATAACAAACCTAGGACTTCAGTTCACCACATACCAACCAAAGAATTGAATCGTAAGAGTTGTCTCTAAGAACAAAATTAGTTCTTTGAGACGAAATAAAAATAGACAAAATGACCCGATTAGTAGAAAATAAACCATTGCTTCCCCGGCAACGGCGCCAAAATTTGATGAGGACAGTTGTATACCTATCAAAAATAACCTAAACCTTCTACTAATGTAGACAGGGAAGTAAAGATCGAATCCACAGGGAAGCAAAGAAATTCTACTAACTCTAAAAAGCTATTCTGCCATAAGGGCCTTTGAATTTGGTTTTGACTAACGAACCAATGACTACTAGAGAAGATATTAAACACAAGAAAGTATATCAATTGCAAACCTAGGACTTCGGTTCACCACAAATCAACCAATGAATTGAACCGTAAGAGTTGTCTTTAAGAACAATTAGTTCTTTGAGACGAAATAAAAATAGACAAAATAACCCGATTAGTAGAAAATAAACCATTGCTTCCCCGGCAACGGCGCCATAATTTGATGAGGACAGTTGTATACCTATCAAAAATAACCTAAACCTTCTACTAATGTAGACAGGGAAGTAAAGATCGAATCCACAGGGAAGCAAAGAAATTCTACTAACTCTAAAAAGCTATTCTGCCATAAGGGCCTTTGAATTTGGTTTTGACTAACGAACCAATGACTACTAGAGAAGATATTAAACACAAGAAAGTATATCAATTGCAAACCTAGGACTTCGGTTCACCACAGATCAACCAACGAATTGAACAACGATTAATTAACAAACTATTAACTTCCTGAACTAAGGCTCACTAATTCTCTCGAATCCAGTCTCCTTCAAAACTCCTCTAATGGCTCTCGCTCACTTAGACTTGTTTAGCCTATTATCCCTGTGATCTAATTGTGGTAATCTTACCTCTCGGCTTCAATTTTTATAATATCTAACTAACAATTAAACCTGGCCACAATTTAATTGAAACTAATAAAACATGACAATTGGAATTCAGTAACGTCAACAATTATATTAATTAATCATGAAACAAAACATTAGAAACGATCCATAGATCCCCTAGTCATAGAAAGGAAACTACTCACACATGATTCTAACTAAGGAAAACAAATTAACATTAAGAATTAGAACCAGAGACATGACAAAATCAAATAAAGTAATTAACATGCATGAACAAACTAAACCAAAAACATAAAATAGGGCATTAGCAAGATCTAAGAAATAAACTACTACTAATAACTATAAAGCATAAACATGAACAAACTAATGAAAACAATGAAAAGAATTGAAATAGAACCTATAATTAAGATTGTATTGAATGAATGATTCAGTTTGAACAAAAGTAAGTGAATGAAAACCCTAGAAAAATATATTGTAGTCTAGTTTAATGTGTGGAAGGCCTAAAACAATAGCTATTTATACAACAAGAACAAAATCCGACCTAAAAAGGAGAAAAAGGCCTCCAGGACGAACTACCTGACCAACCGGGTGAACACTGCCCAATCGGGCATGAGTGATGTTTTCGTCCCCAATCTCTGAAAAAACTAAGTAAATTCCGCTCGACTGCCCGGACGAAATCTGCCAGACTGCCCATGCAAAATGACTTCGTCGCCATACTTAAGACATCTTGTCTTTTAGCTAATCCAAGCTTCATTTTAGCTCCCTGAATACTTCAATACTAACCCATGGCTTCTAATATCTAGTCGTAACTCGTATAATTGCCTCGAAATCAATGTAAAACACTGAAATCCTGCAAGATGTCACTAAAAAGCACAAACAACTCCATAAACCAAACATCAGCCAAAATAGCTCCGAAGAGTCAAGTTTAGAGTCAAATTAAACCACAAAAGGGGGTAAATTACATAAATAAAATACACTCATCAAACTCCCCCAAGCCAAACCTTTTCTTGTCCTCAAGCAAACAAATCAAATCGAATAATGACTTCACCCCTAAAACTTTTGAAAACACAATCAACTCAAGCAATTCCAAGCAAGTAAGTTCCTCTACCAACATATCAAAATCCCCTAACCGCCATCCACTTAAATCAAAATCATAGAGCCAACCATGCAAGAAATCAAAATCAATAGCTAGAATCTCACAAGATGTCACTCCACATATTTATGTTGATCATAAAACAATGTAGCTCGCCCTCACCTCCCAACCAAAATCAATGTGTAATGCAGTGCAAAAGTGTTTAAATGCAATTTTGAGAAAACCAAACTATAGCTCACACCTCATGCAAGTGTTTGGAAGGGTAGTCACTAAACCTAATGCAGAATTCAACTCGTAATGCAAGTAATTCTCACTAGCCTTGGCAATTGTCTCACATGACGAGAACTAAAAATATGTACATGCCAATAAAAAAGGTCTTTATAAGCTTATAACGTTGATAGGGCGATGTGTAGGATAAATTTGAGATAATGTGGTGGAATGTTGGCTATACGCATATAAAAATTAAGAATGCAATCAACATCTCCAACATTCAACTCCAACACCAAACCAATTCTTATATAATTTACATCACACCATACAACTTTCAAATCAACAACACCAAAAGTCACAAGCTTTTCTTTCTTTTCGGCCTTTTCATTTTTTTCCTTCAATTTTACCTTTTATGTGTTTCTTTTCTCATTTTCAAAATTTTCAAAACTTAGGTTCACGACTCTTATTGACATGTCATTGACAAAATCATCACACATACATAACTAGGCAATATAAGAGATTTAACTTTTCAATTCTTCATTGTAACTAGCCTTGATATTGGTATGCAGAGCCTTGTTGTGAAACCTATTATTAAACTTTAACTAACATACATTCCAACATTATCTTTTCCAATAACCTCCAAAACTTCCAACAAATGCACAACAACAACATAACAACTCTAAAACTCCCCCAAGCCAAGCTTGGGCATACATCAATTAATGAAACACGGCCAAAAAGAGTTGTAATGTGGGTAAAAAGCTCAAAACAAGGATCAAGGGAAAATTTATGGTGGAATGCCTAAAATTTGAAAGCTCCTAAAGAAATGAATGCCTTTCATCATTTGCGACATGCAACACACCAAAGCCAAGCTACTAGAGTCAAAAGCCAAACATGGATCATACAAGCACCAGGAACTAAGCACACAAGAAAAGAAATAATAAGCATATAGTAATGTATGTGGCCCAAGTCCTCTCGTTATCTAGCTAAAGCCTTTACTCTACATATAGCCATATTGCAAGATATGATATGAAACTGTTTCAAGCTAAATCAGGTTCAAGTCCAAGTTGGCAATTCCTTAAACATAGTTCATCACATGCCCAAATCAACCAAAATCAATTTTGAGAAAATGCGGGGCACAGGGAAATCATCATTCAATCATTCAGTAATACTTAAATAAAAATCAAGCTCAAACCATTCAATTTATTCAATCAATTAACTAAAAAGCAATAAAAACTGAAATAAGAAAGTAGTAAATTTTTTTGGTCATATGTAAACTCCTACTTCTAACAAGTAGTACAAACCATATGACTATCCTAAGAAAGCAATAAAAGCTACACTAGAAAGCAATAAAAATTAAAACTAAGAAAGAAATAAAATATACCTCCACGAAGCCGAACTCAGCAATGTCCTCAGTGCTGGAAGGGAGCAGGGCATCAGCTCCACAAATTAAGTCCTCAAGGAACTCATCCCTCCTCCTCCTCATCATCATCATCAGCAGTAGCTCCACCCATTCTTGTGCCCTCCCTAGCAGGTCCGTAGCCCCCCTGTGGGTAAGTGTACTAGGATGGGTAGGACCAGTAGGAGGGACCACTCCCTTGCGAGCAAAGTGAACAATGATAGGGTACATAACAAGACGATGGTCCTGTTGAAAAGTATCACCTCTCGAATTGATCGAACTAGTCTCGATGCGGTTAATTGAGGGCCTCATATCACCTCTCTCAAAATAGGGGACATTATCCCCTGGTACCGCTACTTCCCCCTGTTGTGGGGGCTCAGAGTGGGATGGCTCACCCTACTCTCGTCTATTGTATGTATGGGTACCGTACTCTAGAAGAGTCTCATGCCCATTGAGGGGCATGAGATAGGAGTCCTGATCAAAAAGCAACCCCGTATAAACGGGGTTTGGAAGTAGCACATATTGGGGTTTGTAAGACACCACATACTAACGTAACTTGTTATAGGTGGCCAAGTCCACCCAGTTCAAGTGACTCAAATAAGGAAAGTCTAACATGTTAGACCCCTGGACCTTATTCCTGTTGAGCGTAGGAATGTCGCAGTATTGGGAAATCCTAGAAATTAGGCCCCCGAACACAATTTTGTTAGATGTCGGCTGCCCATACTGATCAGTACTAGGAAAGGTGTTACGGTGGTTGAGGAGGTGGAGGATGAAGTGGTGTGTAATGTTGATTTTGTAGGGGAACTAGGTTTTAACTAGATGTTGCCCTAGGATGGAAACTTCAATTTTGCTCACATTATTCAGCTCCTTTCAGCCAAATATAGTCCGACCCATAAACCGTAGAGTGATTCGAACAGAAGGCAAGTGCATACGACTGGCATGAGCATGTTGCCAGTTTTGCAAAATATCACCTGTTAAAGCATACCATAATGTGACACCATTGTAGCCCTCAGGGGGTTTCATGGTGCCCTCAGAACTCAAACCAAAAATAAGGCCAAAATCATCAACATTCAACTCCCAAGTCCTGTTACCCAGACGGTAACGAATAGCCCTAACAGGTCTAGAAGTGCTAGGATGAATAATAGATAAACTTGACAAAAACTCATATGTGAGATCAGCATATGTAGGAACATTAAGATTATAGAAATAACTCATACCCATGTTAGTAAAATGTTCTCTAATAGTATCCTCAATGCCTAATCTCCATAACATGCAATGATCTAAGAAACGTGTAGGAACAACCACTCTACTAGTCAAAAGATTTGAATTTTACCTGTTGTTCCTCGGATTCAAAGATAATGTTTGGAAACCTCCAGTCATGGGGAACTTGAGGTGGTGGTGGTGGTGGTGGTTGTCATTGTTGCCCACAGCCCCTTTGTTGAGAAGATCTTGCTCTCTTGGAACACATTATGAGTTTGGTAGAGTTTTATAGGTTTTTGGGGTTTTTGTGAGAAGTGAGGAAAAGGTGGGGAGAGTGAAATTTATGTAGTGGACCATAAAGAGCAAGGAAAAAGAAAGATTTTGGTGAAAATTTAAGTGATTTGGAGAAAGAATGAGTGAGTTATGAGTGATTGAAGGTTTGAGTGAGGTTGAGTGGTTATGGAGGTTGAGAGAATTTGTAGAAGATTGAGAAAGTTTGATGATGAATGAGGGAAGAGAGAAAACGAGAGAAGATAAGGGGATGGGGTGTCCGGGTGGTTCGCCCGATTGGGGGCTGTTTCGTCCGACACTGATCTGTTTACGCCCGACTCGGGCGAAATTTACTTAGAAATTTTTCTAATCCTCCCTCCAAAAACACTATTCACGCTCGACTAGGCGGATTTCGCCCGACTGTTCGGGCGAATTGTTCGTCATGTGTGCCTGATCGGGCGGCTCTCGCCCGAGCACTCAGGCGAAATGCCCTCTTCTTGTAATTCCTCTGATTTCCTTCGTCCCGTGGCTCGAGCGGGAGGCCCTCGCCCGACCGCTCGGGCGAAACCCGAGGTTGCACGGTTCTTCAACTTTTGCAAATTTTGTTCATCATAGCACGCATTCCGAGACTTGTACTCGTAAACCAGACCTGACAAAAAGCATCAGTACCCTCACTCACACTTACCAGCATTGAACACAATTGATTTAGGTATGAGGTACTACTACTGCTAAGAAAAAGGCACTAAACTGAAAAATAAACTAAACTACCTACGGGTTGCCTCTCGCAAAGCGCTTCTTTAAGGTCATTAGCTTGACCATGTTACCTTATTATCATAGTGGGTGGGGGTTTCGGAAGGTAACTTCCTCAACTAGACCAACAATGTCGCCTTCATAGTAGTGCTTGAAGCGATGACCATTGACTTTAAACCGTTCTCCCTTGTCATTTTGAACCTCAACAAAACCGTACCTGCTCAACATAGTGATTAGAAAGGGTCCGCTCCATCTAGACCTCAGCTTTCCTGGGAAAAGCTTCAATATAGAGTTGAATAGTAAAACCTTGTCACCAATTTGGAACTCTTTCCTCGTGATCCGCTTGTCATGCCACCTCTTAGTCTTCTCCTTGTATATCTTGGCACTGCCATAGGCTCGTAAATGGAATTCCTCAAACTAATTCAACTGTAAGTAACCGCTTCTCACCTACAAGCTTGTCATCCATATTAAATTCTTTTACCGCCCAGTATGCCTTGATTCCAACTCAACCGGTAACTGGCATGCCTTCCCATACACTAATCGATATGGAGATGTACCGATAGGTGTCTTAAATGTCGTTCTGTATGCCTATAATGCATCATGAAGCTTGCTGCTCCAATCTTTCCTTGATTTTGTAATTGTCTTCTCTAGAATGGCTTTGATTTCCCGATTAGAAACCTCAACATGGCCGCTAATCTATGGATGATAAGCTAACCTAGTACGATGATAGACTCCATACTTCTCAAGTAACTTAGTAATCTGTTTCTCGTGAAAGTGGGAACCCCCATCACTAATGATAGCTTTAGAAACTCCGAATCTCGGAAAAATGACTTGCTTAAACAATCGTAGCATAGTATTAGAGTCTGCATTAGGTGTTGTTATGGCCTCTATCCACTTTGAAACATAGTCAACGACCACCAATATGAATCAATTTCCATTAGAAGAAGGAAATGGACCGATGTAATCAACACCCCATAAATCAAAAATCTCAACCTCTAGAATCCCAATTTGAGGCACCTCATGACGTTTCGAAATATTTCCGGTCCTTTAACACACATAACAAGATAACACAAAATCTCGGGCATCCTTAAATAGAGTAGGCCAATAAAATCCAGATTGCAATACCTTAAACATAGTCTTTGAAGGGCTTGCATGACCTCCATAAGGTGATGAGTGGCAATGGCTTAGGATCCCATAGAACTCCCAATCAGGATCACATTGTCGGTATAAACCATCAACACATTCTCGAGACAAATTTGGGTCATCCCAAAAATACCGCCGAGCATCATGTAGAAACCTCTTATTCTACTGTGATGAGAGATTAGGAGGCAAGACACCGCCTAGAATGTAATTGGCAAAATCAGCGGTACCATGGTGATTTAACAGCAATTGAAAGTAAGTGATTGTCGGGGATGGAATCATCGATAGGCACGAGCTCTGTATCTTCAAATCGAATATTGGAAAGATGATTGACTACTACATTTTTCACTTCGTTCTTATCACGAATTTCAAAATCGAACTCTTGCAGCAATAGAATCCATCTAATCAACCTTGTCTTTTCTTCCTTTTTAGCTAGGAGGTACTTAAGAGCAGCATGGTCAGTGTGAACAATTACTTTCGAGCCCCATAGGTATGATCGGATTCTGTCAAGTGCATTCACGAATGCTAGCAACTCCTTATTAGTACTGGCTTAATTCACTTGAGCTGGATCAAGTGTCTTGCTGGCAAAATAGATTGCATCTAGAACCTTGTCCTTTCTTTGGCCTAGAACTGCTCCAACTACATAGTCAATGGCATCACACATGATCTCGAATGGGAGGTCCCAATTAGGAGATTGGATGATGGCTACAAAAATAAGTGCCTGTGTTAATCCTGTTAAAAGACTCAACACACTTATCAGTAAAATCAAAATCTGCATCCTTCAAAAGAAATTGGGTTAGTGGTTTTGCAAATCTTAGAAAAATCCTTAATAAACCTGCGATAAAAACTTGCAAGACCCAAAAAGCTTCTTATCCCTTTGACGTTCACATGAAGGGGAAGTTGCTCCATTACCTGAATCTTTGCTTTATCTACCTCAATACCTCGTTCAGATATTAAATGTCCAAGCACAACACCTTCAATGACCATAAAGTGGCACTTTTCTCAATTCAGCACTAAATTCACGTCTTCACATCTCATGAGCACTTTTGTTAGATTTTCTGAACAGGCATCAAATGAAGTTCCATAGACACTAAAATCATCCATAAATACTTCCATAATAGATTCAATGAAATCAGAAAAGATACTCATCATGCAACGTTGAAAGGTAGCAGGGGCATCACATAAACCGAAGGGCATTCTACAATATGCAAAAGTACCATAAGGACATGTAGAAGTAGTTTTCTCTCTATCATCAGGATGAATAGGGATTTGAAGGAATCTCGAATAACCATATAAATAACAGAAATACTTATGCCTAGCTAGCCTTTCTAACACTTTATCAATGAAAGGGAGGGGAAAGTGATCCTTTTTAGTAGTAGTGTATTCAATTTCCTGTAATCAATACACATACGCCAACATGTGAAAACTCTAGTGGGAAACAATCCATTTTTATCATTACGCAGAACAGTGGTCCCCCCTTTCTTAGGTAATACCTGAACTAGACTGGCCCATCTAGAATCAGAAATAGAATAAATGATACCAGCATCAAGTAATTTAATAACTTCCATCTTAACAACTTCCAACATGTTAGGATTTAAACGACGTTGACCCTGTATGCTTGGTTTATGACCTTCCTCTAAATGAATGCGATGCATGCAAAAATCAGGACTAATACTAGTTAAATCATCAATAGTATAACCAATAGCCTTCTTATGACGTTCAACACAACTAATAATTTCTCAAGTTGACAATCAGTAAGTAAAGCACTAACAATAACTGGATATAGCTCTTTTTCATCTAAAAACACATATTTAAAATTAGAGGGAAGGGATTTCATCTCAGGTTGTGTTACCTCCTTTACCAAACAAATATTCTAGGGAAGCTTCAAGAATTGATATTTGCTCCCTCAATTGAATTCCACTCCTTAAAGGTCCTGAATCAGCTCATCTGATTCCATATTGCCTTCACCTGAAACAACATCCAAACACAAAACGGCCTCTAGAAGATCCTTTTTAAGTGACCGAGGCAAGTCATCACAAACAATTTCTTGAATAATATCAATACTATAGCAGGATTGCTCCAATATGGGGCTTTTTAGTGCACTATCAAGGTTAAAGGTAACCTTGTCATCACCTACAGAAAGAGTTAAACTTCCATTTTTTACATCAATAACAGCTCCTGTAGTGTTTAAAAGTGGCCTACCAATAATAATAGGGATTTGTGCATCCTCCTCCGGCCATATCTAACACCCCAAAATGAACGAGCATGAAAAACTTCCCAACTCTTACCGGGACATCCTCTAAAATACCTTTTAGATTTCACAGTTATATCTGTCATCCTCTAAAATACCTCTAAAGTAGTCCGGTGGTTTTGGAGGGGAGGTGGATTTGTCATCCTTCCAGCATGATGACTGCATCCATCTTGAGGATTTCTGAACTTTAATGTGAATAATGGACATTGGATGTGGAGTAGCATTGCCGAAATTGATATTATTCCTGTGAAGCTAGATAAACTTCTCCCTTTAATGCTTACCTCATGTCATGAAGAGGAAAGAAGGAGGAAAATTCCTCCTTCCATCCCTCTTGGTGGGCTTGAGGGTGGAAGGAAATTTCGTTAGGCCCATGACTTGGGCTCTAAGGTTTCCTTTTCCATGCCTATATCTTAGCTCGTTTTCGCAAAGAAAGGCGATTCCGAGCATCAGAAAGTCATTAGTGTTTTTATTATAAAATGTGGGAAAAATTTAGAAAAAATTTGGAAAATTGTGGGAAAATAAATAAAAATAAAATTGATCGAAATGCTTTTGTGATTTACTTGGATTTTATGGGTTTTTAGGAGTTTCGGGGTGATTTCAGGTTGGATCTTTCAGCGTACTTATCAAGACTAGATTAATTAGCGACGTGGTATATGTTTATCATCGACTTAAGGCGCGGGGACAAATGTAGGTGTCTACAGTACTCACTAATGAACACCCCTATGTTTTGGTGTAAGGAGAAAAATGAACAAGTGTTGAGAGAGAGAGAGAGAGAGAGAGAGAGAGGAGAAAAGAACGAGTGTTGAGAGAGAAAGAGAGGAATGGAATCGAAATGACAAGGTTTTTTTTTTTAATTTCATTTCAAATAATTAAAAATACTCCATTTTTTCTGATGTATGAGATTTAGCCTAAATCCAAATTTTCAAATTCTAAGGCATTCTAAACAATGGATTGTGCCAATTCCATCATTTCAAATGAAATACTCTAAAAAGTGCAAATGATGTAATTATATTTAAGATGATATAATTACATTTTAATTGATGTAGTTATATTTGAATGTATAGTCGCAATTCAAACGATATAATCACATTTCAAATGATAAAGTAATATTTCACTTTTGATAATGATTGGATGTACATTTAGCTATTGTACCCCGAGACTATATTAATATTTTCTATCCAGATACAAACGGTTGTATAATACTCCCTCCTTTTCATAATATTGGTTAGGTTTTCCTTTTGCACAATTCCCAATGTACATATTTGAACGTTAATGTATACTAATATGCTTTTTAAAATGTTATAAAATTTCATATATAAAAATTATACAATTAGGCGGATATAACAACATCAACATTGAGTATGTTTGTAGTTATTCCAAGTTGTTGAACATGAGTTGTATTATCAAACAACTCAAATGGTACAATTGTAAATAAAATCAATTTGCAATGAAAAATACAATATTTAGATATGTGGGTCCCTTATATTTAACCGTCCTAACCTTTAAGATATTTTTGTTAAATAACTCAATTTGAGTCACTGAGAATTTTCCATGTGTTTAGTTGTATATATAAAAGATTTTTCATTATATTAGTTTTTCAATATTCGATACATAACAAATATTATGAAACGGATTTAAATACTATCTCTACTAGAAATTAATTTAAAATATTCTTCGGAGTATTTCACAATTTAATTTTATTTTCGGTTAATTCGTAAAAAGACAAAAGCATATCCGGAATTTCAAACGGTAATATTTGCTTTCAGTCCTCTGATCTGAGATTGCTTTCCTCCGGAAATGATTTATTATTAAATAACAAGTTATCATCATAAAGAGTGAAACAACGGTAACATTATACTCACCTTTTCATTCTTCTTCTTACTCGTTTTCTACGCTGTTTTGCCGGATTGACGTTTTCTTCTTCCTACCTCTCCTTCCTTCATTCATTTGCTTTTTCCCTTAAACCTTTTCACACATTTGTTTCATCACATATCACTTATTCTAATCTCATCGTTGTATTTATCATCATCACCATATAACACACGTAATCGGTTTTGTTGATGTTTAATCGCAATTTATTGTTATTCTAAACAGTAGAACTTTGATTGATTTTTGGGTAAAATCAATCACAAGTCAGTCCATCTAACCTCATCGATCTAATTCCTTCATCGTCACCATATAGCAGGTAGTTGATTTTCTTTCATGTTTTAGTGAACTTTCATTAATATTATTGCATGTTATCTTTGTATTCAGATTTCGGGTAAAATCAAACTGGTTGAAAAATCGATTAACTGTTGTGTATTTTTAAGGGATAAAATAATAGGTCGAAGAACGAAAGAAAAATTAATCAATTTTGAAAGAGATAAAACATGATACTTATTTGATTTAATTGAACTCCAAATTACAGGGCAATGGTTGACCTTCAAGGAATTGCAGTTTCAGCAGCAGTAAACCTTATGTCTGCACTGGTATTCCTCATTGCATTTGCTATGTTAAGACTTCAACCTGTAAATGACAGAGTATATTTCCCAAAATGGTATTTTAAAGGAATTAGAGCAAGCCCAAGTCATGCTAGGAGAGCAGCTGTGAACAAGTTTATCAACTTGGACTTTCGAATGTATTTGCGGTTTCTAAACTGGATGCCTGAGGCACTGAGAATGCCAGAACCTGAACTTATTGAGCATGCTGGACTTGATTCTGTAGCTTATATCCGAATTTACCTTCTTGGGTGAGCTTATACTTAGCTGATTGCTTAACAACCTATGTGTGCATTGGTTTGGCGTCCTTTTATACCAATGCTCTTCAATATTCTGTACTAGTGTATCTTCTTTTAACAGTTGGTTTGGCGTTTCTTTATTATGCTGATCCATTGTTAAAAAACATTTCTCTGTAGCTTGAAAATATTTGTTCCGATTGCGGCGCTGACATTTGCTGTTTTGATACCGGTTAATTTTACGGGAAAAATGTTGGAAGGGTCACTTGATTTGTCATTCAATGATATTGACAAATTGTCTATATCAAACATTCCAAATGGATCGAAGAGGTGAGATCTATTTATTGTTTTAGCCTCTTTCTTTTGGCCTGGGTTATGTTTCTATTTTTGATTTAATTACTGCTATGGCTCTGCATAAATTTTATGGATTGGTTGTCTTCTCTTAGCCCAATCTTATGGACGCTCATATGTTGTTCAAGTTTAGTTTGTAATTTGATTTACTTCTGCTCAACATATATTTTAAGTTGAGCGCCGTTGATAGAGGACTTTTTTTTTTTTTGTTTTGCTTTTCTTGTATCCATTAGGGTAATGAATGAAGCTCATGTATGAATTCATTGAATTGTTTGTTTTTTCCCTTTTGTTTTTTGGATAAATTATTTTTTAAAGCTTTATTCTTCTGTTGTGTAAATTTCTATTAGTGATAAATAACAACTTTTAGTCAGTCATATTTTGTGACCAATAGCAAACAAACTGACGAAAGTAATGCAAAAACTTAATCATGAAATATATGAATGAACTTTCTTTTACTCAAGCTTTGAGATTAGTTCGTTCCCATTCCTATACAGAATAAGTGAGCTTTACTGATATCTTAAACCATGACTTTCATCAATAAAATTAACTTACTGTTTTTGCGTGTATGAGTTTACACTCTAGAAAGTAGAAACATGGTGTATGCTTGTATTTGTTCACTGTGTTTGAGTGTAGGAGTTTACACAGTTTCAAGACACATGATGTATACACAGTTGAGTCTGACTTTTGGCTTCTAATTTTCAGATTCTGGGCACATATTAGTGTGGCATACATCGTCACGTTTTGGACTTGTTACATGCTATACAAAGAGTATAAAATTATTATGAACAAGAGGTTGCACTTCATTGCTTCTGCAGATAGACGGCCTGATCAATTTACAGTAAGTTATTGTATTATTAACTTCAACTCTTCAATCAATCATGCTATGCCTTGAAAAGTTGCAACAGTTTTGATCTATTTTGTTTTTCAATCAGCCTATATATAAGACTAGGTATGTAAGTAAGTTGGACTGATCAATTTACAGTAACTTAATTTATATTGATTATCATAACTTTTCAGCTAATCATTCGCATGTCTTGAAAGGTAGGAACACTTTTGTATTGGTTTTGTGTTTTTTTTTTTTAAAAATTTTTTATTATTTTTTTATCAGCCTATCGACTAAGTTATGTAAGTGGTTTCAGTCTCAAACCACCGAGCAATAAATTGAACCAGGATATTGTTATTCTAGGTGCAATCCTTGAATGGTTCAGTCAGTGATTTAGGGTTAGAGCTCCTTTGTTTATTGAGCAACGCTACATCTATGCGTATGCCTAACAATGAATCGATTAACTGAGTCATTCTTTGTTTATAGTCCATTCGTTTCCTTTCCTTTTCTTTGTATTTACTGTTCACATTTGACAATGCATATCATAATATTGATATGCGTATGCCTAACAATGAATCGATTAACTGAGTCATTCTTTGTTTATAGTCCATTCGTTTCCTTTTCTTTTCTTTGTATTTACTGTTCACATTTGACAATGCATATCATAATATTGATATTCTTGAAATGCCGATTGAGTCCAATCAAACAAGACCACTCATGACTATTTTTTACTTACATATTGTGTTATGTCCATGGAAGCAAAACTCGGCCATTTTGTTATGGAACGCACGTTATGTAACGGGTTTGACAATGCATTTCTTTGTATTTACTGTTCACATTTGACAATGCATATCATAATATTGATTTTCTTGAAATGCCTATATAGTCCAATCAAACAAGACCATTCATGACTATTGTTTACTTACATATTGTGTCATGTCCATGGAAACAAAACTCGGCCATTCCGTTATGGAACGCATGTTATGTAACGGATTTGAGATTTACCATTCTGTTATGTCGCGGCGAGTTTGGTGTGATTTCCAAAGACTCGAGAACCGTTCTTTCCTCAATCAAAACTCAAATCAAATCTTACCTAGCCTTTATAACTTATATTTGACCAAAACCCGTCAATTAATTTCCTAAAATTACAATGAGGTTTGTGATTTTATAAATAAATTCACACCGTAAAGACCGTATAACATAGTTTTAAACCATTACAAGCCGTTCCCGCGACAACGCAACCATTCCCGTGATCGCCACCGCGTTCTATGGTCATGTCTCTGACCTTGAAATACATATTTAGTCAAATCAAACAAGACCTCACATCACATGACCATTTATTTCTTTGTATTTACTATTCCCATTTGCTATATTATAATATTGATATTCTTGAAATGCCTATTGTGTCCAATCAAACAAGACTCCATATGACTATTGTTTTCTTACATATTGTGTCATGTTTGTGACCTTGAAATGCATATTGAGTCAAATCAGACAAGAACTCACATGACCAACATATTACGTCATTTCTATGACCTTGTAGTTGATTATTTTTGTATGCATCACAAAACATATTGTGGAAGCAAACAAAAGCACTTCATAACATGTAAGATATACTCTGTCAGGCTGTCATTATAATTTGTTCTCCCCAATCATACACCAAAATTAATTTCTCAGCCTTGTTCTCAAAATAATTTGGGGTTGGCTAGACATCAATCAATTTATGGACTTCATCAATCTACATTACATTTTTGACATCTTTGTTCATTGTTAATAATCGATTTAAGGGTTTTTTAAACACCAGCTTATTCTGTTAATTAGAACACTTGTAATTCTAAGTGTAATCTCAAAATCATCAACTTAGCATTAGCTTAGTTTGCTTCTTTTTTTCTATTTTATTTTTTAACTTCAATTTTGTTTGCTTTGTTCATCTTCAATGTAGAGCAGCTGAATATTCTGTTATTTTTAATTTGATGATATGATTCATGTTTCAGGTTCTTGTGCGGAATGTTCCATCAGATCCTGATGAATCTGTCAGTGAGTTTGTTGAACATTTTTTTTATGTTAATCACCCTGACCAGTATCTTTTACATCAGGTACTGATTTTCCACTGTTTTGTTTTTTACCCAGTTCTATGGATGATGGATGACTTGCACTATGAGATATATAATGCATTGACATTGAGTCTTCTTTCTTTTACTAACGTACATGGTTCCTGTGTGTGTGTTTTTTTTTTTCAGGTGGTATACAATGCCAATAAGCTAGCAAAATTAGTTGAAAAAAAGAAGTCTATGGAGAATTGGCTTATTTACTATCAAAATAAACATGACAGAAATCCGTCAAAAATACCCACTATTAAGGTATTAGCTCAAAGTTATTCTATGGTGAAAATGTATTTTCTGAGCTCCTTGTTTGTAGTCTATTCTTATAAAGAGCATCTTGTAAGTGAATTCATATGTACTCACTGGTCTACTGCATTGGTCTACTGCATTTGGACCAATCCCTCTCTCTCTCTCTCTCTTTTCTTTGGTGCTATGTATCTGTGATGTACCTTCCTAATTATTGTATACACTAAAGAAGTAGTGAGCTTTTTCTAGTCAAAGAGTCCAGTTTCCAAATACAAATAAAGCCAGGAAAACTATAAGATAAGACTGATTTTATGTTTGTCTAAATTAGGAAATGCGCCTTAGACGGTTCTGGTTATTTAATCAAAGAGATGTTGAGGTAGAGAGTATCAAGAAGATGTTGAGGAAAACTAGAAGATGTAGACAAAAAGACTGATTTAATCATTAAAGAAGAACATTGCCTGATTACTTTCATGTTTGTCTGGAAGTTGTCTGGAAATGCGCCTTAGACGGTTCTGGTTATTTAATCAAAGAGATGTTGAGGTAGAGAGTATCAAGAAATTAGTGAACGATTCCTTAGAGAACGATTCCTTAGAGATTGGCAACCTCAAGTTGCTTAGGAGATTTGTAGCCTAAAGCTACTAGAGAGAGCGTTAACCTCAAGTTATCAACTATACTTGTCGTGATTCATCTTTCCGGATATTCAATCAAGCTTTCAATCTTCCATTAATTTTCAGTTCTTTAGCAATTAACTTAAACACAAATATCAGTCTATTACAGTATCCTAACATTTTTAATTACAATTATACTAGTATTTGACAGATTTTTGTTGCACATTTCTAAGCTCACTTTTTTATAGACAGGTTTTTGTGGTCTTTGGGGTACTCGAGTGGAAGCAGTTGATTATTATGCCAAGGAGATTGAGAAACTTAGCGAACAAGTAAGTAGTTTTCTATAACTTTAAACAGCTGACTCTCTGATCTTCACCACTAACTGATTGCCTTGTTAGTGTATTTTGCATAGGACTGTCCATTATTATGATGTCCTAAATCAGTTTTCTTCCTTGACCAAGTTGCAAAGACTAGTTCTTTATTCACTTTTATATTAAGTAAATGTTTAATTATATACAGGAAGCTACAGAGAGAGAACAGGTTCTAAGTGATCCTGAAGCTATACTACCAGCAGCATTTGTCTCTTTTAAAAGTCGATGGGGAGCTGCTGTTTGTGCTCAAACTCAGCAAGCAAGAAATCCTACTATATGGTTGACAGACTGGGCTGCTGAACCAAGTGATGTTTATTGGGACAATCTAGCGATACCTTATGTGGAATTGAATATCCGATGGCTACTCATGGCTGTCGCCCTTTTCTTTCTCATATTCTTTTTTATGGTTCCAATAACATTTGTTCAATCACTAGCCAACATCGATGGAATTGAGAAGGTCCTACCTTTTCTAAAGCATTTAATTGAAAAGTAAGTCGTCTTCTTGTTGCCCTTTATCTTTGTTAATCAGAAATGTTTTTTGAAGAAATGGGATGATGTTTCTTGACTGGTGACAACCGTGACATATATACTAAAATAGATACGAAGGCAATTAGATGAGGGAGATCTGATATCATCTTTACTTATTATTTGCTTTTGAAACAATTATTACCTCAATCGTTGTTAGTTTCATACTAAAACAAATATGTAACATTTTGATGGAGTAGGTATGATATCAACATGACTGTTTTATGCTTGCTTTTGAAATAATTACTAGCTCAATTGTTGTTGCTCCTTTTTTTGCTTGTGTAAGGGCATGATAAATAATGTCTATTGCATCATCTTGCTTCTATTTTGTAGGACTTCGGTTAGTCATTAGTATGCTGTCACAAATATGTCCAACTGTGTTTGATATATGTATTGATAGTATCATTCGATCCAATTTATCACTTTGGCTCCGACACCTTTTGGTGAAAATGAAGTTCCACACATATCATTTTCTTAAATCTTTTGGAATGTCAACTTAATGTCTTAATATTAATTTTATAGGTCATAAAAATAACATATTACATTTTAGACTTCAAAATAAATGCAATTTTATTTCAATCTAACTAAAGTCACTGAACTATTTATTTGTGTCAGAATTGTTAGGATGATTTGTATTGATATCAAATGACAGAATTAGTGCTAATTATTATGCTAATGCTAAAATTCAATGCTTGTTACACACGTGACCGTACAAGATGGTTATTTTTCACAAATATGTGTGACTTTGTTTGATATATATTGATAGTCTTCATTCAATCCAATATATCACTTTGGCTCCGACACCTTTTGATGAAAATTAAGTCATCAGATATCAATTTCTAATTTCGTTCCAAATGTCAATTTAATATTGAGTGTTGTTATACTTGTAATAGCCTATTGATATACTAGTTGCATTTTAGACTTTTAATGCAATCATAGTTCAAGCTGACTTAAGTCACTGAACTCTTGATTTGTGCAAGATTTGCTAAAATGACTTGGTGCTTATTGAATTCATTTCCCTTTCTATAATGTGCTGTGACAGTACAATATGGTTAATTTTGCATTTTTGCCAAATTCTTTTCTTAAGCATTTTTGGTTAAGCATTTTTGTGTTTTTGTATTTTAGAGGTTAGTGACAGTACAATATGGTTAATTTTGCATTTTTGCCAAATTCAAGTCACAATGTTTTAGAGGTTATTTGGTTAAGGGTAATGCTATACATAGCCCTTAGGTCTAAGGATAAGCATTTAATATATTTCTACATTGTTTAATAATCTGTAGATGTAAGTAAAAATCGTACGTGCATCTGTATATAATTAATGCTTGAATTGAAAAATTATTTCCATTTTAGCACCTTAAACATAGCATTTTCCTTTTTTAAATATAAAGTTGTTTGAATCTATTTCAGGAAAGCTGTCAAATCATTTATTCAAGGATATTTGCCAGGAATTATACTGAAAATATTCCTTCTCCTCATTCCAATCGTTCTGATGATGATGTCTAAGATAGAAGGCCTCACTTCATTCTCAGCATTGGAGAGAAGATCTGCAGGAAAATATTATTTGTTTTTACTGGTTAATGTGTTCCTTGTAAGCATCATTGCAGGAACCGCATTGCAACAGCTCAAAGCATTTCTGCACCAGTCCCCTAGCCAGTAAGTTTTGATTGCTATTATGACCTTTGATTTTTTTTTTTTGCTTTTAAAGTTTTGTTGATAGTTGCTTCTTGTCTATATGCGGGTATCTCCTCTTTTGATAATGGCTATAATTTTATTACTCATGAAATTCCAAACAGAAAATTATCCATCTATTCAAATTCTTATGGTGTCAATCTTCATGGCTGTCTAAGATCATAAGATGTATGTTCCTCAATTGCACTCACATCACATTTGTAAAATTATTTAGTTGCTATTTGTGATACAAATACCGAAATTCATATAGGTTAAATACTTTAGTTTTATCAATTAATACCTATTATTACAATCGTGCTATGGTATAATTATTAAAAAAAATTATTTAATACTAGGTTTCCATGTGTGCCCATAATTGATTTTACTAGAATAGGTTGAGTGATTGGAACTTTGGCTGTCATTTTTCAAACGACTACTAAAGAATTTCCTGATTGGCCAAACAGACTTAGGCTTGAGGGTGGATTGTAATTTTGTACATAAAGTTGCTCTTGTATCATGTTAGACATCGATACCATAAAGCTTTCATTTGACCTTATCTTATACAAGATTATGTATGAAGCACTTTTAAATTATGCCATCTTGATTTATATTTTATAGTCCATTATAATCTTATTCCATTCAATGTATTAAATGGTTAAACCAGAATATTAGAATAGATTAGAAATATATGATAACTAGCTTTATATGCATTGAATTTGAGTACCTTTGTAGATTCAATAGTTAGTTTATTTTCTAGTGGATTGAGGTTTCATCACTAGTACTCACATCATCCATGAAGCCCACCTAACCCGTCTTGTGTTCTTCCATTATAATTTGTTCAGCAGATGAAATATATGGTAATTCTACTATCTTTCTAAATTTTATTTGTAGGAAATTTTCTCTCATACCCCTACGCCAAACCTCTACCTAGACCCTATTTTTTTTTACTGTTTTGTAAGGATATTACGTCCCCTTTAAAAAAATTTAAAGAGTTAGTCTTTTCATAAGTTGCATTCCCTTTTATTTAATATATATATACAAGCATTGTGCAACTAGCATCTAGAGACAACGTCTTTCATTATTCGGATCTTTCACTCACTACCCTCGAGGTTTCACAAAAAACATCGGGTACCCTCGTAGTTTTAAGAATTCGCGGGGTACCCTTGAGGTCTATAACATATTCACCAAAGGGGAGATAAATTAGTCATTAATTGATGAAATTTAATTCACGATACGCCCATGTGATATCTAGTATCTCTAATTTCATAGATTACAGAACTATTTGTAGCCATTTTCATGGGTTTGGGATTGAAGAACAAATTAAAAAGTAGCTCAAACCTTTAACAACAATGCTTATTAGAGCATCTCTCTCTTTGAATCACAAAAATCTCCCACCCTAAAAACAAAAACACAATCTTTGAATCACAAAACTCCCAAATGCTACAAACTCCATGGTTAAAATTCCACATTCAAATTATGAATTTCTTTTATTAAACCCAAATCTCAAAATCAATCCCCAAAATCTCAAAATCAAACCTGCCACCCAAAATTTCAGTTTATGAAAAAATCTTCACCCAAAAATTACTTGCAGAAGGTACTTTGATATTAATTCATCAACTATTGATGGTTGTATGTGGTTCAATAGAGATTTTTGCTTTTACAATCAATCCCCAAAATCCCAAAATCAACCCCATTACCCAAAATTTCAGTTTATGAAAGTATCTTCACACAAAAATCAGTTGTAGAATGTTCTTTGATATTATATTCATCAAATATTCATGGTTGTATGTGGTTCAATATGGTTTTTTGCTTTTATAGACTATTTGATATATGTGTACATGTAAGCAGGTGGCGAAGGTTCAAATGATAGTAGCTGGGTGGTGGTGGTTCAAATGAGGAGGGGGGGGGGGGGGGGAAGGTTCCTACTGGCTTTAATTGGGTTGTGGCGTGTCTGTTCTTTGGGGAGGTGGACGTGTGGTGGGTCAATTTTTTGGGGTTGGTGGAAGGTTGTTGGGATTTTTATTTTTTCTTTGGGGGGAGGGGGTGGCGGCAGTTTTTTTGGGGGTGGTGGACTGGTGGTGGGTTGATTATTTTGAGTGATGGCAGTAGATGGTATTATTTTGGGTGGTGGCGAGCCAGCTTTTTTAGGGTAGTGGTGGTTCGAATGAGTTTTTGTAGGTGTTCAATAAAAATTGGATAGGGATGTTCAAAACTGTGATGGTGGAGGTGAGGTGAAGTCGGGGAGTTGTTTAAGCTTTTTTAGGGTAGTGGTGGTTCGAATGAGTTTTTGTGAGTGTTCAATAAAAATTGGATAGGGATGTTCAAAATTGTGATGGTGGAGGTGAGGTGAAGTTGGGGAGTTGTTTGTGAGTGTCTGGCATGGCGGGAGATGGCAAAGGTTGTGGTGGCGGTGTTGATGGCAGTAGATGGTATTATTTTAGGCGGTGGCGAGCCAGGTTTTTTTGGGTGGTGGTGGTTGGGATGAGTATTTGTGGTTGTTCAATAAAAATTGGATAGGGGTGTTCAAAACTGTGATGGTGGAGGTAAGGTGAAGTTGGGGAGTTGGTTCTGAGGGTGAAGTGAGTGTCTAGCATTGTGGGAGATGGCGAAGGTTGTGGTGGCGGTGTTGATTAGGAGGTGGGAGTGGTTCGGCAGTTATGGTTATGGTTATGGTTATGGTTAGGGTTAGGGTTAGGGTTAGGGTTAGGGTTAGGGTTATTACTATTATTTTTACTATTATTATTGTTATTATTATTGTTATTATTTATTATATTTAGTTTTGAAGCAAATATGAAAAAAGTTGATTAAGATGAAGATGTTAATATATTAATTATGTTTAAAGTAGGATTTTAGATTAGATTTTTAAAAACTAACAGTTTCGTTAACGGTGTTAGTGATTAAGAGCATTTGGTGAATATGTCATAAATCTCACCCCTATAAAAGGTTGAAACCACTAGGGTACCCGATAAATTTTGTGAAACCTGGAGGATACCCGGTAAAAAACTGTTCATTATTCTAACTATGTTAGCTTTGTTGGTTTTTTGTAGAATTCCAAGAACTGTTGGGGTGTCAATGCCGATGAAGGCCACTTTCTTTATAACTTACATCATGGTGGATGGTTGGGCTGGTGTTGCTGCAGAAGTCCTCAGATTAGTTCCTCTTGTTATGTTCCATTTGAAGAATACATTTTTAGTCAAAACAGCTAAGGACAGAGAACAAGCCATGGATCCTGGTTTTTTGGACTTTGCTATATATGAGCCTCGGATTCAGCTTTACTTTTTGTTGGGGCTAGTTTACTGTGCGGTCACACCAGTACTTCTTCCTTTCATCATTGTCTTCTTTGCATTTGCTTACTTGGTTTTCCGACATCAGGTATGATCTATTCCCTTTGCTCAATCTGCATATATAACACAATGACACACTGGCACACATGTATGTTTACGTGTTGTTATAAAAACTTTGTTAACATGTTACTCTCCATTGAATGAAGTGATTTGGAGGGAGTAGATTTTTAGAAGAATTTGAATTAAGAAATAATTTAGTGAATATATATGTTGGAAAATGGTTGGAGAAAGGTGAAATGAAATAAGTGCAAGTGAGAAGCATTAAGGTGGTCCACATTTTTCATTGATCACAAAAGTCAATTCGTAGGAAGCAAAAGCTTTACCAGTAACTACCAATCCACCAATTAAGCTAGTTGACATCTATATAATACTTGTAATAACTAACTTTTTATTTAATTTAGTCGATCACAATCAAGATAGAATTGGCTATGGCATTGCAATAAATCAATAATACATGTTTAAAACTAGGGACTAATAACAAAAATAAGAGAGGACTCTAAACGGAATGGAACAAAGTGATTTGTAGGGACCAGATTTTTAAAATTATTTGAATTAAGAAATAATTTAATGAATATATATTTTGGAAAATGGTTGGAGGAAGGTGAAATGGAATAAAGCACAAGTGAGAAGCACTAGGGACTAATAACAAAAATAAANAACAAAAATAAGAGAGGACTCTAAACGGAATGGAACAAAGTGATTTGTAGGGACCAGATTTTTAAAATTATTTGAATTAAGAAATAATTTAATGAATATATATTTTGGAAAATGGTTGGAGGAAGGTGAAATGAAATAAAGCGCAAGTGAGAAGCACTGAGGTGGTCCACATTTTTCATTGATCACAAAAGTTAATTCCTAAAAGGAGAAAGTTTTACTTTTGACTAAGAGACTTCAATAGCATTGAAAAAAAAAATTTACAGCGTCATTTAAGAGAAAATATAGTGAATATATGTTGGACGGAGGAGAAATGAAATATGTGCAAGTGAAAAGGATTGAGGTGGTCCACTTCATTGATTACAATAGTTAATGCCTAGGAGGAACACATATACCATTAACTAAGGGACAAAGTAGTTGAACAATAGCATTGAAAAAAACATCTCCTGGGAATGAAAAGGAGGACTTGCCAAGTAGAAGTGTAGCAAAGTGCATTACAAACAAAGTAAAGTGGTGTAGGAGTATTTTGGAAGAATATGGATTGAAAACAATAATCGGTTTCGAATACAAAGTATATGAATTCGCTAACCTAGAATCGAGTAAACTAAAATGGCAATTTTACTTTAGTTGTAGCATTTAGAATATTGTATTGTTATTTAGATATAGTAGAGGTAGTTGCAGTGGGATTAGTAACTATTATTTTTCATTGGAAAAGGCTGATTTTAATTTTTGAAATAAACATCATGATTCTTTTGGTGCATGGGGAGCCACAATGGCACTACCTCCTAAGTATTTGGTGCTTATGAAATTAGGATTCAATTATGATTTATAATTTGTTATGGAATAGCTCCCACCTAGTTATAGATGCTTATGAATTTACTCTCTCAATTAGCACAATTGAATAAATTTGAAATAACCTTAAGTTTGGAAGAGAATTAGCTCTCAAATCTACCCAAGGGTGATTTATTAAAAGTAGAACATTCTTGTTTTTAAACACTCAAACCCACGAATAAAATGTCACAAATCCCATCCCTTTTGGTACCACCTCCCATGCCGGTTTTGACACAATACAACACCAATATGGACACGTATTTTGTGTCGGACCTTTGGAGAGATAATGGACTCTGAATTAGGGTTGGGGTAACTAGATTGAAAGTCGGGGCACCTACTTAGAAAAATAGAGAAGGAAAATTAGGAGTTTTACTTATTCTGTAAACTACTACAGCAGATAAGCAACATGTTACCCACCCACTGAAAAATATAACTATTTACCGTTTTTAACAAATATAATTTCACCTTTTGGCTATTCAATCAAAAGACCACGTATAATATTCCCATTTTGGACCCAAGTAACATATTGCTAAAAGTCAACCACCTACTAACAACTAGATTAACCACCTACTAACACCATTCTACTGCCACTAAAAGCCACCAACCACCACTAATTTCCCTGTTGGGACTACAAAAGACAACTAATCACCATCGTTCAAGCCACACACAACCTTTCACTACCCCTCATGAAGATTGAAGAATGTAAAATTGAGAACCCCAATTCGACCATTATAACTAAAATTCCCAATTCAAAACTCTCAATTCAGCCACAACCCAAAGTTGAACAACCTAAGAAACCCTAGGTGCTTGTCGAAAGGCAAAATTGTAACCCCTACCACTGAAATCGTAACCCAACCATCCATGAAAAACTCATAAAAGTGAGATGGAGAGGAGAGAGAAGGTCGAGACTTGAAGATTACGATAATATGATGGCGAAATGGTGGATTTTGTGGTGCTGTTGTTGTTGATGGTGATGACGATGGTCCTAGGTATGGTGATTGGGGATTCTTGTGGCTGTTTGGTGTTGGTGGTGGTTGGTAGTGAATGAATGACCTCGAATACATGAGGAAAAAAGGGAGTTTGAATGAGCGATATGGGGAATCGAAACTAATCAAACCAAATCGCAACAAAGGTAATTTAGAGCCAAATTCAAAGTGGATGATTAGTTTATTAGTAGGTTATGGGTAAAAAGAGTCAAAGATGGGAAGATGAGAGTGAAAGGTTGGTCTATAATTTGATAATCATATTAATTTGATAGTGTTGGTGGTGGTTGGTAGTGAATGAATGACCTCGAATACATGAGGAAAAAAGGGAGTTTGAATGAGCGATATGGGGAATCGAAACTAATCAAACCAAATCGCAACAAAGGTAATTTAGAGCCAAATTCAAAGTGGATGATTAGTTTATTAGTAGGTTAGGGGTAAAAAGAGTCAAAGATGGGAAGATGAGAGTGAAAGGTTGGTCTATAATTTGATAATCAAAAGGTCGGATTATTTTTGTCTAAGTTTCCGACTTTTAAATAAGTATAATATTTTTTATTTGTAGCCGAGTCAATATTTAAAAGATAGACAATAACAAATGAGTCGTCGAGTACTTGGATTTGGTTCTTACCACATTCGACCCCCCAACAGGAGTCAGACACCCATATGCGAGTCTGAGCTACTCTTTAAGTCTTTCGCTAATTAAGCTAGTTGGCATCCACATAATACTCATGATAATTTAATCAACTTTTTTTTTACTTAGCAAATCACAATCAAGTTAGGACCATGACATTGCAATATTGCATGTTTCCAATTAAGGACTAATAAAAGACAAATACTCCAAGCAACAAATAGAAGAGAGCACTCTAAATGGAAGACATAACAAACAAAGTGAAACAAAGGGAGTATTTTTTTTCGTAGAATTTGAATTTAGAGAAAATTTAGTGAAACAAATAGAAAATAATTGGGGGAGGTGAAATGAAGTTTGGGCAAGCGGAAACGATTGAGATGTTCCACATTATTCGTTGATTGCGTAATTAATTTCCAGGTAAACAAATTTTGCTGGAAAATAAAGGACAAAAAATTGAACAATAGCATTGAAAAAAATAATTTAGAGCATTCCCCCTAGGAATAGAATACATAACAAACATAGTGAAATGGTAGAGAAGAAATTTAGAAGATTTTGAATTAAGAGAAAAGTCAGTAAGTGTGCAGTTGAAGTATTCTTCGCTCACATTCCCTGTGAATTTAAACAAGGGACAGGTAAAATGTTGGGAAATGATGATATAAAAATTAGTGACTTTGCAGTTGAACTATTCAAAGCTCACAATCCTGAGGACTCAAATAAGGGATAGGTCAAACCGAAACACAATGCGCTAAAAAATAGTGACTTTGCAGTTGAACTATTCAAAGCTCACAATCTTGAGGACTCAAATAAGGGATAGGTCAAAACGAAATACAATGCGTTAAAAAATAAGTATGGAGGATTAATATTTTGGAAGAATTTGAATTGACAGAATTTGTGCAAGTGAAAAAGATGGATGTGTTCCACATTTTTCATTGATTAATGCCTAGGAATATAATTTACCCTAAAATAAGGGACTTCTTTTATTTAAAAAGAAAAACAGATAGTCTCTCCTTGACCCAAGACGTCCTTACGGACATGAAGAGCACTAAATAATTATGTACCCTTGAACTTCATGCTCAACCATCTGTGTGGCTATGTCTTGTGGCCTTTATGGGCTAGTCAGAACCTAATTTCATGAAAGCAATGATTATAGAAACGGTAGTTATAGATTTCATGTCCATACAGGACTTGCTAGCGACCCATTTACAAGTTCTAACTTTTGAGCTGTTTTTTATTTATTTATTTATTTTTTTTCATCAGTTATGTAAAATTTTTTTCTAAGTTTTCTGGGTACTTTGCTATGTAAAATTGAATGCTGATCATTTTTTTTTTGCTTCTAGATTATCAATGTCTATGATCGGAAATACGAAAGTGCTGCAGGTTTTTGGCCAGATGTACATCGGCGCATAATTATTGGTTTAGTTATCTCGCAGCTTTTGTTCCTTGGATTGTTAAGCACAAAAGGTCTTAAGTATTCAACACCATTGCTGATTGTCCTCCCTGTGATTACAATCTGGTTCCATAGAGTTTGCAAAGGGCGTTTTGAATCAGCATTTACCAAATTCCCATTACAGGTAAACTTTATTACTCTGCAAGGAAAAATGAGACTGAATTACCGCAGTTCAATTACAACAATGCTAAGCACTGCATAAAAATCTATTGTTAAATTTCACAATAATTAAATAGCACTAAACTAATCATGTACTCGTGAACTTTATGAACGGGGCTGGGATCTCCTTGGAAAATTTAACATGGGTTTTATATCCACTTCCTCTAAGCCGTGTGTGATAGGCCATCGACAATTAACTAGGGACAATTTCAAAATGCATGAAATTAAGATGCATTGCAAAGTATTATGATATTTTTAAACATGAAGCAGTAAAATAAGAGTTTGTGTATTACTTCATGTATATTTGAAAGCATACATTTTGGTAAGAAAGACTCAAATTCTTATTGGTAGAGTATGAAGTGTATTCTATTATTACAATTAGTTGGATACTTTTCTCTTGTTTCCCTTTGAAACAATGCCTACTTCAAAATCTTGCATAGGAAACTGGTTTGGTGCAAAGAAATTAAGCTATTATTGGATAGAAATCAGAAATGACGAGTGTTACTATTAATAACAATAATAGTATTTGTATTTATTAAATAAGGGGTATTGTATTATAGGATCTTCCTTTCCAGGTATTACCATTAAAAAACAAAACAAAAAAAAGTTGCTTGCAACTTTTCAAAACCATTAATTCAGAATGGATGTAGTAAAGATGCAGCATTTAGTATGTAATGTATGTAAGATTTTGAGGCGCCATTATTAAAATGGAGCCATGGGGACACTGTGTTGTGTTGTTGTGCGGACTGGCTGCACTTACTAATAGGGCTGTTTGCTAGGTAAACAATGCCTACTTCAAAATCTTGCATAGAAAACTGGTTTGGTGCAAAGAAACTAAGCTATTATTGGATAGAAATCAGAAATGACGAGTGTTACTATTAATAACAATAGTAGTATTTGTGTTTATTAAATAAGGGGTATTGTATTATAGGATCTTCCTTTCCAGGTATTAACATTAGAAAACAAAACAAAAAAAAGTTGCTTGCAAGTTTTCAAACCATTAATTCAGAATGGATGTAGTAAAGATGCAGCATTTAGTATGTAATGTATGTAAGATTTTGAGGCGCCATTATTAAAAATGGAGCCATGGGGACACTGTGTTGGGTTGTTCACCGGTCCAAAACCGGATTGGTTTTGAAGAAACCGAACCGGACCGATAAATCCGTTACAAAACCCGGACCGGACTGTATTGGACTAGTCTAATAATTTTTCCTCCTTAAAACAAAAGTTGAAAAAATAGTGGAAGAAAATCACATATTTCATGAACTTTTAAAAGCCTAATAGGAGTAGATTGTTAAAATGCTATTTTTCGCAACTTAACAAAATATGAATTTCGTATAATTATATGTTTATACATAATTTTGTATGTAAAAACCGATCCCAGAATGGTTGTTAAACAGTTTTGGACTTGACCGAAAATCAAAAATTTTAATTTTTTGCGACCTGGATTTTGAACACTTTACAGAAGAGAGTTTGATTTATAGAACTGGTCATTTGTCTAAGCTAGAGCAAGGTTGGATTGTGGCAATTAACTAGAGAGAAAATTTTATGTTTATGATGTACATTGGACCGTCTAAATTTGGGCTTTCCCCTACCAACAACACAATGTATATATTCTCACCATTATTTTGGTTTTTGTTAGGGGATATTGTAAAAGCTATGTGTTCTTGTGTAGCTATCATGTTTGTGTCAATGATTCCGGACTATATATTTGATGTATTTTTTTGTTACTATGAAAAGTGTGTTTGGCGCCTTGAAGTGGTGGAATGGAATGTTAAACAAAGCATAAGTTTGTGTTAATAGGGGACATGTTTAGAATTAGTTGAATCTAAGTATTGTATTTTTGACCTTTTTACAGGAGGCCATGATGAAGGATACATTGGAACGGGCAACTGACCCAATGTTAAACATACGAACATACCTACGTGATGCTTATCTGCATCCAATCTTCAAGGGTGGCGAGCTTTACTTTCCACCACCTAGCGATGAAGAGGAGGGTGCTCCCCTTGTAGCGACTAAGCGCTCGCAAAAGAGTAGCAAAGTTACCTCTCTTGCAAGTTCTGAAGCTAGTGTATAGTGTTTTCTTCATTTTACAAATTGTCTAATTTTGATTTGGTAGTTCTTGTACATGAGTGGGCATTACTTACCGCTAATTAATTTGAAAGGGGTTAATTCAATTTATATTCTTAGGTTTTTTTTTTCTTTGGTTTGAAAAGTTTTACATAGTAACCCTAATTACATGCAATGCGGAACTTGGTGGATATTTATGATTTTATGTGATGCATTTTGTAAGTGACAAGTGGTGGTGGTGTCGTCTTAGGCGAACAAAATAAAAAGTTACTTAAATCCACGCATCCATTCAACGGTCTCTTATTGAAATGCAATCAACAATATATACTTGTGTAAAAATGGTTGAATCACGCAAATAAGCACAAGATTATACAAATTTGGCACATAGTAATCTTTATTTTATAATTATAATTCTTGTCATTTACCTTCATGCTTTCTCTTATTTATTTATTTATTTTTAAATTAAGAGATGATGTAACACCCCGAAAAATTTCACTTTTTTTCTTGAAAATATTTTACATAAAACATAGAAAATTATTGACGTATCACGACCACATGTTAAAATAGTTAAGGCTTCATTAGAAAATAGCAGCGAAAAACCAATAACAAAATCCAAATGCCCATTAAATTCTTACAATTTAGAATCCTTTAAGGCCTTACTAATACAAAGTTAATTTTGAAAGCCACCACATAAAACGGATATGGGTTGGACAACCATGTTTACCACTAAACCAATTATCAAACTAAACTAAACAAAGAATGTCGAGTAGTAATTGACATAATTGAAAGTCTTTGGAGTTTATATTTCTTTCTTATTAATTATTGTTGATAATATTATGTTACTGCTCTGTGTGTTTCTAGGTCTATGCCCTTGTGATGATCCAAATAATTCTTGGGGGAACAATTGTGTTGCATGTTTATAGATAAAGTGGTTTGAGTGTGTAGTGTCATGGCGTAGGAGAATGAGTGGGGCGTTTTGATTTTTTGTTAATATTTACAACATATGGAAAGAGGAGCGACTCCATCACGATAGCTAGTATGAGATGTCAACTAACCCCTTTAATAATTACTAGTCCTTCCCAACGCACGCGGGGGCCCAAACGCTCTTTAATTACTATTACATGAAAGTATTATTGGATGATGGTCATTATATGGTAGCAATGCTTACTTGTGTTGTAAGGTGAATACTTACAACTAAGATCATAATGGCAATCTTCTTAGATTAATAGATTAATTCTTCAGTTCTGAAATTTAACATAGCAATATCTGATTTGCATAAAAGTTAGAGTATTTTTGTGGGTTTATGCATCAATACCACAAAGCACTTAGAAGTACTAATATATTACAGACTTAGCAAAAGGCAATGCAAATCCAAAAGAAGTAGTTATCAAAGTCTATGATTCTTCAAATTCAACTGAATGAACTCCCCAACTGAGAACCTTGCAATGTAGCTTGGATATTATCACCAACATCCATGAGCAATGTAGCTTGGGTACCATCACCAAATTCCTCCACCACCGTAACACACGCAAAGCCCCCAAATGATACTTGATTAGTAACTGTATCAAGGAAGCTCAATCAACGCAGTTGATGCAAGTTGATCTAGGGATGCACAAATGAAGTTCCTAGTTATTAATATAAATGCAAGTAAATCATAACTTAATCGAAATCCATGAGTTTCTCAACTACAAATCATAATTTACCAAGGAGCAAAAAAGAAGACATGCTCCCTCTGCCTCTGCCTTTGTCTCACTCCCTACCCTTGTCTTGTGCTTTCTCCCAAGTCCTAACCTACTTCTCCCTCTCCGTGTTTCCCCTTTCTTCAAAACTCAGTGTGCCTACTACAAATCAGAATCTACCTATGAGCAAAAAAGAAGAGATAAAGTTTTTTTTATAGATACAAACAACCCCAAGCATTTAGCCCCAAAATAAGGATATAAAACTTCAAAGAACATTTATCAAATTTAAAAACAGCTAAAAATGCTCTATGTGAATCTCTCCCTCCCCTCCCTACCATTATATTGCGCTTTCTCCCATTATATATCCCCCTCTCCGCGTTCCCCCTTTCTCCGACACTCAATTCGCCTACCCTCTAGGCTCTAGCCATGGAATAATACATTGTCTAGAGCTAAACAAAAGCTATAGAGTAGCCAGGATTAAAAAGGATAACCAACAAAAACATAGCAAACCTCACCTTCTTAGCATCAAGATAATATTTTTAAGAATTTTATACTACATCTATCCTTAGATAATAATATTTCAAAAGTTGAAGTTGACAGTCAGAATAGTAGAAGGTTGGTCAAACATGTAGCCAAAGAAAGTAAACTACCCTTCATGTAATGATGGACACATCAGTTTACTGAACTAAGCTTCTTATAAGAACTTTAAACATGGTCCAGCGAAAAAAGAATACAATACTTTTAGTGTTCAAAGGTTGACAGTAGGTGTCTTCTAAAATCCCATCGAGTGTTTAGGCCTTTAGGGAATAATGATGGGCTATTGAACATCTATTGTTTGAGTGCTGAACCTAAAGCATAAACGGTAAAAGGATTAGTTTATGGATGCAGTGCAGCAGTGCAGAAAGATTAATGAAGAAACCTTTTACCTGTTAATTTGTATGGAAACATGTAAACATAAACCGTAACAAAAGCATAACTAAAGTATATAGCAGCAAAGAAGATTATCAAGTGAAACTTGAGCTATAATTCAATTACCATATAAAAGATGGCATTCAAAAGAATGCCAGTATACAGTATACTCACTTGGGTCAGGCATAGTCTCAGTTTGAGACAATTTTGTGCTGGATATTGGTATGTTTGAGGTGAGATTTGTTTTGTTTGATTCATAAATATTTTTGAATTGGTTTGACCTGGAACATCATCAAGACCAATCTCACGTTCCAGGGTGCTTTTGAATTCCCTGGAAACATCCTACATTCAGAATAAATAAAGGAATATAAATTGCGAGTTAGGTAACACAGTCGAAGCTTCAATAATAATGATTTCGAAGGGAACCTGAAGCTCTAAAAAATTATAGAAGTAACATAGTAATAGTAAATACCTGGAAAGAAGCATAAAGTATAGGGAGGAAAGGATGATCTAGTAAAGATATAATTTCGCTTTCAATGCAAGCACAGTGTACATGTTTCAGATTACACCTATTTCAGATCAAATATTCCAGGATATAATGCTATAAAATCAACTCTTGACACATCGAGCATACAAATTATATGCAACAAATTGAATCAAATTACAGCGTTGAGAATGTAAGTTTATTGATAAATTTTACTTCTCAAAGTTAGAAATAGCCTGGAGCTTAAATTGTAAAAAGACTTGCAAAGACGATCTAATTTCAACACAACTTGGAAAAAAAGTGCAAAGACGATCTAAAAACTATGTCTAGAATACAACACATACCATCAAATATATTAGTTTGTAAACAATCTTTCTCTTCTACCCTCCTGCAAATAATGTGAAAACTCCTTTTATCTATAATATACTTTTAGAAAGATTCCATACTACACTAAAAAGAGAAGCATAAATAAAAACGGGTTCAGGAGGCAGAGGATCACAATCAAACATTCAAGTTCATAACAATCAAAGATATTCAATGAGTAAAGCAACAGTTCAATATATAGTAGATGCAAGATTACATGCAGCGTTTGAGCAATCAGGAGAATCATATAAGTCATTTGATTACTCACAATCATTACAAACAAGTACAATTCAATTAATTGATGAGTTACAAATAATAGCTTATATATCAAAGATTCAAAGAGGTGGAAAGATTCAAAGATACAATACCCTCTCCTTTCCTATTGTTGCTGATGAATATCTGAAGCTGGAAAAAGCCATTGATGAATGCAACTAACCCTAAACTGCAAAAAAAACAACAATACACTCAAAAAATTAGCAAGAAATCAAAACAGACAAAGAATTATATATAAAAAAATTATTAAGAAACCGAAAAAATATTCAAGATCAAAACCCTAACCACAAAATTTTTCAAGATTGAAATCCCAGATTCGAACAGGTGAACCACTCAAAAAACCCAATTTCGAAACCCCAATTCGATATTAGAAACTTGAAATCAAGAAACCCCAAGTTTTGAACCCTAAACTTGAACTCATAAAAACGAAATTCGAACCCCAAATTTGAACTCATAAAACCCTGAAATCGAATCATAATAACCCAAATTCGAACCCCAAATTCAAACTTATAAAAACCCAAATTCGAACACCAAATTCGAACACCAAATTCAAACTCATAATAGGAATTCAAAACCCTAACCATAATTTGAAATAAAAAAGTTGAAATCAAAACCTAACCTAGAAAAATACCTCTTTTCTTCCGCAAAAGTTGAAATCAAACCCCAAAGTCGCAATTCTTCCGCCGCTGCCTTGATTAATAGAATAGGGTTGCAATTCTTCTGCCGCTGCTTTGATTAATAGAAAAGGATTGCAATTCTCCCGTCGTTGCTTTGATTGACATAAAAGGGTGGCAAAAAATTGAAACCCTAATCTTATCACGAGTGAAAAGGGCTGAGATGAAGAGGAAGAGAGAGGAAGAGTGGGAATTTGGCGGAAAAAAGAGAGAGGGGGGAGGAAAGGCTAAAGAGGAAGAATGAACGGCTGGGATGAAAATCTAATAATGAACGGCTGAGATGAGTGATGATGCAAGCAATAAGAAGAAACCCAACTGTTCACTGTTCATTGTGAACAGTTTCTGAAGTTGGGGTTTTATTTAAAGGGTATGGATATAAAAGTAATGCTTTATAAATGGAGTTTTCATCCAAAACTACCTTATTTTGATCAACTATCGCGAAAAAAATACCTTAAATGCTTCCTTTTTTTACTCATACTTTGTTCTAATTTCTGGCATTGTCCATCATATTACGGCGTTGGTGGACAGTTAGTTTTGGAAAACAATTAAAGCTAAATTAGAGACAAGTAAAGTAGAGACAAGTACAGAGAAAGTGAGAGACAAGTAGAGAACACGCGATTTTAGCGAGGAAACCTTTCCTAGGCCCAATAGGAAGGAAAAAACCTCGACCAGTTAGGATTTTGACTCAATTATCTTTTCACTAACTAGGACCAACGACTCTGTTACAATCCTAGTTAGTATGGACTTCTCTAAGCACAATTCAGCACCTGTCCCCCCTGAACTTGTTCCCCCTAAACAAGTTCTTCTCTTTCTCTTCTCAAAAGGCTTAGATAGCCTTCTCTATTCTCTAAGTTTTCTCGTAATTCTCACTTACAATTGATTTGCTCAATTCACTCAGCACCGTTGAACAAGTTACAGACTCTTAGAATGAATACAATCCTAATACAACTGACACTTGTACCTAGTCTTATATTGTTTCAGTAATTTGTGTAAGTCTGGATCAATTTCTTCTCTTCTGATCTTCAATATTTATAATGAAGTAACAAGTAGGTATTCTCTGATTTCCCTTCTTGTTTTCCATGATTTACAACTCACCAATATCTTGGTGAATATTCTTCATAAATTGAATAAAGTGAATCTAGATCAATTCTTAATCTAGATTCACTTGCCTCATTCTTCATGTAACTGATTTGTTACTAAAATCTTGTTTACATATCTTTTCTGAATATCTTCTGGGATCTTGTTTCCATATCTTCTCAGAATATACTCTGAAATCTGGTTTTCATATATTCTCTTAATATACTCATGTGTTGATAAAATCTTCTAGATTATTCTTCTTACGTACGATCTTGTCTCAATGCTCCTTTAGACAATTGAACTTGAGACAAGTTCTTCTGTTGGTACAACTGCTACTAATGTGTATTTAGCTTGACATAAAACAATTAACCCATTATTAGTAAATGTTTGTCATCATCAAAATCCCGAGGGTCAACAATATTCCCCCTTTTTGATGATGACAAACACTTAGACAAAAATAATGTGTAGAATAAAATAGAGAACAAATACATTTCAAAATAACTTGAAGCAAAATAAAAAATTTGAACTCTTTGACACATGACAAACATATTAAAATTTAATACTATTGAATCGGTAATAAAAAGGCATTTTTAAATGAAAAAGGCAGTTTTAAGCATGAGAAGCAAGAGACAAGGGATACTTCGATATTTTTGTCTCTTCTTTTGCTCCTTTTCCCCCTTTTGGCGTCATCTAAAAGTACTTTGACGTATCACAACATCAAAAGATAAGTTATAGTCATAGAACAGCTGATATCAAAAGCAATAATATTATCCATACCTGCTTGTCCATCACCTCGCGAATCTCTACAACCATCTAAGTCATCAGGTCACCTACTTTGACCATAGAATACTTCCCAAAGCCTACTATAGTGTCAATAGACTTAACCTCAACCACCTCAGGCTCTTGTTCTTTACCCTTAGAAGCAAGCCTTTAGCTTTTCCGTGCCCCAACCTCCTTCTCATCAGGCCTATTTGCAGGTTTAGCCCGTGCTTTAAATTGCACCACACCATCAGCAATTTCAAGCTTAATGAAAGATAGAGAATTTTTACTAAGACTATTAGTAAAACTTAGAGCAACTAGATGTTTCTTTGGAATGGGCTGAGCTATGAGATATGTCAACAAAGCACCATAGACTAGAGCATTTTGATTTTTAATACAATGAGTGAGATGTTTGGCCATCACAGAAGCAAAGTTAATTTTTCTTTTTGTGGCTAGGCAGTACATGTATGCAAGGTCAAGCAATGTTGCCTTCCCACATCCATGAGTCCGTGGAAGCACATTCTTTCCCACAAGGGTAAACAACAACTTTCCCAATGCACTCATATCACTCACATTCACAGTTGTTCTCCCACGCCGTCCACCAAAGTATTCAACAACGTCATCATTCATAGTTCCCTCTCCAAAGCCAATAATTACCTTTTGTTTAGCATAATAATCATAACCCTCTAAACTCAAGTTAAAAGCAGTGGCAAAAGATTCAGCATTTAATTGTATTATCTTTCCATTTACCACTCCCGCACAATTTGTCCCCGATATGAGTAAAAGAAGAACATAGTGCAAAGACATCGATTGAGGACATATGATTGATGAAACATTCTCCAAACAAAAAATTCCATCCTTGAAATTCAATTAGGTCAAGGAGTTGATCAAACTTACGTTGTTTGCACCACATTAGATCGATCACCCAACCACGCACTAAAAGATTTGTATTTTGATCTCCATCAATTTCACCCTCTTCATCTTCATCATCTTTCTCCTCTTCTTCGACTTGCTCCTTTTTTGCCGTCGATTCATTTTTCTCTTCATACTCAACCACTTCGATCTCCCTTTTTCGTTTTGAGCCAAAATCCTTCGAAGTTAGGGTTTGAGATTTTTGGGTTTTTTTGGTTTTAGATGAGGTAAGAGAAGTGGATTTTTATGTTGTGACATTAGGAGGACCAACGAAGGTAGACTTGTTTTCGTTGTCTACTTGGATATTTGGTCTTCACCATTGTAGTTGTGGAGAAGAATTTAGGCGATTTCAAGAAGAGAATTTGAAATTTGTGAGTTCGAATTTGAATAGGTATGAAATAAGTGAGTAATTGTGGTAGGTAGGTGAGTGCTTAGAGGTATAAATAGATTGGAAGAGACATTTGAAGGGTTGGGTTCATTCAATTTGGGCTTATGAACTTGGTTGGGCTTTTAATGAGACATTTGAAGGACGCACTCAAAATGTATAGATTAACCAGATTAATTCCCCCTAAATTTTACGGTTTTTTTTTCCGCTTAGTTTATAAAAAAGTTTTGTAAGAAAAACGAAAAATTTGAATAATAGGTCTTGAGGACAAGTGCCATAAAAGATGCCATCAAGTTTGTAAACTAGGCAGTTCAATAATATTATTGCGATCTCATCATGCTTACTCTAGACTTTTGTGTATACAAAGTTAATTGTACCATGATTATGTATGCGTGCCAATCTAGACTTAGTCATTTAGGGCTTTGGGGCTAGAAAGATTATTTTAATCTAATCATCTCAAGCTCAAGTCTCAATTTTTCATGCCTTTCTCTAGATAATGGTTTGGTGAGTATGTCTGCTATTTGTTGTTCAGTGGCACAAAACTCCATTTTGACTATTTTTTCCTCAACACTGTCTGTTAAGAAATGGTGTCTTATGTGACTGTGTTTTACTCTAGAGTGACAGAATGGATCTTTAAAAATGCAAATAGCACTTGTGTTATCACAGTAAATAGGAACACATTCAAATTTAACACCTAAGTCTCTAATCTATTGTTTGATCCAAATCATTTGAGAGCAACATGCTGCTGCTGCCACATATTTTGCTTCAGCTGTGGACAAGGCTAATGTGTTATGTTTCTTTGAACTCCATGATACCAGACTTGTCCCTAGGAATTGTACCATCCCAGATGTACTTTTGCGATTTACTTGACCACCTACATAGTCAGCATCTGCAAAACCTATTAGATCAAATGAGTTAGTACTATGATAGAACAAGCTTAAGTCAGTTGTTCCTTTGAGATACCTTAAGATTCTTTTAACTGCCTTCACTACAAGAAAACGACCAAATAGCGACGGATTTTTGCGACGGAATTTTATTCCGTCGCAAATACTTAATTTGCGACGGATTTTTGCCACGGAATTTTATTCCGTCGCAAATTAAGTATTTGCGACGGAATTATTTCCGTCGCAAATTTTGCGAGGGAATTCCAAGTTTTTGCGACGGAATTATTTCCGTCGCAAATTTTGCGAGGGAATTCCAAGTTTTTGCGACGGATATTTCCGTCGCAAAAAAGTGACAAAAACAAATCAAAGGAACATCTGTTTTTTGCGACGGAATTTTGTTGTTTGCGACGGAATATTCCGTCGCAAAATCCGTCGCATATATTACAGAACAAAATACCTTATTTTCCTTCAAAAAAGAATTAAACAAAAACAGACTCTTCTTCTCCTTATACCGTCCTTCTCCCTAACAAATTAAACACACACTCCTTCTTCTTCTCCTTCTTTTCCGGCGGCCTTCCCCCCTTCTTCCGGCGGCCTTCTCACTCCTTTGTTGCCGTTCTTCTTCCGTTCTTATTCCGTTGTAGTGATTGTGGTAAATATACTTAATTTCGTGTTTTTAATTTCGTGTTAGGGTTTTTAATTTTTTAGGTATGAGATTACTTTCGTTTGTTTTAATTTTTATCTTTTTTTTTTAATTTCTTTTCGGATTTTTGGTTTTTTTCGAGTATCATTATGCGATTTGATTTGTGATTGTGGTTTTTGATTTGGTTTTTTTCGAGCATCATTATGCGATTTGTGATTGTGGTTTTTGATTTGGTTTTTTTCGAGTTTTTGTAATTTAATTTTTTCAGCATTTGATTGTGATTAAAGGGGTGTGGTGGTGGTCAAGGGTGGATAGTGGTGGGGGTGGGGTGGTTTCGTGGTTGGGGGTGTAGGAGGCGTTTTGGGCCTGTTGGGGTGCTAGGTGGTGGTTAGGGCGTTGTGGTGGTTGTGGTGGTTTTTTTTTTTTTTTTTTTTTTTTTACAGAATTCTGACATAAGTAGTTGATCTAGGTTGATGGTAGTAGGCTGTGATGGTTGATGGTGGCTCCATTTAAGTTAGTTTTTGAAAGCTTAGGTTACATTATTTGCTTGTTGTCGATGACTATTTACTGGCAGAGTTGTGGTGAGATGTTAAGATTTAAGAACCGATAGAGGTCAGCTGATCTTTGGTTTGTAACAGGGATGAAATGATGAATAATGTTTTCTTGGGTTAAAGTTTCGTGCTTTCAGCTGAGGAGGATGTTTTGAGTAATATGATATTGATTTCTTCTTGAAAAAAAGTTAAAGTTTAGCATAGGCGCAAATGTTTTGTCACATTTCGTGCTTGTTATCGATGACTATTTACTGGCAGAGTTGTGGTGAGATGTTAAGATTTAAGAACCGATAGAGGTCTAATTCTAGGATAAATCTCTTAATATCTTGGGGGGTTGTCATAGACTTGATTGGCCACAATTTAAGATTCTACCATACTTTTTTGCAAATGTAGCATAATGATGCTAACTAAGGGAAAACCGCCTCTGTTCTTGAAATCTCTTGCTCTAGATAGCAAGAAAGTAAAAAAATGCCTTGCATAGAGAATCTGAAACCATGAAGGGCCTTTTAGAGGGATTCTAATAGTGAATTAGCAAATGTAGCATAATGATAAACTAAGGGGTGGTGAAATGTAGCTTAATTATGCTGAATTTATAAGTCTTCATGTATTTCTTATATATCCCCTTATATTAATTATTGTTTTTGTTGAATGTTTTAGTAACCTTTCAGTTTTATTGCTTTGGCGCACCTTATATTCACTTTTGTTGGGATATTCTACAGTTAATTTCATCCAGCTGATCCAATAATAAACTTCCTCCATAGTTTTTCATATGCATACTTCAGCTATTATGTTCTATATATCTTTGGTCAAAAGATTGTAGACCTTTCGGTTTTTACTTATAATGTTCTGTCAAATTCTAAATCAAAAGGTCCGATTGCAACTCAATTACTGGAACATATGTAGGTTGAAGTCTAAGAAAGTCTAAATTTTTGTAAAAAAAAGTTGGTAGATGCTGTATGTATAGTACTTGATTCTTAACAAAGTTGTTTTCTTTGCCAATAATGAAGAAGTGATATATATATAATGAAGAAGTGATATATATATAGATTTAAGGACTATCTTATTGATTATGATTAGATTGGTAAAATATTTTTCAATAGTATTATTGCCATTTAAACTTCTTTAATGGTTCTACAATCTGCATGATAATAATGTATTGATAATTAGCTTAGTTTCCCGTTCATGAAGTTTCTGCAGTACAATTGTAGTGTTTGAGATGCTACTGTCAGTCTATCACATTTATTAGCCTAATAATGGTTTGATTGGATTATTCTTTGTGTTTTAAGTTTGGAATTGAATTTTGCTGTTCGAATCAAGTACTATTGTTGTATCATTTNTAATTAACTAGTTCGTAATTTTAGAATAATTATAGTACAACCCTATGCAGTTTTCAATAATTGTATTTTGCCATTTTGACTAAAATAATTATATGCGTGACTTATGTAGAAGTTGTCGCTATGAAAAGAAGGGAACGTAGTTGGATGTATTGTAGGAAGGTCGGATCTTCTATGAACCCTGCTTTTAAGGAAGGAGTTGAGGAATTCCTTCAATATTGTAAAGATCATCCGCAGACAACTGACCCAAATGAAGTTAGGTGTCCGTGTGTTAAATGCAAGAACAAACACATCTATGATCCGGACACAGTAAAGTATANGTGAAGTGAGGAAATATGTGATGTGAGTTAAGAGATGTTTATATAGAGATTTGTGGTGGTGATCTATAAGAGAGTGGAGAAATATGAAGTTTGGTGAAAATTTGAGTGAATTTGAGTGAGTAAGGAGGAAGATATAGAAGAAAGAAGTTTAGAGCGAGAAAGAGAGTTATGGAGAATTTGAAATTGTAGAGAGAGAAAAGGAGATAAGATGTGTATAAGAGACAGACCTTGGGTTGAAGGGAGTTCAACTTCTAGATTAGAGATGGCCTCTAAAATAACTAGTATTAAATCCGAGTTCAATATGCCCCAACGGGATGTAGATGCCATTGTGTCTTTGTTTAGTGAACTGTCTCCTAAGAACACCTATATAGGGGAGACATTCTACGAGTTAAAGAAAATTGTTCAAGGGTTGGAGATGCCAGCTAAGAAGATTGATGCATGCCCGAAAGGTTGTATGTTGTTTTGGAAAGGTGATGCTCACTTGTCTAAGTGTACTGTTTGCGGCAGCGACCGTTACAAGAAGACTTTGAAAGGAAATGACGTTCCTCATAATGTTCTCATTCATCTTCCGATCACTCCTAGGCTACAAAGAATGTTTGCCACCAAGGACATTGCGGAGGAAATGTCATGGCATGCAAAAAATCCTCGGTTGCAAGGTACAATGGCACACCCTAGCGACACTGAAGCGTGGAAAAGGTTGGATAGTTGCTCACAGGAGTTTGCGTTTGAACCTCGTAATGTTAGGCTTGGTTTGTGTACGGATGGGTTTGATCCTCATGGGAAGTTTGGGGGTAACTATTCTTGTTGGCCAGTCATATTGACCCCATATAACTTGCCCCCATCGATGTGTATGAAAAGAGAATTCATGTTCCTTTCATTGATTATTCCCGGTCCCAACAACCCCAAAGGAAACCTAGATGTTTACATGCAACCACTAATAGAAGAGTTCAAACAGTTGTGGGAAGTTGGTGTTACTACTTACGACATTTCAAGTAAACAAAATTTCAATCTTCGAGCTGCCATCTTATGGACTATTGGTGACTTTCCCGCTTATGGTATGATGTCTGGTTGGTCTACACATGGTTTTAAAGCTTGTCCCTATTGCATGGAGAAAAGCAAATCATTCTGGTTGAAAAATAGTGGCAAGGTGTCTTGGTTTGACTGCCATAGGCAATTCCTTTCACCGGATCACCCGTTCAGGAACAGCAAGACAGCTTTTTGTAAGAACAAAGTTCAGAAAGGTGATCCTCCCCATATCATGTCAGGAGATGAACTATGGGAATGTGTGAAAGACCTTCCTAAGGCGACTGATGGGCCAGAAGCACTTAATTCTGTGAAAAAGGCTAAATCTGGTTGGTTAAAGAGGAGCATTTTTTGGGACCTGCCCTATTGGAAGCATCTTATCCTTCGCCATAACTTAGACGTGATGCACATTGAGAAGAACTTTTTTGATCAACTCATCCACACTATTATGGATGTCAAAAACCAAACTTGTGATACACCCGCGGCTAGACTCGACATCGAGGCTGTTTGTAAACGTCCCGAGCTACATCTACAGCAGGATGACAGAGGGAAAGATGTCAGGCCGAGTGCACCATTCACTCTTGATAGAGATCAAAGAAAGGTTCTGTGTGAGTGGGTTAAGCAGTTGCGTTTTCCTGATGGCTATGCGTCCAATTTGAGGAGATGTGTTGATTTGAAAAGTTGTAAACTAACTGGAATGAAGAGTCATGATTGTCATGTTTTCATGGAAAGGTTGTTGCCTGTTGCTTTAAAAGAATTTCTCCCTACCCATGTCTGGAATGCTATTACAGAGATAAGCCAATTTTTCCGAGATCTTTGTTGTTACACAATCAAAGTCACTGACATGGAACGATTGGAGAGAAACATTGCAGAGATCATTTGCAAGCTTGAAAAGATTTTCCCCCCTTCGTTCTTCAACTCTATGGAGCATTTGCCGATACACTTGCCTTATGAGGCCAAAGTGTGTGGACCTGTTCAATACCGATGGATGTATCCATTCGAAAGGTAAGTAGTTGTTAATGTGCAAAATTTCATAAAGTTTTTTCCTAAGTTGTATAAGCCGCTACGAATACTAAACCTGTGTTGATGCTTTTTAAAAACCATAGGTTCCTGAATCATTTAAAAAGAAAGATTGGTAACAAAGCTCGTGTCGAAGGTTCAATATGCAATGCTTACCTAATTGAAGAGGTAGCAAACTTCTGCTCCCATTACTTTGACCCCAAGTTCGACACAAAAGCAAGAGATCTTGGTCGAAATGTCAACCCTGATATTGAGGATGACGTAGACAACAACGAAGTCCCGGAATTGTTTAGAGTTGATAGGGGTCGCGTAACTACTCAAGGGAAAGCAAGATTTCTAGATGAGAAAGAACTCCTATCGGCGCATTATTTTGTGTTGTCTAACAGCGGCATTTTAGGAGACTATGAAAGGTAACCCCGTTTCTACTAAAACTTAGCGTGTGGAACATGTAAAAATAGTAGCTTATCACAATGTTTAACCCAAACTCATGCCATTTTCTAGGAAGTTTGAGGACTATATGAAAACAATTCATCCAGCTTTGCTTGCAGAAGAAGTTCATGTTAAATTTGAAGGTGAATTCCCAAATTGGTTGCGTATGAAGGTAAAAAGAGTAAACAAACAATTTGAATAGGTTCATGATATCCCTTTTGTATACTTAAGCAGCTGTAATGGTCCGAAACATTGACAGGTCCATGAGGAGAAACCAGATTCTGATGTCGTACAAGCGTTGGCTATGGGCCCTTCCAAGCGGGTTCGCACTTTTAGTCAAATTGTAGTTGGTGGCTTCAACTTCCATACAAGTAAGTACGGCAGTCACAAATCAACCATGAATTACGGTGTTTGTGTTTCGGGTGAAGATGGCACTGAGTATTATGGAATTTTAGAGGATATCATAGAACTTGTCTACACCGGTGTCAAAAAAGAATACAAGACTATGTTATTTAAGTGTTCATGGTTTGATTGTGTCAGGGGTATGAACGTACATGAGCGGTACAAGCTCGTCGAAGTCAATCACACTAAGAAGTACCCCAAATATGATCCATTTGTGTTATCTTACCAAGTTACCCAAGTTTACTACACATCTTATCCAAGCCGTAAACGGGATCGAATTCAGTGGTGGGCAGTGTTCAAAACACACGCTAGGTCGGTGGTTGTTGCTCCAGTTGACATGCAAGAAACTTTAGCACCAGAACCTTCAACCCTATATCCATCGAATGAGATTCCGGACTATACTATTAATGATGATCTTGTTGTCTCTGAATCCGAGGACGATGAAATAATGTCTGATGATGAGGACGATGAACCTGAACTGACGTCTAGCAATTCTGAAGAAGATGAAGATGAGGACAACATTGCATTTCTGGATGACAGTAGTGATGGATTTAGTAGTGATCATAGTTGTGATTAGCGTGTTGTGGTCTTGTTTCCAAGTGTTAATGGATAAACATTGTTGCTTAATAAATTGTTAAATATATTATTTGGTCTTCCATTTTCTCACTTGTATTAATTGTTAAATTGTTGCATCGCTTACTTTATTAGATTATAAATTCCCATATTTGTTGTCGTAAGTATATTGGAACACTTTTCTCCCGTAACATTATATTTTCTTGTTTATTACGGTGTTTTGTACTTATTCAATTTCAATCACCAAATTAAGTGAAATCTACTATGGTCTTTAGGTTCGGTACTCAGGAACGAAGGAAAAGTACAAAGACGCTCTCTCGGCTCGCAGCAGCAACAACGGCAGCAAGAACAGGAACGGAGGAGCAGCCTCATCACATCAGACATTGCCATTACAAGTGCAGCCCATGTAGCTCGACAGTGAAGAATGCTGGGGCTTCCCTTTGATGAGGTCCGGGAAGCTTGTGTTGGACCGTTTATGACTTTGGGTATAATTTTCCTCATGCAAATTTTCATCAATGTTAGCTTTTAAATCGGTTAATTTGCTTACTTACTTGGGGCATAACTGCTTGCTTGTGATCAGGTTGTGATTTTGATGAACCCACGTGAAGAGGGAGATCAAGGATATATACTCCAAAGCCATACATGCTCCTGGAGAACTTATAACGAAGTTGATGAGGTTACCAAGGAACAATGGTTGGAACATGTTTACGGTATAGTATTAAATAGAATGAAGTATTTTGTTGCTGAATTTTGATACCCATTAGCAAGTCTTTATATATGAGCATAATTATTAAAGTTTGACGTTATTGCAAAAGAGATGACACTTGGGCTGATTGAGTTTGAACCTCAAGTATTAGACATGAATTCCAATCTAGGGTTGGAAACTCGAGTCGTGACATGTTCTTACACTCGCTTCACGAACAATGTTGGTAAAACATACAACTGTGGGTGAGTGAAACGTGTACACAAAAGGCGCAAGACGTGATAAAGGTGATTGAACGTTCAAGAAACAGATCGGCACAAAAACAACGAGAAAGCAATGGGTGTTCAAATGGAAAATGCCATTGAACCTACCACTATCAAGGGTCTTCTTCAGCAGTGCAGCATGCAATAAGATGGTTATTTCGAGATTGTCATTGACATTTCTCCCATTTGATAATCTATTTTATTATTAATTTATTACTATTTGGTTTTCATTAGCATTACAGGCGAGGAGAGGAGGATGAAGGAGAAAGCTCCCATGCCCCAAGGTGATCTGCGCTCCGTACGCCATTCAAGGATGTCCAGGGCAAAAAGGAAGGTACCTGCGAACCACACAGCAAGCAAATTGCAGTAGGTGGGTAAAAAAGGGGGAAGGATGAATGGGCAAAAGACGCGGCTAGGGAGACCGGAGTTATGAGGGGTCGTTGTGAAAGGAAGATGAGATGTGATATAAAAGTGGGGGTATCCCCATGGTTTAGAAAGTCGACCTTCGAACAACCCCTTGCGCAGACCACAAGGGGAAAACGAAACATAAGGGGCGACCCCAAGTGGTGACGAGTCCCCTCCTTGAGCGTAGGTTTTTAGTTTTTGCAAAATAATGCTAGGTTTTGTAAAACTTGTTAGTTATTCCTTTTTTTAAGGACCCCGGGCGTAGCGTTCCCCGAGGGAGAAGGGTTGGAGCTGGATGAAAGTGGAATAGAGGATTGATTGTGAAAAATGGGCACAATCAACATTTGTAGCCAGTGCGAGCCTATTTTGCGCCCATTTGAACCTTAAAACACTTGTTAAAGGGTTAGTTTGAACTAATGTAGAGGTTGTGTAACCATTGTAGTTATTCCTTTTAATATGTTTAGCTTATTATGGTTTGAAATGAAGAGATATGTGAAAAATGGGCATCATTGTTTAAGCCAATTTTCGAGCACCTTTTGAGCCCATTTGAACTAAAACACATGTTAAAGGGTATTTTGACTACGTGAGAGTTTGTAACAACATTGTAGTATTCTTTTAAGGATGTTTAGTTATTATAGGGTGTAACCAAATTTTAGCCTTTTAGACTTACTTTATGAAAATTATGCATTCCAATTTAATTTTAATTGTGTTTTGTAGGAGACCTACCAGAAGAAGCTTGAGGAAACAAGCAGTGACGGGAGTCAGAGAACGCCCGATGAGTTATATTGGGAGGCATCTGGTGGTCGTAGCAAGAAAGGTCGCGTGAAGGGTCTTGGTAGTGGTGCGGACCTGTATTACAGCTCTTCAAGCTCTTCGAGGAGATCTGGATCATCGAAGCAATACACGCCATCTGTGCTTTCTCAAATGAAAGAACATTTAGAGAAACATGTGGAGAAGGTGCGGGAGGAGGTGCGGGAGGAGGTGCGGGCGGAGGTGCAAGCTGAGGTTGAGGAGAAGATGCGAGCCGAGATTGAGGCAATGCAGAGGACACAGAAGGAGTTTATGGAGCAGATGATGAGTCGATTCGGTAGCGACAGTTGTTCACCTTTCCAAATTCAGCGTCGGGACTCACCAGACGACGACGGCAGCGGCGCCGGGCAAGGGATGCAGCTGTAGATAGATATCTTGTTCCATAAATTCAGCTTAGTGCCTTTATTATCATTGTTAAACATTAAAACTATGAAACTATTTAAGCCGGAAATAGTATGTATGCATATGTTACATTTGAAATATATAATTATCGGAAAATATAAATTGTCCTTATTTGATTAGAATACATAACGCGTCAGATCATACAGGTTCACAGGCACAAATACAAATAAGCAATCAAAACATTAAAAATCCATCAGCTTTTTTCCGACGGAATATTCCGTTTGCGAGGGAATTTTCCGTCGCAAAAAAAACATTTGCGACGGAATAGTCCGTCGCAAATTTTGCGAGGGAAAATTCCGTCGCAAATGAACCATGATTCCTTCGCAAAAAATTTGCGACGGAAACTCCGTCACAATGATGGAAGTTTGCGACAACAAATTTAGCGACGGACCTGTAGCGACGGAATTCCGTCGCAAACTTAATTTTGCGACGGACTTAACCGTTTTTGCGACGGAATTAGTCCGTCGCAAAATTGAGGTTTTCTTGTAGTGCTTTAAATGAGATTCCTTTAGATTGGCTTGAAATCTAGCACATACTCCTACACTAAACGCTATGTCAAGTCTACTAGCAGTTAAATATAATAAAGAACCAATCATGCCCCTATATTGTTTTTTTTTTTTTTACCAACAGTTGTACCATTTATGTCTTCATCTAAACATGTACCTGTACCCATAGGTGTATGGTTGTCTTTGGAATTCTCAAGATCATATTTTTCAGAAGTTTCTTAATGTATTTTTGTTGGTGAATCATAATTCCTTCCTCAGTTTGCTTGATTTGCAGCCCTAGGAAGAAATTTAATTCTCTCATCATACTCATTTCAAATTCTTTACTCATAAGATCTGCAAAATACTTGCACAAAGTCTCATTAGTAGCACCAAAGATAATATCATCAACATAAAGTTTTACTACTAAAATATGAGTGCCTTTGATTTTCAGAAACAAAGTTTTATCAAGTTTTCCTCTTTTGAAGTCATTAGATAAAAGAAAATTTGAAAGTCTTTCATACCATGATCTAGGAGCTTGCTTAAGTCCATAAAGAGCTTTATCAAGCTTATAGAGATGATTAAGAAAATCAATATTTTCAAAACCAGGGGGTTGTTCCACATAGACATCTTCCTTTAAGTATCTGTTAAGAAAGGCACATTTGACATCTATTTGGTTCAACCGAAATCCCATATAGGCTGCGAAAGCAATTAAAATTCTAATGGCTTCTAATCTAGCTACAAGAGCAAATGTCTCCTCAAAATCAATACCCTTTTGCTGGTTGTAGCCTTTTAATACTAACCTGGTTTTGTTTCTGACAATTATTATATTCATCAAGCTTGTTCCTGTGCACCCATTTAAATCCAATGACTTTTTGGTGTTCAGACTTAGGTTCAAGATGTCATACCTTGTTTCTTTCAAATTGCCCTAGTTCCTCTTGCATTGCTATGATCCAATCTGGGTCTTCTAAGGCTTCTTTGTGATTTCTTGGTTCAAGCGTTGAAAGAAATGACATTGAAAGCACAGAAATTTCTTATTTGAGACCTTGTTTGTATCCCTTTGTCTATATCACTAATAATGAGATCCATGGGATGTGAGCTTTGATGTTTCCATGGCTTGTGCTGGGACTCCCTTTGTGGTGTGACTTCTCCATTGTTGTCTTCCACAGTTTGTTGTTCCACCTCTTCTTTCTCTTCAAGAGTCTCTGGTGCATTCACCTATCCAAGTTCATCACCTTGTTCTTGTTCCTCATGCTGATCAGTTGTCTCTTGGACATGAGGATATTCTTTTGCGACCTGTTCATCATCACCTTTTCTTTTGTCACCAGTAAAACGTGTTAGGACAATTTCAAACTCATCATCATCCTGGTCATCATGAGACAAAGTGTCAGTTTCATCAAAGATAATGTAAACACTTTCTTCAACACACATTGACCTTTTATTGTAAACTCTATAAGCTTTGCTATGACTTGAATAACCTAAAAAACTGCTTCATCACTTCTATCATCAAACTTTCCGTGGTGTTTCTTACCATTGCTGTGCACAAAGCATTTACAACCAAATGTTATTAAGTAAGAGACATTTGGCTTCTTCCCTTTGGACAACTCAAAAGGTGTCTTGTTGATGATTGGTCTTATTAGAGCTCTGTTGGTTATATAGCAGGCTGTATTAACTGCTTATGCCCAAAAATTCTTGGGCAATGAACTATCAGTTAACATTGTTCTTGTCATATCTTCCAATGTTCTATTCCTTCGCTCTACTACTCCATTTTGCCGTGGTGGAGCTGAAAAGTTATGATCTAAACTATGTTCACTACAAAACTCATCAAACTTTTGATTATCAAACTCTATTCCATGATCAGATCTTAAATGTACCAATTTATGTCCACTTGTTCTTTGCACCTTTTTCGCAAATGCTTCGTATTCCTCGAAGGTTTGTTCTTTGGTGGCAAGGAACAAGGTCCACGTATACCTAGAATAATCATCAACAATAACAAAAACATATTTCTTTCCACTCCTACTTTGAACATCTACTGGACCACAAAGCTCCATGTGTATTAACTCAAGTGGTTTAGAAGTATTTACAATGGCTTTTGGTTTAAAAGATCAGCGAACATGCTTTCCTTTAACACATGCATCACAAATTTTATCACAGTTGTACTTAATGTTTAGTAAACCAACCAATAAGTCCTTTTGCCTTAATTTGTTTAGTAGTGAAAGACTAGCATGTCCACAACGTTTGTGCCACAGTAATGGATCATTGTCTGCAACACTTAGACACTTGAGACTATTTTCGGGAACAAGGTTCAAGTTAACCATGAAAGTGTTCCCTCTCCTTCTGCCTTCTAGCACGATGTCTCTAGTGTTGTAGTCAATGACAAGACATTTTTCACATGTAAAACGAACAGTATTCCCTTTATCACAAAATTGGGAAATATTGAGTAAATTGTGTCTTAACCCCTCGACTAGAAATACATTGTCTATGGAACAATTTTGTGACTTACCAACCTTACCTATGGAGATTATATCACCCTTTTTATTGTCACCAAAAGTTACTATTTCTCCATTATAGGCAAAAAGTGAAAGAAATTGTGTTTCGTCTCCTGTCATATGCTTGGAGCAACCACTGTCGAGGTACCACAGGCTGTTCCCACTTACTTGTGCCTGCACAATAGTTTAGTGGTTAGTGACAGGAACCCAGATTTCCTTGGGTTCCTTTGTATCAACATTCTTAAATTTCTTCATTAGTTTTAACTTGTTCATGTTTTCGTCCATTTGTTTCACTTTTATGGTATAACCTCCCTAAAGATGTGCAATTGTTCCACAGAAAGTACAAACTTTGTTGCTAGGTAAATCTACGTACTTCTTGACTTAATCTTTCCTTTTGTGATTAGAACCCAAACTTGTTTTACCCCTAGATTGATTTTTCTCAAACTAATTAACAGTACTAATAGGACTTGTTTTGTTTTGGTTAGACTTTAGACTACTTTCAAGATCTGAATTTCTAGTCCTTAAGTCAACAACTTCTTGTTTTAATTTTAAGAATTCATTCTTTTCAGCTTGTGTGGGGGTCAGATTCACGAAACTTGTTTCAGGAACGAGTAACTTGTACCCTTGCAACTCCACATTTAAGAATATATTTTCTTCTTTGATTTTCTCACATGCTTGCTTTAATTAGTGTTTTTATCAAATAATTCAAAGAAGCGATTCTCAATATCTCTTTTGTTAGTCCTAATCCACTTAGCATGTTCTTTACATGTTTCCAAAGATTTTTCTAGTTGTGAGACATGTTTGCAAATTTCTTTATATTGATCCAGAGTTTCAAGAAGGAGCACTTGAAGTTTTGCAACACTAAGTTTTTTAATTTGTTCCTTAAGAGCATAGGGACTTACAGTGAGACAAGTTAAGTTTTCTGCTTCTTCAATTCCAGCCATGAGACAAATGTGAGCAGTCTCTTCCTCAAGTTGTTCTTCTTCTTCATCAGTGACCTCATCCTCTTGTAGAGCAGCCACCATAATTTTTCTAGAGTCCTTCTTTGTAAAGAATGACTTCTTTACAAATTTGGACTTCACCTTCTCCTTGCCTTTCCCAGATTCCCACAACGGACATTCTCGAATGAAATGATCCGGACTTCCACACTTGTGACAAGTGATTTTGGAGGATCTAATTTCAGTTTTTCCTTTGTACATCATCTTCTTCAGTTGTCTCACCAGCAAGGCTGTATCCTCTGCACTCACTTCTGGATGATTCTCATCTTCATCTTCTGTGTTGGTTATGGAACGTCCTTCAGCTCTAAGAGCAAGAGATCGTCTTTTGGGTGTCTCTACTTCTCCAGTTTTGAGATGCATCTCATGAGTCATCAGTGAACCTGTAAGCTTTTAAGCAAACTTGGAAAAATCCTTAGTTTCAAATAAAGTGGTAACTTTAACATTCCATCTCTCATCTTGAGGTAAACTCCTAAGAATTTTTCTTACTTGTTCTTCATTTGTAATAACTCTCCCTAAGAAATCTAATTCAATAACAATATTACCAAATCTAACGATAATTTCTTGAACACTTTCCTTAGATTCCATTTTAAACATCTCATATTATTGCATTAAGTAATCAATTTTAGTTTTCTTAACTTCAGTTGTTCCATCATTAGTTAATTGCAAAAAGTCCCAAATTTCTTTTGCATTCTTGCACCCCGCAGTACGATCATACTCACGAGGTCCAAGTCCACAGTGCAAAAATTTTGAAGCAGAAGCATTCAGTTCAATCTTTTCATAGTCCTCCTTTTCATATTCACTTTCTAGTTTAGGAACAAGTTCACCTTTCTCGTTCTTTTTTGGTAATTTCAAAATTACCATCACGAATCACCTTCCAGATTTGGAAGTTATTAGCAGTAATGAAAGTCTCTATCTTCTATTTCCACATGCGGTAATACTTCCCATTGAAGTTGGGAGGCCTTACAGTGGAATGTCCCTCAGTCAGTCGTTCCTCCTTGTTTGCCATGATTCCAGGATTTACTCGTCAGAATTACCTACACACAATCAACTATGAGCACCTGCTCTGATACCAATTGTTAGTTTTGGCAAACAATGAAAGCTAAATTAGAGACAAGTAAAGTAGAGACAATTATAGAGAAAGTGAGAGACAAGTAGTGAGCACGCGATTTTAGCGAGGAAACCTTTCCTAGGCACAATAGGAAGGAAAAAACCTCGACCACTTGGGATTTTGACTCAATTGTCTTTTCACTAACTAGAGCCAACGACTCTGTTACAATCCTAGCTAGTATGGACTTCTCTATGCACAGTTCAACACTTGTTCCCCCTGAACAAGTTCTTCTCTTTCTCTTCTCAAAAGACTTAGATAGACTTCTCTATTCTCTCAGTTCTCTCGTAATTCTCACTTACAATTGGTCCACTCAATTCACTCACCACAGATGAACAAGTTACAGACTCTTAGAATGAACATAATCCTAATACAACTGACACTTGTACATGGTCTTGTATTGCTTCAGTAATTTGCGTAAGTCTGGATCAATTTCTTCTCTTCTGATCTTCAATATTTATAGTGAAGTAACAAGTAGGGTTTCTCTGATTTCCCTTCTTGTTTTCCACTATTTACAACTCACCAATATCTTGGTGAATATTCTTCATAAATTGAATAAAGTGAATCTAGATCAATTCTTAATCTAGATTCACTTGCCTCATTCTTCATGTAACTGATTTGTTACTATAATCTTGTTTACATATCTTTTCTGAATATCTTCTGGGATCTTGTTTCCGTATCTTCTCAGAATATACTCTGAAAACTGGTTTTTATATATTCTCTTAATATACTCATGTGTTGATAAAAGCTTCTAGATTATTTTTCGTACGTACGATCTTATGTCAATGCTCCTTGAGACAAGTGCTTCTGTTGGTACAACTGCTACTAATGTGTGTTTAGCTTGACATACATTGTTCTAATTTCTGGCATTGACCATCATATTATGACATTGGTGGACTCATACCTTAAGGTGCTAATATTAAAATGCTTTATCTTGGATTTTGATTCTTCATCAACTACTAGTTCTCACTCCAAAAGTTCCGATTGTCACGATAAAATGTGATGCAAGTGAAGAGTGAACAGTGACAAGCAGATGAAGAACATAAAAAAAAATAGGAGAATAAGGAGCTGAGGCTAAAATAGTGGGAATACTAAGAGAAAGTAGAGAGAAAGTAGAAAGGAGGAAAAGTTAGAGAAAAATAAAGAGGGAAAATGAGGTAAAAAGTGGGAAATAGGGTTAGTAAGCACAAGTGATAGGCATGTGATATTTCTTACATGAAAAATGATGGTCAGTGTCACAAATTAGAATAAGGTACGAGTCAACAAAATTATTTGCATTTTAAGAAAGGTTTAGATAAAAATTGAAAAGTAAGGTTATTCATTCACAAAAAGTGACAATACTAAGGTATTTTTGGACAAAAAATTCTTTATAAATAGAGACACATAGATTAGCCAGTTTCCATAAGAAAAAGCAACCAACTGATGCCCATATGGAGTTCAACCCCCAATTGTCATTGCTGTGGAAGTGCATGATCCAAGAGCAAGTTCAAGTGAAAACCAAGTAGAAAAATAACTTATTAGGTCATTTGGAAATCAAAGACATTGATTCACTATAATGGAATGGCCTTAAACATTTACTCGAATCACCAATTAGGCACGCAAGCCAAGGGGAAGCTTTGGTGGAATTAGAGAATTACTAAATAATTTTGCCTATGGGTTTTCTCCCACTTCATTTGATAGGGGTTTTCCCATTTTAGGTTATTAAATTGATTCATAGGAGTCTACAATACATGGGAGACACGTTCTTGAATGTTCCTTGATTAAATGATCGAATCTTGAATAGTTTCTTAGCTTGAAGATGAAATTAAACACAATTTATGCTAAAAAACAAGGAACGATTTGGGGCGTGTTTTTGTTCCTTTTTGTGTTGTTCAAGCTGTCTGTGTTTTCCTTATTATTGTTTGATTTTTAGTTTGTTATCGGGCTTGAAATTTTATCCAAAAAATTGATAGGATACACTTTCAAGTTTGTTAGTTAGTTAGAGTGAAAACGGAGGAACAAAAAAGTTGTTTTCCTTGCTTGTTGACCAAGGAAATAAGTTTTCTTGTTGTCAGTTATGATTTCCAAACAAAGTTAGGTTATTAGGGAGTTTGTTAGTTGTCTAAAGTTGTTAGAGGAAATATAGGGTTGTTAGGATTTATGTACTATCAATATACCATGTTATTGCTCAATAGAAACCCTATTACAAATTTCTTAATTGTTTTGTTTTTTCAAAATATGTGTGTATTATGAGAGTTGCGAGTGTTTTGTGAGTAAAACACGATTGTTCTAGTTTTAAATTAATCTAAGAGCTAGTTCTTTTATTGATTAACGCAACCTTAGGTAAATTTGAGAGCAAATTCTCTTAGGAACTTAAGGTTTAACTGAAAATTACTTTATTCAATTGAGCTAATCAAAAAAGTAAATTCATTAGCATCTAGAATTGAGTGAGAGTTATACCATACCAAATTGTAGATCAATACGTAAAGCTAGAGTTAAGTATTTGAATTATGATCAATAACATCACATAGCAAATATCATCCATCAATTCCTTTTTATTCTTTGTTTAAAGAGCACCAAAACACAAAATAACCATTGATTCTTTTTATAAATCAATACATGTTGAATTTGTGTCAACTAACCTTATCATTAAAACTTATAAAACTCCGATACTTAATTCACAACAATATAAAATAATTGAGAAATATTTGTTGACGCCTACATTTGTCCTCTCCCTTAGAGATTACTAATAGCCCTAAAAAATTGCAAAATAAGTCAAAATTTTTTTAGATAATTTTCTATAATGAGGAAACTTGGAGGGTAAGGTGTAATATTTTCGAAATGTCGTGACTAGGCACAAATACTGCGCTCTAAGACATGCATTGTTGCCATTTCTCAACCGCACACGTATGCATTCTAGAAAGGGGTAGAGACCTTGGGGAATAAGAAAACTGCCATCGTGCATAAGGGAACACCAGCGTGCACAACTTTAAGGGGCTCGATGCACGTTCCTCATGGGAGCGATTGTCCTTACGGGGTCTCCCTGAAACAAGTCCTGAACTCCCTCATGGAGGTTATAAGTGCAGGGTTTACTAATACTCGCGTGTTAAACGCACACGTGATGATTACGTGGGACTTAATGTATGATTGTTGGACAGTAAGGATAAGACATATCATTTGAAGTAGAAGTCGCCAACATGTTTTTAGGAGAAGAGCATGCACACCCAAATATTTTCGATCAGGGAATCAGAAAATGACCCATGCCCATTTTTGGTACCAGAGATTGGATTCATGATTGAGGGTATGGATATTGGTTTTGATACCTCATTCACCGACGTATAGTGGCCTCATACTCGGATGTTAGCACTGTTGGTTGAATCATTGACTACAAAGATATCTTTGATATTAACTCTAGCCTTAATTGCACATAGAGACTACTTTTACTAGGTTGGTTTGAGTTGATGCCCATAGCCTTAACATGATCACTTTGGTTTAGAAACGTTTAACTACTGCCGTAGGTGCGCTTGAAGTGGGGGGTATGCTGCCCCTATTGGGCCATGCTCTTCCCCATAAGGCCCCACCGTCCAGGCATAAGCGCCCTCTTGCTACCCATATACGAGGCGCCGTCTTAAAAAGAGTGATAGTCATAACAACAAAGACGTGGACATCATTTTCAAATGTCTTTTATTATCCCCTTTTCAATTTATTTTGTGAGTAGCTACACTACTACTGATTTGATCTTGATGTTATGATGTCATTCTTTCATAAGCTATGACACTTCAGTTTAACCCTTGGTTAATGACACTCACTTAATCTTGTGGGTAAAGAGGCATAGTCTTTAATGTTGAATTTTTTGAACATCAAGTTTAAAGGTCTAGTTTAGTTAAGTTTAAATTGGTTTGAATTTACCTTATTTGATGTAATTGGTCGGGACAGTCGTATACCTATCAAAAATAACCTACTACTCTAACTATGTAGATAGGGAAGTAGGGATCGTATCCACAGGGAATCAAGCAATTCTACTAATTCTAAAAAGTCACTCAGTCGTAAGGGGCTTTTGAATATTGGGTGTTGACTAAAAAGTTAATTAAACTAAGAATGGAATCAACTAGGAAAATAACTCTATGACCAAGCCTACGACGTCGGTTCACCATAGATCAATAAATGAATTGCACACAAATAATTATCCGATTATTAACTTTCTGTATTAAGATTCACTAATTCTCTCGAATCTAGTCTCCTTCAAAACTCCTCTATTGGCTCTCGCTCACGTAGTCTCCTTTTGCCTATTGCCCCTATGATCTAATTGTGGTAATCTTACCTTTCGGTATCGATTTCGACAATATCAGACTAACAGTTAAACCTGGCCAGTATTTAACTGAAAGCAATATAAATTGACAACAGGAATTCAAGAACATTAACAATCAAATTAACAATTATGAACTAAACATTAAAAATGATCCATAGATACCCTAGTCCAAGAAAGAAAACTACTCACACATGATAGAAATTAAAGAAACTAAATCAATAATAGGAAACAAAACTATAAACATGATTGAAACTAATAAATTAACAATAATTATAAAACTAAATCTAAACATGACACTAGGGCATAAAAGATTAAGAAAACTAAAACTAAAAACATAAACTAAAACTAAGCATGAATTAAAGAAACTAGAATTAAAGATTGAATAAAACCTGAACTTTTATTGAATTGAATGATTGAAAGAATTACACAGCTTAGAGAGAAAACTAGGGCTAAAAACTATATTTTGTGATAAAGGAATTCATAACTAGGTTTAGGAGTACAAAATACTTATATACTAAGCCCAAAACAAGTGAAACCGCGTGGAAATTCGGCCTCGGAGCGGCCCGCCCAGAGGGCTCCGGGCGAACAGCCCTCACCCGGACGGGTAGCTCGATTTACTTCGTTCTTGATTTCTTGCTCGTTTTTCTCTTAATTACTTCGTCAATTCCTTCTTTAATACTCCTAATCCTTAGTAAAGCTTCCCAAATGGCTTCAAGTCTTCACTAACTCTTCAAGTTCTTCAAAAGTCTTGGAAAACAACGATAAATCATCGAATTCTGTAAAATCTTATGAAAAGCACAACAAACACTCGAAATAGCAAAAGTTAGTAGATATGGCTCAAAAGAGCCGCGTTAGAGCTAAAAATCAATCGAGATCGGGGGTAAAATACACATCAAATATTAACTTATCATACTCTCCCAAGACAAACCCTTGCTTGTTCTCAAGAAAACAACTAAGCAAACAATGACTTCACCCCTTGAACTTTGCAGAACAAAATAAACTCAAGCAATTCCGAGCATGTAAGTTCCTCAACCAACCCATCAAAATTCCTTGACCGCCATCCACTTAAATCAAAATCAATAAGCCAACCATGCAAGAAATAGAAGTCGATGACTACAGTAGCTCACTCGGTGTCACTCCACACATATAATTGAGCATAAATAATGAAGCTCACCCTTGATCCCAAATAAGAATGCAAATGCAATAAGTGTTAAAATGCATATTTTGAGAACCCAAACCCACATCTCACACCTCATGCAATCACATCACACCATAAAACTTTACACTTCAACAACTCCAAAGATCACAAGCTCTTTCTTTTTCAACATTTTTTCATAATTTTTTTCAACTTTTTTCTCGTTTTTTTTCATTTTCTTTTTTTTTTCAACTTTCAATTTTTTTTCAAACTTAGGCTCACGACTCTTAATGACATGTCAAAGACAAAATCATCACACATACATAACTAGGCCATTTTAAGATATATAACATTTTAATTCTTTATTAAAAAGTAGCCTAGACATTGGTATGTAGAGCCTTAATGTAAGGCCTATTATTAAACTTTAACACCAACCATTCCATAATTTTCCAATCCTCCAAAACTTCCAACAAATGCACAACATAACATAACAACTCCACAACTCCCCCAAGCTAAGCTTGGACATATATCAACTGATAGAACAAGGCCAAATAGAGTTGTAATGTGGCTAAAATGCAAATGAAGGATAAAAAGCTCAAAATAAGGACCAAGGGAAAATTTGTGAAGAAATGCCTAAGATTTGAAAGCTCCTAAAAGAAATGAATGCCTTTTATCATTCGCGACATGTAACACACCAAAGCCAAGCTACTAGAGTCAAAAGCCAAAACACGGATCATACAAGCACCAGGAACTAAGCACACATGAAAAGAAATAAGCATATAATAATGTATGCGGCTCAAATCCTCCCGTTAACACAGTTCAAGCCTCTACTCTACACATGGCTATAATGGCAAGGTAAGAAACTGTTTCAAGATAAGTCAAGTTCAAGTCCAAGTTGGCAATTCCCAAAACATAATTCATCACATAACCAAATCAATCGAAACATTTTTAAATAAAATGCGGGGCACAGGGAAGTCACCAATCAAAAAGTTTCATCAAACAAACCATTCAATCAATCAATCAACTAAAGTTAACTACTAAAAGCAAAACAAAACTCTAAACTATGAAAGCAGTACATTTTTTTGGTCATATGTAAACTCCTACTTCTAAGAAGTAGTACAAACCATATGACTGACCTAAGAAAGAAATAAAAACTACACTAGAAAGTTATACAAACTAAACTAAGAAAGCAATAAAATTACCTCCCCCAAGCCGGACTCAGCAATGTCCTCATGCTGAAGGAAGTAAGGGACTCCTCTCAGTCAGAATCCTGGAGGAAGTAATCAGTGTCCTCACTAGCATCATCATCATCATCATCATCATCATCACCACCACCACCTACTCCCCCTGCTCCACTAGTCCCTTCTCTAGGGTTTAAAGTGTACCATAAAGAGTGAGGGCCAGTAGAAGGCACTACGCCGATACAGACGTAGTGGTCATAGATGGGGTACATGGCAAGACGGTGGTCCTACTCAAAAGTATCAAACTGCTGCTGCTGTAACTGAAAGTTGTTAAACTGGTTTTGCAGCTAGTTCATATGTGTCTGCCATGGGGCAGGGTCCATAGGGGATTGCTGGGGTGGCTGCTGGGGCACGAACTGCGAGACTGGCTCGGTCTGCTCTGTCCTGAGGTACCTGCAACACGGCCATCCAAAGGCATAGTATATGATTGCTGATTAGGCAGCAATCCAGTTAATGAAGCATTATGGAGAATAACAGATACTCCCCTTGATGGCCTACTTCCCTTAACTCTAGACAATCACATTGGCTAAGGTAAGAGGCATCCAAAGTGCGGGACCCCACAGCAGAGGTCCGGTTATACTCAAAGTCTACCTTGTAGTGTCTAGCAACATAAGTCCACCAAAAACAATGTTGTTAATGGTTGGTTGGCCAAATCGATCAATTCCTGCATAGGCCTTGAATTGAGTATGTAAATGCATAGCAAATAAGTGAGGAAGATGAAGACAATAGGGAAAGGAATGCTTTACCAAGTGCCTCCCTAGGCACCACATTTCTCTGGTATGCACTTCATGCTGTTCATACCGACCAAATATCGTCCCTGCAAGGAAACAGTGAGTGATCCTAGTAGAGGGTTGGTGAATCAGGTTAGCTTTGGCATGTTGCCAATCAGTCAAATGAACACCTGTCAAAGAAAACCACCATGTAACATCATCAAAGCCCTTTGGGGGTCTAGCACGCCCCCAACTGGCTAAAACAAAGATAGCCCCAAAATCTTCGATCGTTTCATACCGATCGACGTTAAACATTCTAAATCTAACACCTCTAACAGGTGCTTTGGGGTTAGGGCGGTCAATCTCAAAACTCGACATGAACTCATAAGTTATGTCGGGGTAAGTGGGGGCATCCATAGCAAAGAATTGGTGCATACCCATAGATTTAAACAATTCCTCATTTTCATTATAAACAACTAAAGCACGTAATAACAGATGATCTAGAAAATGGGTAGGAGTAACATGTCTCAATTTTAACTTTTCAAAACGTACCTTTTGTTCTTGAGAGCCAAAAGCAACTAACCCATAAGTAGAATCCCGTCCGAAGCCTTGTGGTTTGTTCCTTGTGGTAGGTCCCGCTCGTTGTCTCTTGGGTGCTATTAAAGGTTGATTATGTGAAGTGAGGAAATATGTGATGTGAGTTAAGAGATGTTTATATAGAGATTTGTGGTGGTGATCTATAAGAGAGTGGAGAAATATGAAGTTTGGTGAAAATTTGAGTGAATTTGAGTGAGTAAGGAGGAAGATATAGAAGAAAGAAGTTTAGAGCGAGAAAGAGAGTTATGGAGAATTTGAAATTGTAGAGAGAGAAAAGGAGATAAGATAATGAGAGGTGAGAGAAGAAGAAAGGAAGAAGAAGGAAGAAAAAGGAAGAAGGAAGGAGAAAAGAAAGGGACGCGCGGGGAGGGGGGGGGGGAAGCTGAGCGCCCGGTGTCTGGGCTTCGCCTGGAGCAGGTTGCTCGCCCGGGTACCCGGGCATCTGGCCATCTTTTCAAAATTCTGCAAAAAAAAAAGTACCCGAAAATGGGTTGCGCGCCCGGGACGATCGTTACACGCACGGAGGGTGGAATTCCTCCCAGGGGTCCTTTTTTCCAACTTGTGAAAAATTTTCTAGGTCCCCAAAATAGGTTTGCACGCTCGTACCCCATGCCATCCACCTGGAGAGTGGCTGTTCGCCCGAACACACACGGGCGGGCTTCCCTTCATGCATTTTTTCTCCCTTTTTTGCCTCAAATTCACCTAAAAACACACTAAAACACTTGGAAAAATAAAAAGCTAGAATAAAGCTAGAGTCCGTACTAAACTAAAAAAAATAAAAAGAAAAGACTACTAAAACTAAACTAACTACGGGTTGCCTCCCGCAAAGTGCTTCTTTAAGGTCATTAGCTTGACCATATTAACTCATAGCTCATAGGGGCTGTGGGTTTTGGAAAGTGATTTCCTCAACCAAGCCAACAACATCACTTTCATAGAAGTGCTTGAGGCGGTGTCCATTAACCTTAAATCATTCCCCTTTATCATTTGGAACCTCCACAAATTCATACTTACTCACCATGGTGACAATGAAAGGGCCGCTCCACCTAGACCTTAACTTTCCTGAAAAATGCTTCAATCGAGAGTTGAACAACACGACCTTGTCACCCACTAGGAACTCCTTTCTTATGATTCGTTTATCGTGCCATTTCTTAGTCTATTCCTTGTAGATCTTAGCACTATTATAGGCTCCCAATCGAAACTCATCTAGCTCATTTAATTGAAGTAACCACTTCTCACCTGCCAGCTTAGCATCCATATTGAGCTCCTTTACTGCCCAGTAGGCTTTGTACTCTAACTCAACCGGTAAATGGCACGCCTTCCCGCACACTACTCGATATGGAGATGTACCGATAGGTGTCTTGAACGCCGTTCTATATGCCCATAGTGCATCATGAAGCTTGCTACTCCAATCTTTCCTTGATTTGGCAACCGTTTTCTTCACGATACCCTTGATTACTCGATTCGAGACCTCCACTTGACCACTGGTTGGTGGATAGTATGCCAATCTTGTTCTGTGTTAGACACCGTACTTCTCCAGCAGCTTATCTAACCTCTTCTCATGGAAATGCGTTCCCCCATCACTGATGATAGCTCTAGGGACTCCGAACCTAGGAAAAATAACCTGCTTGAACAATCTCAACACGGTGTTCGAATCACAATGGGGTGTAGCAAGAGCTTCCATCCATTTAGAAAGATAGTCCACAACAACTAATATGTAGCGATTACCATTAGAAGAAGGAAAGGG
>PYUH01000063.1:369857-427586 GCA_016808085.1 Suaeda aralocaspica | reverse complement strand
CATTTACCGGTTGAGTTAGAGTACAAAGCCTACTGGGCAGTAAAGGAGCCATATGGATGCTAAGCTGGCAGGTGAGAAGTGGTTACTTCAATTAAATGAGCTAGATGAGTTTCGATTGGGAGCCTATAATAGTGCTAGATCTACAAGGAATAGACTAAGAAATGCCCGATAAACGAATCATAAGAAGGAGTTCCTAGTGGGTGAGCACGCCTTCCCGCACACTACTCGATATGGAGATGTACCGATAGGTGTCTTGAACGCCGTTCTATATGCCCATAGTGCATCATGAAGCTTGCTACTCCAATCTTTCCTTGATTTGGCAACCGTTTTCTTCACGATACCCTTGATTACTCGATTCGAGACCTCCACTTGACCACTGGTTGGTGGATAGTATGCCAATCTTGTTCTGTGTTAGACACCGTACTTCTCCAGCAGCTTATCTAACCTCTTCTCATGGAAATGCGTTCCCCCATCACTGATGATAGCTCTAGGGACTCCGAACCTAGGAAAAATAACCTGCTTGAACAATCTCAACACGGTGTTCGAATCACAATGGGGTGTAGCAAGAGCTTCCATCCATTTAGAAAGATAGTCCACAACAACTAATATGTAGCGATTACCATTAGAAGAAGGAAAGGGACCCATATAATCAATACCCCAAACATCAAAAATTTCAACTTCTAAGGTACCTGTTTGAGGCATTTCATGCCTTTTGGAGATATTACATGTTCGACAAGACATGACAAAATCTCTAGCATCCTTCAGTAATGTAGGCCAATAGAAACCCGACTGCAATACCTTGAACACTGTCTTCGAAGGGCCTGCATTTCCTCCATAGGGTGATGAGTGGCAATGGCTCAGAATCCCATAAAACTCCCAATCAGGAACCCATCGTCGATATCGACCATCATCACATTCCCGAAATAAATTCAGGTCATCCCAAAAGTATCATCTGACATCATGAAGGAACCGCTTCTTCTACTGTGATGAAAGATTAGGAGGCAAGACACCACCTACAATATAATTAGCAAAGTCAGCAAACCATGGTGATTTAACTGCAACTGAAAGTAAGTGATCATCAAGGAAGTAATCATCAATAGGAACTAGTTCTACATCTTCGAATCGGATCCTAAAAAGATGATCAACTACTACATTTTCTGCTCCCTTCTTACCACGAATCTCGAGATCAAACTCTTGCAACAACAGAATCCATCTGATCAACCTTGGCTTTGCATCCTTCTTGGCTAGGAGGTACTTCAAAGCAGCATGGTCAGTGTGAATAATCACTTTAGAGCCCAATAGGTATGATTTGAACTTGTCAATTGCATAAACAACTGCTAGTAGCTCCTTTTTAGTAGTAGCATAATTAACCTGAGCTGGATCAAGTACTGTCTTGCTGGCATAATAGATTGCATGGAGAACTTTTTCTTTTTTTTGGACCCAAAACGGCTCCAACTGCATAGTCACTGGCATCACACATGATCTCGAACGGGAGGTCCCAATCGAGAGATTGGTGATAGGTGCAGAAATAAGTGCCTGTTTAATCCTGTTAGAAGACTTAACACACTTATCAGTAAAATCAAAATCTGCATCCTTCAAAAGCAATTGGGTTAGTGGTTTCACAATTTTAGAAAAATCTTTATTGAACCATCGGTAAAAACCTACATAACCCAAAAAGCTTCTTAGCCCTTTTACAGTCACGGGAGGGGGAAGTTGCTCTATTACCTGAATCTTTGCTTTATCAACCTCAATACCTCGTTCAGAGATTAAATGTCCAAGAACAACACCTTCAGTAACCATAAAATGGCACTTCTCCCAATTCAGCACTAAATTCACCTCTTCACATCTCATAAGCGCTTTGGTTAGATTTTCTAAACAAGCATCAAATGAAGTTCCATAGACACTAAAATCATCCATAAAAACTTCCATAATTGATTCAATGTAATCAAAAAATATACTCATCATGCAACGTTGAAAGGTAGCAGGGGCATTACATAAACCAAAGGGCATTTTAAGATATGCAAAAGTACTATATGAACATGTAAATGTAGTTTTCTCTATCATCTGGATGAATGGGCATTTGGAAGAATCCCGAATAACCATCTAATTAGCAAAATACTTATGCCTAGCTAGTCTTTCTAACATTTGAACAATGAAAGGGAGGGAAAAGTGATCCTTTTTAGTAGCACTATTCAGTTTCCTTTAATCGATACACATACGCCAACCTGTGACAACTATAGTGGGAATTAATTCATTTTTATCATTTCGAACAACAGTGGTCCCACCTTTCTTAAGTACTACCTGAACTGGACTGACCCATCTAGAATCAGGAACAGAATAAATAATACCGGCATCAAGTAACTTAATGACCTCTTTCTTAACAACTTCCTGCATGTTAGGATTCGAACGACGCTGACCAATTATGCATGGTTTATGACCATCCTCTAAGTGAATACGATGCATGCAAATATCAGGACTAATACCAGTTGAGTCATCAATGGTGTAACCAATAGCCTTCTTATGACATTTAAGCACAGATAACGATTTCTCAAGTTGACTATCGGTAAGTGAAGCACTGACAATAACATGATATAACTCTTTTTCATCTAAAAATGCAGATTTCAAATTAGAGGGAAGAGGTTTCATCTCAGGCTGTGTTACCTCCTTTACCGAACAAGCATCCTGGGGCAACTGTAGGAATTGACAGTTGCTTCATGAATTGGTATCCATCCCTGAAAGTGCTTGAATTAATTCATCTAATTCCTAATTGCCTTCACCTGAAATCACATCCAAACACAAAATAGCCTCCAAAAGATCCTTTCTCAGGGATCGAGGCAAGTCATCATAAACAAGCTCTTAGATTATGTCAATTGTATAACATGATTGCGCTATAACATAGGACTCTTTAATTGTAATACCCCACATTTTCACGTATTTAAACAAAGTATTTTTGTATTTTATGCGTATAATCTTCGCATTTTATTCATATAATTCTAATATTTTTATTGGAAATTATGTTCAATAGAAGTATTAAATAAAAAGAAATTAATAAAAATAAAATAAATAATAAAGTTTTGGTTAAAAGTAGTTATTTGTGTTCTTAAAGAATATTTTCATGATTACAAATATTGTAAGAGCTTCTAAAAATAGATTTCAAACGTTTCCTAATTTATTTAATTAGGAGTAATTATGGGCCTCACCAAAATTCTACTTTGGGGCCTATAAATACCCTACAAAACCTAAAATTCCAACTTTTCATGATCATACTAGTCATTAGGATTCCAAAAATCTAGAGAGAAAAAGATAAAAAAAAAAAGAGAGACTTGCAAATTCTTAAAAGAAAAAACAAAAAATTTCAGTCTGAAATTTCGAAAATAAAACTTTTTTGTGCCTCGGGATCCGCGTCCAGCCGGACCCACCGCCAGCCATTGCACCACTGCGGCAGCCACCGCCGGCCACCTGCTGCCGCCGCTGCACTTCCTCCCCTATTCTTGGTATTTTTCGAAACTTATAAAAAAAAAATTTTACTTCTTTATTTTTGATTCAATCTTGCAAATTCATGTTTATAATTATGTTTAATCATGTTTTTATATGTTAAATCATGTTTTTATACAAGTATGAATTGTTTTAATGCATGGATTAATTTTGTTGTTCATGAAATTATAATTAGGGTTTGAAAATTTATGAAGCTACAATTTTATGAAATTTATGTTCTAAACTTTGATATTATGATCATAAATTATTGATTGGTTAATTTATAATAATGATGTTATTAAGTTTAGGTTGAATGTTTAAGGGTTTTAAACTTATTTTATAAAGCTGTCAAATTTTATAATCATGAATTTGAGTTGAATAAATATTATGAGCATGTTTTGGCATATGAAAAATTGTTCTAAAGCCTAAATTGATTTCATAAAGATGTTAGTAGATTGTAGAAGTGTTTTGGCATGAAATTATGATGTTTTCATAAGTTTTTCATGACTTTAAAGTTTATAAATAAATCTGAAATTTTACTAAAAACAAGTTAAATTAAGTTTTAAGTGTCCAATTGGTACTAGTATGATCACACATCAATTATATATTGATCTATATAAATTTTAGTATGTTTTATGAAGTTTAAAAGTGATTTTAAGCATGTTTAACATGCTGTCCTGATTTTATTAATTAGGCTTTTGAAGTATGTAATTAGCATAAATTGATCATATACGTTAAGTAATACATTGTATGATTGATTTGTGTTGTTTTCGGAAGTTTTCAAGGAGTTTTGATAAATTTAGATTGCTGTCCACCTTTCTAAAGTGGCATAAAAATTCTATTAAGGTTTTATAAAGCACAAATATATAAGTCCCGAAAATTAAGTAGCATTGCAATGGAAAAGTTAAAGTAAAGTATGGAGTTGAATAGAGACCATATAAGGAAGTTTTGGACAAAGTTTCCAAATGTAGAAGTTAGATATAGTTGTTGTAGAATTTAGTCAACAAGGTTTTAATTTAGTTCGATTTTCCTTGTGTAGGAGACTTTGAATTAGTCCACTTCTAGAAGTTGTGGCGGAGCACAGTTATTATACATGGTACGTAAGTACTCAAGACAAACATAAGAGTTAGAATGCATGCTTGAGTAATTCTTTGATTACATGAAATCTTGTATGCTTGTTTTGAATCATGAATTTGTATGCATGGCAAGTTTGTTAGTATCATGTTCTTAAAGTATGTTGGCATTCCATGATTTATTAGAAAGTTTATTTTTTTATAAGCTTGAATTGGAATGTTACGATCAGTTTAATTTGGCCAATAGTTTATTGATCAAGGAAGTTGGTTAGTTACTTAATCAACAAGCAAGATAGTCGTGAATTTTTATTCACATAACTAAAGGAAGTTATGAGCAATTATTTTATATATAATACCACTTACGGTTTAATGTCTGGTCAAGAAGAAAGCAAGTTATTAGCCACTCACAGTTAATGTGTGGTAAAGGAAGTTCAGTTTAATCAAAAGACACACATAAAGATTAACTTTGAATCACCTTAAGCTTTAGATAATTAAAATGACTTACTTGATTGGATGCATGTTTCTATGTGGTGTTGCATGAGAGTCATAACATTGTTAAACCTGTTAAATCACGTAAAGTGGGAGGGGGCTTGCATAAAAAATCTTGGAACGTATATACCTTGAGTATGAACAATGGGGGGAGTCGTATCGAACAGTGATCTATGACTCCTAATTGGAGTACAAGACGTTGTACTCTTCTATATTTTTAATGCGCTTGATATCCATCACTTTATGTGACATAGTAATATCTTTTGGGAGTTCCTCCCGAACTGGTGCCCAATAGAGCAATGATTTTTAGGAGGAAACCCGTTCGATGCAGGATCCATGATTTTAAATATAATAATTAATGTAGTTGAGTCCATGTACAGGGAAAAGGTTGTCAAAGGTAAGTTGAGTGCATGTTTTATTTCTCGTTGTTTTTGCATAGTCTTTAGTAGTTATGTACTCAGCTTTGCTGACTGTTTGTTTTGTGTGTGTAGCTTTGTCTTTGACTTGGCCCTACGATGACCCACTTGTGATGAGTAGTTGTGTAGTAAACGGAAAGCTGTAGGTACAAGTGGGCATAAGTCATTTCATGATGGGATGGAGTGAGAGCGCTTGCTGTGTTTGTAGTTTTGATTTATTTTAATTGCCTATGAAGACTAACATTGATTTTGGCTGTTTGGATTTCGAAAGACTTTTAAATATTAGTTTTGGTTTGGTTTTAAAGGGCCATTAATATGGTTCCGAAGTGTAATAAGTTTAAAGTTAATTTGAATTTAAAGTTGTTTGAAGTTTAGTTTTAAATTGTTTTGGTTTTAAGACTTCCGCTATAATACTTTGACAAGTGCCTTAGCAGTTATCACGGTGGCGGTAATACTTTGGTTTTTTCATATTTAGTAGTTTTAGTAAATATAATATTTATTAATTTAATAGGTTTTCCGGGAAAATGAGAAGTAGGAAGTTAGGGAAAATCCAGGGTGTTACATTAATGCACTATCAAGGTTAAAAGTAACCTTGTCATCACCTACAAAAAGAGTTAAACTACCATTCTTTATGTCAATGACAGCTCCTGCAGTATTTAAGAGTGGTCTACCTAAAATAATAGGGATGTGTGCATCCTCCTCCATATCCAACACCAAAAAATTTAACGAGAATCAAAAACTTCCCAACTCTTATAGGGACGTCCTCCAAAATACATTTTGGGTATTTCACAGTCCTGTCCGCCATCTGCAAGGTAATGTTAGTAAACTTTAAAGAACCAATATCTAATTTCTTACAAATAGACAACGGCATAACACTAACACTGGCCCTTAAATCACATAAAGAATTATCAATAAAAAGTGAACCAATGTTACAAGGTATCGAAAAACTCCCAGGATCCTTGAGTTTAGGTGGAGACTTATTCTGCAAAACAGCACTACATTCTTCAGCTAAAGCAACAGTCTCTACTGAACTCAATTCTCGTTTCCTACTCAATATGTCTTTTAAAAACTTAGTATATGTAGGTACCTGTGTAATCAAGTCAGTAAAAGGCACAATAACCTGCAAATTTTTAACAATATCGAGAAACTTACTCAAATTATTATCATTCTTACTCCTATCTACCCTATGCGGGAAGGGTAGTGACACCTTGGGAGGTGTCAATGTATCAACTGGCTTATCAACTACTGGGACTCTCTTCTCCGTGGCATCTTTCTCCTTAGAAGGTGTAGGCTCTGCGATCTCCTCAATCACCACATTGCTGGTCTTACCAGTCTGCACTCCTATCTCTGAATCAGCATCATCAGTGGGCATTTTAGGACCTTCATAGTGGGTCCCTCTTCTGGTAGTGATGGAGTTGCAATTCTCTATCTGAGCTGATGGATTTGATTGAGGAGGTAGTTGACCCTGCCGCCGCTGAGCTGTGGACTGTGCAATCTGACATAGCTCGGTTTCTAGTTGCTTATTGTGAGCCTGCATTTCCTCCATATTCTTCTGCATCTACAACATCATATTCTTCAGCACTGCGTTGAGCTAGTGGTGCTGGCAATGGTCGTCTGCTGAAACCTGGTGGGTGTTTTGGTACAAATCGTTGCATCTGCTGGTAAACCTGCTGAGGTGGTATAGTTTGCTGAGGATTCTGCACATTGTTACTGTTTTTGCAGGAGAAGTATGGATGATCCTTCCACCCTGGATTGTATGTATTGAAGATTGGGTTGTTCTTGTAGGCTTGGAAGGCACACACTTGCTCTACTAAACTGGTACATGATGGGGAACGGTAACCAAATGAACCACCTGAATCGCAGAAAGGCTCAGTGCATCCCGAAAGTGCAGCCATCGCAGCTACAGGTGATGGTGGAGGAGCTGTACTACCAATCTTATCGAACTTCTGACTTATGACATTGATTTGTGAAGCTAAACTTTCATATTTATCGTCAACCACATGCTTTCCACCTTTCTTCGAATGTCCCTCAGGATTGCCAAACTGTGAATTATGAATGAAAATTTCTTCGATCAACTCATATGCAGCATTAACCTCTTGGTTCATGAATCGACCACTGGCAGCTAAATCTAATAATGTCCGACTCTCATTCCCTAAACTATTATAGAATGACTGGACCGGGAACCACTTCTCAAGACCATGATGTGGGCACAATCTCAATAGATCGTTGAATCTCTCCTGTGCTTCATACAATGTTTCATCTGACTCTTGGTTGAAATTCGTGATCTTACTCCGAAGGGTTGCAGTTCGCTCTGGAGGGTAATACTTCCTTTGAAATGCTAGAGCTAACTCTTCCCAATTGTTGATATTATCCATATTAAGATTGTTCAACCAAGTACGGGCCTTGTCTTTCAGTGAGAACGGGAGCATCATTCTTCTAATGTAGTCTTGAGAAACCCCAACTTGCTTAATCGTACCACAGTAGTACAGGAAGTTATTCGAATGCAACATTGGATCCTCCATTAAAGTTCCTGCAAACTGATTTCTTTCCGCCATATTCACCAGAGCTGGCTTCAATTCAAAATTTAGAGCCTCAGTATCAGGGAACTGATAACCACCTCTAATTGTTGCAGAACCGGACTGGGAATAATCCTTTAAGGATCGTGGTTGCGGTGCTAGCAGTGGTGGCGGTGGCTGTGCATCATGATTTGGTATGTTGTTTTCGTTAATATGTGACTCTGCCATTTCTTCCCTATCAGAATTCTCAGAAATGCTCAAATCAGAAAAGAGTTGTGACACTTCCGATAGTATCCTTTCAGAAAGAATAACTCTCCGCAACCTCCACATCCTTCTACGAGTCCGCTTACGCAATGACCATTCCGGTTCAGGATCAATCCAAACCGGCATGCAAACCTAGTACCTGCACACGAATCGAAACCGCAGATATCTGTAAGAACAGACTCAAAGAACAATGGGTTCCTTGAGACAAAATAAAAAAACAAAAATAGGACAAAATAACCCGATTAGTAGAAATTAAACAATTGCCTCCCCGGCAACGGCGCCAAAATTTGGTAGGGACTGACATATACCTATCAAAAATAACCTACTAGTCTAACTATGTACACAGGGAAGTAGGGATCGTATCCACAGGGAAGCAAGCAATTCTATCAATTCTAAAACGTCACTCAGTCGTAAGGGGCCTTTGAATATTGGGTTTTGACTAAAAAAGTTAATTAAAACTAATAATGGAATCAACTAGGAAAAGAACTCTAAGACTAAGCCTAGGACGTCGGTTCACCACAAATCAACAAATAAATTGCACACAAATAATTAACCAATTATTAACCTTTTGAATTAAGGTTCACTAATTCTCTCGAATCTAGTCTCCTTCAAAACTCCTCTAATAGCTCTCGCTCACTTAGACTTGTTTTGCCTATTGTCCTTATGATCTAATTGTGGTAATCTTACCTTTCGGTATCGATTTCGACAATATCAGACTAACAGTTAAACCTGGCCAGTATATAACTGAAAGCAATATAAATTGACAACAGGAATTCAAGAACATTAACAATCAAATTAACAATTATGAACTAAACATTAAAAACGATCCATAAATCCCCTAGTTCCAAAAAGAAAACTACTCACACATGATAGAAATTAAAGAAACTAAACAATAATAGAAAACTAAACTATAAACATGATTGAAACTAATAAATTAACAATAATTATAAAACTAAAACTAAAGATGAAACTAGGGCATAAAAGATTTAGAAAACTAAAACTAAAAACATAAACTAAAACTAAGCATGAATTAAAGAAAATAGAATTAAATATTGAATAAACCTGAACTTTTATTGAATTGAATGATTGAAAGAATTTCGCAACTTAAAGAGAAAACTAGGGCTAAAAACTATATTTTGTGATAAAGGAATTCGTAACTAGGTTTAGGAGTACAAAATACTTATATACTAAGCCCAAAACAAGTGAAACTGAGTGGAAATTCGGCCCCGGAGTGGCTCGCCCGGAGGGGTCCGGGCGAATAGCCCTCACTTGGGCGCGCTGCCTCGATCCGGGCGGGTAGCTCGATTTGCTTCGTTCTTGATTTCTTTCTCGTTTTTCTCTTAATTACTTCGTTAATTCCTTTTTTAATACTCCTAATCCTTAGTAAAGCTTTCCAAATGGCTGCAACTCTTTACTAACTCTTCAAGTGCTTCAAAAGGCTCGGAAAACAACGATAAATCATCGATTCCTGTAAAATCTTATAAAAAGCACAACAAACACTCAAAATAGAAAAAGTTAGTAGAAATGGCTCAAAAGAGCCGCGTTAGAGCTAAAAATCAATCGGGATTGGGGGTAAAATACACATGAAATAATATTAACTTATCAGTAATTTACACATACTAGTCTTTGTTATTCCTAAAGCTAGTAGAATGCAACTACAAAACCCCGATAATCCCCCCTCCCTTTTTATATAAGTACTTTACATAAAACATAGAGAATTACCCATGTGTCATCGTCTCGCGTCCAAACGTTAAGGCTTCATTAGGAAAATTGCTGTGGAAAACCAATACTAAAGCTTAATGCAAATTATAATCTTACAAGTTAGTTGGAACCATTCAAGGTCCTTATTAAAACCAAAATAATATTTGAACAAATCTAATTAAAATGAAGCTTTGTGAGATATAGTTAAATACATCAACTGAATGATAAATTACTAAAATGCTTCACTCATTCCCATGCACCATGATGCAACGCACTCAAACCAAGTTACATAGAAATCTGCAACATAACTACTCCCCAAGTATTATTTGGATCATCACATGGTCATAGTATACACCAAAAGACACAGAAAACACGTAGTCAAGAAGGATGATTACATACAATTTACAAAAACATAAACTAATAGCCCCTAACATAATACAAATAACAACTAGTACAAAAAACTTATTTGTTGTGGTCAAAACCAGGGTATTCGCTCTAGTTTTCAACCACATCACATACAACAGCAACAAATAAGGGGTAAGTTATTGCTGAGGTTCAAACTGCAGCAAAAAAGTAGTTATTTGCTGCGGTTTTGGGAAAATCACATCCAATAAGTGCTATTTTTTGGTGGTATAATGAGTTGTTTGTTGTGTTTTTTTCTGCAAAAATCGCAACAAATAAGTACCCAAAAATATATATATATATATATATATATATATATATATATATATATATTATGTATATATATAGCTTTTTGAAGCTAAAATGAAACATTGATTGATACATATACATAATAATGGTGATTATCAATCAAATTTAAGTTACATCACATACAATTAATTATCTTGAGAATAATACACTAAAGCAATAAACAATAAAGCAACAAGCAGTAGCAACAATCGACAAGCAATAGCAGCAGCCAATGAGGAGCATCAACATGCATTATCGATGACAAGGAGACAACAAGCAGAAGAGAAATAACAACCAGAGGAGAAGCATAACTGGAACAACAGCAGAATCACTAATAACATATCAATACTAGAGCAATAACAACAACGTAACCAATAAAAATAAAATACATATAAAACATTTATTCGAACATAACACACCCGTAGAAAATACATTTATTTCAAACATACATACAAAATAATAACCCTAATCATGCATTTATTCAAGCATGCATGTGATATGCTAATTGCATTTGCCAAATCTTATAAATTACGTAGTATCTTTTAAGATTTATCATTATCTCACTCACTCATTCATTATCATTTCATATGCTAAATGCATATGCCGCATTTACTATCTCACTCATCCACACCATTTCATATGCATTTATCTCACTCATCCACATTCATACGAATGAGTCAGTTCATATGAATCAGTTGCGCTTGTGAGCGTCTGAAAACTTGTAGATTTTGATCATTTTAGTACAAAAAGATATCATGATGGCATGAAAATTCCAACACTTTTAGGACTTTGAATGTAACACCCTTGAATTTCCTAGCTTTCTACTCTAGATTTTTCCGGAAAATATATTATTAATATTAAAGAAATATTATTATTAAACTCCTAAATAATGAGGAAAAACCAAAGTATTACCGCCACCTTGATAACAGCTAAGGCATTTATCAAAGTACTACAGCGGAAGTCTTTAAAGCCAAAACCAATTTGAAACTTATACTTCAAAACAATCTCAAAGGCAAAATCAAACCAACATCCAAAATAAAACCACTTAAAAGTTTATTACATGTCGGAACCATATTAATGGCCCTTAAAAACCAAAACTAAAACTTTGAAAATAAAATAACTTCAATAATAGTACTTAGATCACTCCATAAGCAATAAAATAAAAACTACAAAGACTGCACAACAACCACTCTCACTCTAGCCAGCATGAAATGACTTATGCCCACTTGTACCTGTAGCTTTTCTTATTCTAGACAACTACTTGGCAACAAGTGGATCACCATAGGGCCAAGTCCAAGACAAAGCCATGCACACAAAACAAACAGTCAGCAAAGCTGAGTACATAACTACTAAAGACTATGCAATAAGAACAACATAAATTAAAATAAGACATACATATATCTTACCGTGGACAATTCTTCACCTGTGCATAGACTCAACACGAACAAATTAATTATTATATTTAAACTTTGAATTTTTCATCGAACGGGTTTCCTTAATTAAAATCGCTCTATTGGGCACTAACTTGGGAGCAACTCCAAGAAGGTATTACCTATGTCACATAAAGTGACGGAATTCCAGTGCATTAAAAATATAAAAGAGTACAACGTCTTGTACTCCAACTAGAAGTCATAGATCATTGTTCCATACGACTTCCCCCATTGTTCATACTCAAGGTATATACGTTCCGTGCGAATCCTCTTACTCTTGACGCGATTAACCGGTTAAACAATGTTATGACTCACATATATTATCACACAATAACATGCATACAATCAAGCAAGCCATATTAATTAACTTTGAATTAAAGTGATTCTAAAATTAATCTTATGTGTGTCCTTTAATTAAATTAAACTTCCTTTACCACATATTAACTGTGAGCGGCTAACTATTTACTTTCTCCTTGACCACACATTAAACTATGAGTGGCAACATGTATAAAAATAATTGCTCATTAACTTCTAATAACTGTGTGAATAAAATTCATGAACTACTTTTCTTGTTGATTAAGCAACTAATCAACTTAAATAACTTTCTTTCTTCCTCAATAAGCTATTGGCCAATTTTAAACCTGATCACAACATTTGAAATATAGGTTAGTTTTTTTTTTCCATTTTATTTAGTTGTTCAGTCAAAGCAATGATTCGTTTTTTAAGAATTTATATTGCTAAAATCATGGAATGTCAAAATAATATAAAATCATATATACTTCCAATAAAACTTGTCATAGATGTCAATTTCACAATCCAAACAAGCACAACAACATAACATAAAAGATCAACCACGTCTGTATTCTAATTCTCATGTTTGTCTTTAGTACATACGTACTATGTAAAGTAGTGGTGATCCGCCACAACTCCTAAAAGTCGACTATTTCAAAGTTTCCTACATAGAGAAAACCGAAACTAAACTAAAACCTTGTTGACTAAGTTCTACAACAACTCTAAACTAACTTTCTATATTGGAAACTTGTCCAAACCATTCCCTATACGGTCTCTATTCAATTCCATACTTTACTTAAATTTTTTTACTGCAAAATACTTGATTTTCGGTAATTTTCCAAAACCGGCAGCTTTGTAAACCTTCTTAAAATCACTCTAAAACCTTTCTAAATATCATATTTTGATCATAAAACACTATAGTCATGCCCTAAGATCAATATACATACTTAGATGCATTAAAAATAATTATAACTTACTATATTACATGCTACTATTTTTATTGGCATATATAAGTGTTAATAAAAGTTTACAACTATGTTTATTCATCTAAAACTCATAAAAACATCATGACTTCATCATAAAGCTCTTTTACAATCTACTAACATCATTATGATACAAATCTATGCTTTAGAATAATTTCTCATAAACAAAACATGCTCATGATATTTATTCTATTGATTTTCATGATTACAAAATTTGGACTGCAATATAATTTATGTTTAAAGTATTTAAAAGTCAATCTAAACTTCATAAAATCATCATAAATTCACCCAACAACAATTCATGATCATAATAGTGAAGTTTAAATCATTAAAACTCATAAAAATCAAGAATTTGTTAATTTTTAAATTTCATAAACAACAAATAAATTCATGCTTTAAAATAAATCATAACTTCATAAAAACATGATTGAAACTTATAAAAAACATGATTAATCATAAATATAAACATGAATTTGCAAGATTGAATCAAAAAGAAGAGAATAAGATTTTTTATTATTTATTATTTTTTTTTATTTATTATAGATGTCCGAAAAATACCAAAACAAAGGAGAGCGAAGGGTGGTCGACGGCAGGCGGCTCCGGCGAGGCAAAAGCAAAATCCCCCCCCCCCCCCTTTTTTTCTTNAAAAACAAAAACCCCCCCCCCCCCCTTTTTTTCTTCTTTCCTTAGGAATTTCCGAACCAATTTTTTTTGTTCGAACTTTCTTCCCTTTTTTTCCCTCTCTTTCACTCTCTAGATTTTGGAATCCTAAATCACCAAGTTGCAAAATAAATCTGAAAACTGGGGTTTTAAAGGGTATTTATATGCCCCAATTAAAGTAGGATTTGGTGTAATCGACAAATATCCTTAATATTTGAAATTACTTTAATGCCCTTGTTTTAAAATAATTTAGGAAACTCTACAAAATTCTATTTTTAGAAACTTATAAAAATATTTAATAAAACATAAAATATTATTTAAAACACAAAATAATTATTTTAATTAAAATATATTTACATTCTTTTGTTTAATATTCTTATTGAATATAATTTGTCAATAAAAATATTAAAAGCATATATATAAAATACAAAAATAACTCCTTAAAATACGTGAAAATATGGGGTATTACATTGAAATTTTGAGATCAGTTAGGCTAGTAGCGACAAAATCGACTCATTTAGCATATTTTCCTCATTAGATATTGGATTGGCATAAACATGATAATTTGATCATCTTTGGGCAAAATGACTCAATTTAAAGATATTATCCATGAAAATGTCTCTGAAAAGTGTCATAGGGAATGACTTGCAAGTTTAGTCAAATTATAGGGTTTTAACCAAAAATCACCTTAAACGGCATTATTAGTCTGCATAGTGCATATGAAATAATTTTTTACTAAAACTCAAAATTGGGTCATACTTTAGCAAAAATGACTCAAATTAAGCCTAAGGAGCAAACTTTACACATTTCTCAAGAATGTCTAGATTTTCAATTTTGCTTGATCTATGCAGAAAAAGTGTCGAAACTGGGTCCAAACTTGTAGAGACATGTAGAAACTGGCATGGGACTTCATATGCCGTTGGGATTACCTCTTTAAAATGTCAATAGTGTTGAATATAAGTTGTCATGTTATGGGAAGTGCTCGCATATTAGGTTTTATTGAGTAGAACACTTATAAGCTTTGTAGAGTAGGGCACTCATCAGCTTTGTTGTGAATATTATGGGAAGAATATTGCATTCTTGAGTTGGATACCTGCTATGATGCCTTGAGCATTGTTAAAACATTGTTTAAGCTTTGAATATATAATTTGCAGGTACCCATGAGCCATAGTGCATGGCTAGCATTGCCCAAATACAGCCAAAATGTTACCCAAATATATACATACATTGTTCATTTTCTTATAATAGGATGTCTAGAGTTCATGGTGGCCTCCCTTCTGTTCCTAGCATAGTAGAGAGGCCCCGGTACACTTGAGATGGAGTTGGACGGACCCCTAATGCCCTTACATTCCTCCCGGATAACCAAATATCCAGCCGTTCCATTTGTAGACACCTATTTTTGGTCCCACGTCACAAACATGTCTGATTCCTGAAAGCCGTTTGCTTCAAAATAAATAAATAACTAAAACCCATTATCGAAAGGGATTAACTGATGATGAGTTATAACGGTTGAAATACGCATAAAATAATTTTATGATATTCAATTTCATTTTATTTTATATTTTCTAATTTTTAGTTTTATTTTCTTTTCATCCTTTAAATTTTATTTTCGAAAATAAAGGAAATTAATTTAAGCATATGAATGTTACCGGATTCGACGGACCTTTTGGAAGGGTTTGTTCAGTTTATGGAAACTTTAGGTTATGGAAGTGTATAAATAGTTTTATGGAAGTGAATTTCGAAATATTTCAATTTATGGAAGTAAATATGCGAAATAAGAAAGCTTCGGAGATCCTCTGCGTGAAAATTGGAAATTAGGGGCTTGAGCGCCACAACATAGGAGAAGCGTCTAGATGCCCAGCCAGTGCCCAGGCGCCCAAATGGCCTGCGCCACAACGCTCACTGAGCGTCCTGGCGTAGGTGGCTGTACGTTCTGACGCTCCTCTAGCATCCTGGCACCCGCTTACGTCACTTCCAACACTATATATACCCTTTCCTTGGACCTTCATTCATAACTTCGACATCTTGTCATCCACTTTCTCTCAACTCACACATTCTCTCTCTACTTCGTCTCTTTCTCTCTCTAAACTTCTCCCGGTTTTCGTGCCCTACTTCAAAAATCGTGCATTCCACAAAACACTTATTACTAATATTATTATTACTTAACTAAGGCTCTTCAAGCTCTCGGTTTTAAAGGTTCGTCGACGAATGGCACGAAAGGTACTTCGAATGAGGCCAACAACATCGAAATCATCATATTCAGTTCTTCAAAGGAGTTAGTTTGCATGAATATGTGTTTTTAATGCTTTATTAGATAATCGACATGTTATAATTAAATTCCTGTAATCTTGATTAATTGATGGTTCGACTTCTAAAGTAAAATCAATCTTAAGTAGAAAGTTTGGTTTTATGTGATCCATGCTAAATGTTTAATGCTTTCAAATCACGTAGAATTCATGTTTGGTTCAAAGACCTAAAAAGCATGATTTGACTAATCCAAGATTAAAATCAACTTAATCCTAAAGCCATCAACCATGCATGATAAACCGGAAACTATGCGTGCATTAACTAAAACCCACATAGCCTTATTTCCATACGTGTTTGTGGACCTAAGCCGGAAATATTAATGTCATAATTCGATATTATGATTGTGAAATTACACATGAGAACAAGTAGAGGCTGCTATACGCGGGGCACACTGCGACCTACTGTTGTCCTTACCCTCATCCCCAAATCCAGAGACATGAGACCTTCTTATCCTTGGCTGTCATTTTTGGCCCTGAGCTATGACCTAATGGAGTTCCATTAGCTCCCGAAAGGAGGACGGTGGCGACTTCTCTACTTGGGTTCTGAGATTCTAGACTCACTCCCTAAGCCAAGCATACTCATACTACGCAAACAAACTAACACGACATTCAATGTCCGTAAAAAGGGCACGTGGGCCCCCAAAGCCCCGGGTCCATAGTTTGGCGACTTCACTGGGGATATTCCTTTATTTTTAAAGGAGAGTGGACGAAACACGAAAAGTATCGTAATTTCATATTTATAATATCGAATTCTATTTGCTAAGCATAATGCATGCAATTCCCACATGAGGGTCTTGCTTTAGGATACATTTCACTTAAAGTATGTTCTATACTTGAGGCACCCCCGGGGGACTGATGTTAAGGATGGTTAGGTGAACTACGTAAGGTCGTTCCTTAATTGAAGTCCATCCCAACCATAACGCGTGAATCATATGACGTATGTGATTTATAATGGATGTCCCACTTGGATCACCACTAAGTTGTGGTGTGGGTAGTTGGACACACCCTATGTAATACCCCATATATTCACGTATTTTAAGGAATTATTTTTGCATTTTATACGTGTAATTTTAATATTTTTTTATTGAAAAGTTGCATTCAATAAAAATGTTAAACAAAAGAGTTTAAATAAATTTTAATTAAAAATAATTATTTCGTGTTTATAAATAATATTTTATGTTTTATAAAATATATTGAAAGGTTTCTAAAAATAGAATTTTTAAGAGTTTCCTAATTTATTTGAAGGCAAGGGCATAAAAGTATTTTCCACTATTTAGGATAATTATGGGCTTCACCAAATTCTACTTTGGGGGCCTATAAATACCCTTTAAAACTCAATTTTCAGATTTCAACTTGCAAATTAGTGTTTTAGGATTCCAAAAATTTAGAGAGAGAAAGAGAGAAAGAAAAGGGAGAAAGAAAGTCGAACAAAAAAAAAATTTCTTGTGTTCGGTTTTCTGAGGAAAAAAATAAAGTGTTGCTTTCTCGGCGGACCGCCCCTGTCAGAGCCGCCGCCTCGCCGCTGCTGCTTGCCCGTCGCCAGCCACCTGCCACCGCCGGACCACCTTGCTCATCCCCTCTTGTTCGGTATTTTTCGAATATAAAATTTTCTTTTTCTTCTTCTTTCTTTTGATTTAAGCTTTGATAATTCATGTTTATATTTATGTTTAATCATGATTTTATAAGTTTCAATCATGTTTTATGAAGTTATGATTAGTTTTAAAGCAAGAGTTAATTTTTTGTTCATGAAATTTTAGATTAGGGTTTATAAAGTAATAAATTCTTGATTTTTATGAGTTTTAATGATTTAAACTTCGATATTATGATCATGAATTGTTGTTGAGTCAATTTCTGATGATTTTATTAAGTTTAGATTGATTTTTGAAGGCTTTAAACATAAAATAATTGCTGTCCAAATTTTGTAATCATGAAATTCAATAGAATAAATATTATGAACATGTTTTGGCTTATGAAAAATTATCCCAAAGGATAGATTGGGCTCATAATGTTGTTAGTAGATTGCGAAAGAGTTTTATGATGAATTTATGATGTTTTATGAGTTTTGCATGTGTTAAAGTTAATTAATAAATCTGAAAATTTTGTAAAAACAAGTTAAAGTATGTTTGAAGTGTTCATATTATGCTAGTATGATGACATATTAGTTATACAATGATACATATGATTTTTAGTATGTTTCGTGAAGTTTAAAAGTGACTTTAAGCATGTTTAACATGTTGTCCAAATTTTGTAAAGTAAATAATTTGGATTTTAATGTATGTACGTAATTAGCATGAATTGATCGTATAAATTAGGTAATACATTGTATGATTGATTTATGTTGTTTTTGAGGTTTTTCAAGGAGTTTTGATTATTTTTAATTGCTGTCTACTTTTCTAAAGTGACATAAATTTATCTTGATGTTTTATGAAGCATAAATAAGTCCCGAAAGTCAAGTAATCTTGCAATAGAAAAATTTAAGTGAAGTATGGAATTGAATAGAGACCATATAAGGAATGTTTTGGACAAGTTTCCAATATATAAGTTAGTTCAAAGTTGTTGTAGAACTTAGTCAACAAGGTTTTACTTTAGTTTCGGTTTTCTTTATGTAGGAGAGATTGAATTAGTCAACTTTTAGAAATTCTGGCGGAGCACCTCTATTTCACAAGGAACGTAAGTACTAAAGACAAACATAAGAATTAGAATTCATGCTTAGATGATCCTTTATGTTATGAAACATTGTTATGCTTGTTTGAATTATGAATCGATGTGCATCACAAGTTTTATTAGAAGAATGATTTTATATTATTTTGACATTCCATGTTGAATAGCAATATAAATTTTATAAGATTGAATTGAAATGTTATGATCAGTTTAATTTGGCCAATAGCTTATTAATAAAGGAAGGAAGTTATTGTAAAGTTGGTTAGTTACTTAATGAACAAGAAAGGTAGTTTGTGAATTTTTATTCACATGATTAAAGGAAGTTAATGAGCACTTATTTTATACATGTTGCCACTCACAGTTTAATGTGTGGTCAAGGAGAAAGTAAATAGTTAGCCAGTCACAGTGAATGTGTGGTAAAGGAAGTTCAGTTTAATTAAAGGACACACATGAGATTATTTTTGAATCACGTTAAATCGAAGCTAATTAATATGGCTTGCTTGACTTGATGCATGTTTGTATGTGATGTAGTATGTAAGTCATAACATTGTTAAACAGGTTAATCACGTAAACTGTAAGAGGATTTGCATCAAAAGTCTTGGAACGTATATACGTTGAGTGTGAACAATGGGGGGGAGTCATAAGGAACAGAGATCTATGACTTTTGATTGGTGTACAAGACGTTGTACTCTTTTATATTTTTAATGCTCTGGAATTCCGTCACTTTATGTGACATAGGTAATACCTTCTTGGAGTTGCTCCCAAGTTGGTGCCCAATAGGGCGATTTTAAAGGAAAGGAAAGTCGTTCGATGCGGCAACCAAAGTTTAAATATAATAATTAATTTGTGGTGTTTATGCACAGGTGAAGAGTTGTCAAAGGTAAGTTGTGTGTATGTTTTAGTTCATGTTGTTCTTGTTGCATAGTCTTTAGAAGTTATGTACTCAGCTTTTCTGAATGTTTGCTTTGTGTGCATGGCTTTGTATTGGACTAGGCCCTACAATGACCCACTTGTTGGTGAGTAGTTGTCTAGAATAAGAAAAGTTACAATTATAAGTGGGCGTATGTTATTTCATGTTAGGCTGGAGTGAAAGCGCTTGCTTTGCAGTTTTGTAGTTTTAATTTTTATTGCTTATGATGTACTAACCTTTATTTGGATGATGTTTTATTTTTAGAGTTCTAGATTTGGTTTTTTTAAGGGCCATTAAAATGGTTCTGAAGTGTAATAAAGTTTTTAGTTGGTTTTATTTTGGATGTTGTTTTGAATTTGGTTTTGAGACCTCTTTTGAAGTTTAGTTTTAATTTAGTTTTGGTTTTAAGACTTCCGCTGTAGTACTTTGATAAATGCCTTAGCCGTTATCATGGTGGCGGTAATACTTTGGTTTTTCCGTTATTAGGAGTTTTAATAATTATAATTTTTTAATATTTATTGTACGTTTCCCGGAAATATATAGAGGATAAAGTTAGGAAATTCCAGGGTGTTACAAAGTGGTTACCAGAGCTTAGATTTTGAAATAATATAAATTTTATTTTTCGGGGTACCCTAAGTTTTATTTTGGGAAAGAGGAATTTCTTATTTTGGAAAGTTTTTGGATATGGAATTTTTCTAAAAATAGTAATGTCCGAAAATAGAAAGTTTTGGAAAATAAAAAGTTTTGAAAAAAAAAAATTTCAAAAAAATAAATTATGTGTGTAGGTATGCCAGGAATTCAGGTATGTATTATTTGTTATTGCTTTAATACCATGTGGTGAGTTTGGGTAGGAAGTTTGGGCATGTAGGATAGACTTTATTTCTGTTCTTTCATGCATTAAAATTCATGTTTTAAGGTGTTGCTTATGTGAATACTTATGTGTAAAGGAAATTGTATGTTAGCCACAAGACCTTTTTGTAGAACTGTTAATTTGTTTTGTTTTGGGAGGGATGGTCCATTAGTCTTAAGTGTTGTGTAGGATGTCATATAGTATGCCTAGTAGAGACACACAAATAGGAACCTTAGAGAAGAAAGACTATGAGAGTCCACCCCAGTACGTTTGGAAAATACGATTTTACTGTTGGTATATGAGTACTATATTGAAGCTGCCAGAATTAGACCAGCCCGACCATGTATCGGCCCTAATTGTTAAGTGTTTGCCCAACAGTTCACCTTACCTAGAAATCAAGGCAATGTTTAGCGATTTCCACTTTGCTGGAGGACTCCCGAACTACTCTAAATATAAGGATGCAATTCGCCAATGGGGTTGTGATTGGAGATACTGGTAAGGTTACATTGCTAGGGAAGAGAAGGAGTATCAGGAGATGAATGTAAGTGAGGAGACCCCACCCACACCAAGCCCGGATAGTCAAGAGACTGAAGACATGATGGTGAAAGAGGTTACTATTGGGTCAAGGATTGATGAGTCAAGGGACAGCTCATGTTATGAAATCGAGAACCCAAATCCAGTGATTCCTGTGTACGTGGACTTGGTAACCAATTCAGAGGAGGGTGAAGAAGAGTTGATCCTGAGGAGGATGTGGATGAAGAAATGGAAGAAGAAATGGAAGATGATACAAAGGATGATCCTGAATTTATACCAAAGAAATATGTAAAGTCAAGGGACATAAAGGACAATGATAATGTTTAGGGATTTTTGTTTAGATACAAATTGGTTAATATTGTTTAGCATTTTTGATGTTTAGAATGTTGAACAATTTAGATTATTGTTTATGTTAGTTTGAATAAGTGGCAGTGAGATATAAAGGAATAATAAGAGGAGTTAAATAATAAATTTCTTCTAGGAAATGAAGCCTCAAGTAGAATAGAACCAAGGGAACTATTTTTTTTTCTTATGTGCTTTATTCTTAATTTAATGGTTGTGTAAACAATCAAAACTAAGTGAATCATTCGCTCTAAAAGAATGAAACTTCTTTTGTGAGACAAATGAGAAAGTGTTTTATGTTATAAGTTTATGTTGTTCGAACCTAGAGTTATACATAATTTAATATAAAGGTCTTTTTTTTCTACAGGAGAAATAGAATGGCTGACGTAACAACAATCAGCTGAATGAAGTAGTGAGGCAATTAGCTACTGTAGCTGAACAGTTAGCTTCCAGAGGAAATGGAAATGGTAGTGACCCTGCTAGGGAACTTTTCAAGAAGATTTCTCAAAGTAATCCACCCACTTACCAAGGAGAGCACAATCCAACTATTTTAGAGGGATGGTTGAGAGAGTTTTTTCATTATTTTTTTGGTGCATAAGCATTTTATTAATAATAAATCAAACCAGTTTCAACCTAAAGCAAGGTCTCTGTTGAGAGAGTTTAATAAGTTGTTTGGGGCTGTTGAATGGCCAGAAGAGCTTAAGGTGAAGCATGTTGTTTACTATTTAAGAGGAGAAGCTGATATTTGGTGCTCACAAAATGAGGCTGTGATTAGGGCTTTACCAGGATTTAATTGGGATACGTTTCAGGAGCAAATCCGTAATAAGTTCTATCTTGTGTTCCTTCAAAAACAGAAAGCTGAAGAGTTTCTAGAGCTTAAGATAGGAAGTATGTCTGTCACTGAGTACTATTCCAAGTTCATAGAATTGTCTAGGTTTGCTCCCGAGGCCGTGGCAACCGAGAGGTTGAAAGCTAGCCGTTTTGAAAGAGGGTTACCCTTAGACCTTCAGTCACAATTAGCTCAGCGGATCTTTGAATCTTGGGATGAGTTATATGGTAGAGCTGCACACCTATATGCTATAGACCAGAAGAAGAAGGAGGTATAGAAGGAAGGTTAGACGAGGGAGAAAAGGAAGGAGGTCGAGGAAACTTCAACCAACAAGGAAATCATGGTTGATTTAAGAAACCTCGTTTCAACAACAATAACTTCCAAGGTAATAGAAGAAACTTTGGGAAGCCTACTTCTGGAATTGGGAATAGAGCCCAGATGGCTAGTCAAGGAGGGCGTGTGTACTTTTGTAAGAAGTGTCATAACAATCACCAAGGCAAGGACTGTGTAGGGAACCCAGTGACTTGTCGGTTGTGTAACAAACTTGGACACTGTGAGTATGAATGCTTCTCTAAGAACAAAGGAAAGGAGGGACAAGGTTCTCAATCTAGGGGGAATTCACGTGGGAGATAGAAAAAGGGTTTCCAAGGAAATATGGGAGGAAAGGTGATGCTCAATCCGGAAACAAGAATGGGAGTGGGAATGGAGGAGGACAGACTAAGACCTTAAACACTGGAAGGCTGAATGTGATGGCTCGAAATGAAGTTGATACTAGAAAAGATGTAATTACTGGTACTTTTTCTATTCACTCTCTTCCTGTTAAAGTTTTGTTTGATTCTGGTGCAACGTATTCTTTTGTATCCACTAAGATTCTAGAATAGTTAAAACATGTGTTGGGAAAAGTAGATACAACAGATATGTCAATAGTGTTACCCTCAGGACAAGAGGTATAGTGTTCAAAGAGATTTCAGGATGTTCCTATTGATATTGAGGGAGTGGAGTTTAAGGCTATCCTATTCGAGTTTGATTTAGGTGATCTAGAAGTGATTCTGGGGATGGATTAGTTGAGTGAGAATAAAGCTGAGATCTTATGTGAACTACAGAAGATCTCGTTAATCAAGAAGAGTAAGAAGGTGAACTATTGGAGAGCAAGAAGGCCAAAACACAACAAAATAGTGTCAGTAATGAGGTTTGCTAGGTTTGTGAGGAGAGGTTTTCCCATTTTCCTTTGTAGTGTGAGGGATGTCGATCATGTTTAGATTGCCAAGCCCAAGGATATTGAGGTAGTAAGAGACTTTCTGGACGGGTTTCTGGAAGAGATTCCGGGGATGCCTCCTAAACACCCTATAGAATGGCACCTGTAGAAATGAGTGAGTTGAAAGAGCGGTTACAGGAGTTGTTGGAAAAGGGTTACATTAGGCCTAGTGCTTCACCTTGAGGAGCACCAGTACTGTTTGTAAAGAAGAAATATGGGAGTTTGAGGTTGTGTATTGACTAGAGGGAGTTGAATAAGGTGACTATAAAAAATAAGTATCCTTTACCAAGGATTGATGACTTGTTTGATCAATTAAAAGGAGCTACCGTGTTTTCAAAGATTGATTTGAGGTTAGGATGCCATCAATTGAGAATTGCTAATGAGGACATACCGAATATAACATTTCGTACGAGATACGTGCATTATGAGTTTATTGTTATGCCTTTTGGGTTAACCAATGCACCAGCAATTTTCATGGATCTAATGAATAGGATTTTCCAACGATTTTTGGATAAATTTGTGGTTGTTTTCATTGATGACATCTTGATGTACTCTAAGAGTAAAGAGGAGCATGTGGAACATTTGAGGACAATTTTGATGACACTAAGAGAGAATGAATTGTATGCTAAGTTCTCAAAATGTGAGTTCTGGTTGGAAAAAGTAGCATTCTTAGGACATATTGTGTCAAAAGAGGGAGACGAAATAGATCCAGCCAAGATTGAAGCAGTAAAGGAGTGGCCTACACCTAGGAATGTAACGGATGTACGGAGTTTTTTAGGGTTAGCAGGTTATTATAGGAGGTTTGTGAAGGACTTTTCAAGGATTGCAAAACGAATGACGCTGTTAATGAAGAAAGACTGTAAGTTTAAGTGGAGTGATAAGTGTGAAGAGGCATTTCAGACCTGAAAGGAGCGTTCGACTACAGCTCCAGTGCTGACTTTTCCACATGGAAGTGACTCTTATGATGTGTATAGTGATACTTCTAAAAATGGTTTGGGATGTGTGTTAATGCAAAATAGAAAGGTGATTGGATATGCTTCGAGGCAATTGAAACCATACGAGGCAAGCTACCCTACTCACGATCCTGAGTTAGCAGCGATCGTGTTTGCTTTAAAGATATGGAAGCATTACTTGTATGGGGTAAAGTGTAGGATACACACGGACCACAAGAGTTTAAAGTACTTTTTCACCCAAAAGGATTTAAACATGCGACATAGGAGATGGATTGAGTTAATCAAGGATTATGATTCAGATATCCAATACCATGAAGGGAAGGCCAATGTGGTAGCAGATTCTTTAAGCTGTAAAACGAAGCATAGAGTGAATACTTTGGTGGTTGCTAATAAACTATGTAAGGATATAGAGAGATTGAGCTTAGAGATAGTGAAGGAGGGGGAGTTGGAAGGAAATATTTGTTATCTTAGTATCCAACCAACAATATTTGAGGAAATTAAGAAGAACCAGTAGGGGGATGTGAAACTGGATAGAATAAAGGAAAAGTTGAGAGCATGAAAAGTTGTGGACTTTAAGATCCATGAGGATGGAAGTTTAAGGTATTAAGGAAGGTGGTGTGTACCACAGAAATGTGAAGATTTAAAACAATGAAGGAGATGGCTTGAATTGATCAAAGATTATGACCTAGATATCCAATACCATGAAAGGAAAGCCAATATGGTAGCCGATACTCTAAGTTGTAAAACAGAACATGGAATGAACACCTTGGTGGTTGCTAATGAACTATGTAAGAACATAGAGAGATTGAGTTTGGAAATAGTGAAGGAGGGAGAGTTGGAAGGAATTCTTTGTAATCTTAGTATCCAACCAACAATACTCAAGGAAATTAAGAAGAACAAGGAAGGAGATGTGAAACGGGACAAAATTAAGGAAAACTTAAAAGCAGGAAAACCTATGGATTTTAAGATTCATGAGGATGGAAGCTTAAGGTATAAAGGAAGGTGGTGTGTACCACAGAAATGCGAAGATCTGAAACGAAGAATCATTGAGGAGGGTCATAATACCCATATTCAGTGCATCCTTGAGGCGATAAACCGTATAACGATTTAAAGAAGATGTATTGGTGGCCTAGGATGAAGAGAGAAGTGGCTGAATTTGTGAGTAAATGTCTTACTTGTCAAAAGGTTAAATTTGAGCATAAGAGACCTCAAGTAGAAGTCCAACCACTTGAAATACCAGGATGGAAATGGGATGACATTTCGATGGAGTTTGTGACTTGCTTGCCAAAGTCTAAGAATCAGAATGATACCATATGGGTAGTAGGGGATAGACTTACTAAATCAGCGGTGTTTATATCCATGAAAGAGACTTGGAAGATGGAACAACTTGCAAAGGCTTACATAAAACATGTTGTCAGGCTACATGGAGTTCCAAAGGATATCGTGTTGGATAGGGATTCTAGGTTTCTTTCGTAATTTTGGAAAAGTGTTCACGAGAACTTTGGTACAACATTGAAGATGAGTACAACTTTCCATCCAGCAACTGATGGACAGACGAAGTGAACCATACAAACCTTAGAGGACATGCTAAGGGCTTGTGTAATGGACTTTCAAGGGGATTGGGAGGATCACTTGGATCTCATTGAGTTTTCATACAACAATAGCTACCATGCAAATATTGGCACGTCACCTTTTGAGACTTTGTATGGAAGGAAGTGTAGGAGCCCTTTGTGTTGGAACGACATAAGTGAGACAATGATTCTAGGACCTCAATTGATAGAGGAAAACACCGAGAAATTTAGAGTAATATAAGCAAAGATTCAAGCAACACAAGATAGAAAAAACTCCTATGTGGATAAAAAACGCCAAGAAGTTGTGTTTGAAATTGGCGATAAGGTTTTACTTAAGGTATCACCAATGAAAGGAGTGATAAGGTTTGGAAAGAAGGGAAAGTTGAGCCCAAAGTAAATAGGACCCTATGAGATGTTGCAAAGGGTTGGAAAGGTAGCTTATAAGCTAGCATTACCAATAGAGATGAGCAAAGTTCACAATGTTTTTCATGTGTCTCAACTAAGGAAGTATGTGCCAAACGAGTCACATGTGTTACAACCTGAAACAATAGAGTTAGACCAGAGGTTGACCTATATGAAGAGAGGCCATTTAAGATCCTAGATTGTAAGGTCAGAGATACTCGTAGAAAGAGTGTCAAAATAGTGAAGGTGTTGTGGTCAAACCAAAAAACCGAAGATGCTACTTGGGAAGCTGGAGATTTGATGAGAGAAAATTACCCTGAGCTCTTTTAGGTTAGTAGTAGAGTTATGAGGACGTAACTCGATTCTTAAGGGGGATAGAAAGCGACCTTTTTCTCGCGCGCTGTTACCCTTAATTTTTCAAGTTTTTATGAGTTTCCATGACTTTTAAGTAAGAAGTTTAAGTTTATGTTTGTCTACAAAAAGTTGTCAAGTAAGTGTCTAAAGTCTACAACAACATAGTGTTTCAATAAGAAATTTTGAAGTAAAAGTAGTCTCTACTCAAATTCCATGCACTAATCTACACAAAGTTTCGGGATGAAACTTCTTTTAAGGGGGTAGACTGTAATACCCTACATTTTCACGTATTTTAATAAAGTATTTTCGTATTTTATTTGTATAATTTTAATACTTTTATTAAAATTTATTCATTTAATTTTAATATTTTTATCGAAAAAAATAAACATGTCAATGGGCATATTAAATAAAAAGAAATTAATAATAATAAAATAAATAATAAGTTTTGATTGGAAGTAATTATTTGTGTTTTTAAATAATATTTTTTATATTTAAAAAAATATTTTAAAAGGCTACTAAAAATAGTATTTTCAAAGGTTTCCTCATTTATTTTGAGGCAAGGGCCTAAAGGTAATTTCCAGTTGTTAGGATTAGTATGGGCTTTTTCAAATCCTAATTTGGTGCCTATAAATACCCCTTAAAACCCAAAATTTCAGATTTTCTCCTCATAATAGTCATTAGGATTTTCAAAAATTAAGAGAGAAGAGAGAGAAAAAAAAGGCAAGAGATTTCCGCAAAAAATGAGAAGGAAAAAAAACTGCAATTGTGCAGTTCAGGAAAAAAAATTTGGCGTTTGCCTCGTTATTCGTGCCGGCGCCGGACCCCCACCGCGGGCTGCCCTGCCACCGCCGCTACACCTCCTCCCCTATTTCGGTATATATTCGAACCTATTTTTTTTTTTTTTTAAAATTTCTACTTCTTTCTTTTTGATTCAATCGTGCTAATTCATGTTCATACTTATGATTAATCATGTTTTTATGAGTTTTGATTATGTTTTAGTAAAGTATGATTTGTTTTAAGGCATGAATTAAAATTGTTGTTCATGAAATTTTAGATAAGGTTTTATAATTTATGCAAGTGATGAATTTTCATGATTTTACGATTTAAACATCAATATTATGATCATGAAGTATTGTTGTATGAATTTATGACGATTTTATGAAGTTACATTGATTTTTTTCAAAGGCTTTGAAAATAAAATAAATTGCTGTCCAAAATTTATAATCATGAATTTCAATTGAAATAATATTTTGAGCATGTTTTAGGTTATGAAAAATTGTTCTAAAGTGTAGATTGGTTTCATAATTATGTTAGTTGATTGTAGAAGAGTTTTATCATGAAATTTTGATGTTTTTATAAGCTTTTCATGACTTTGAAGTTAGTAAATAAATCAGAAATTTTAATAAAAACAAGTTATGGTAAGTTTTAAGTGTTCACATTATGCTAGTATGATCACTTATGAATTCTATGAAGTTAAATATAATTTTTAGTATGTTTTATGAAGTTTATAAGTGATTTTAAGCATGTTTAACATGCTGTCCAGAATTTATAAATTCAATAATTCGGCTTTTACAGTATGTAATTAGCATAAGTTGATCATATAAATTAAGTAGTACACTGTATGATTGATTTATGTGGTTTTTGAAGTTTTTCAAGGAGTTTTGATATTTTTATATTGCTGTCCATGTTTCTAAAGTGGCATAAAAATTATACTAAGGTTTTATAAAGCATAAATAAGTCCCGAAAACTAAGTAGTATTGCAATAGAAAAGAAAAGTGAAGTATGGAATTGAATAGAGACCATATAAGGAAGTTTTGGACAAAGTTTCCAATATAGAAGTAAGTTATAGTTGTTGTAGAATTTAGTCAACAATGTTTTAATTTAGTTTCGGTTTTTCCCTATGTAGGAGACTTTGAACTAGTCCACTTCTAGAAGTTGTGGTGGAGCACAGTTATTTTACAAGGTACGTAAGTACTAAAGACAAACACAGAAGTTAGAATGCATGCTTGAACAATTCTTGATTACATGAAATATTGTATGCTTGTTTTAAATCAAGAATTTATGTGCATGGCAAGTTTATTAGTAGCATGTTCTTTAAGTATTATGACATTCCACGTTAAATAGAAAGTTAAATTTTTATAAGCTTAAATTGGAATGTTATGATTAGTTTAATTTGGCCAATAGTTTAATGAACAAGGAAGGAAGTTATTTTTAAGTTGGTTAGTTACTTAATCAACAAGAAAGGTAGTTGTGAAATTTTATTCACATGATTAAAAGCAGTTTTGAGCAATTATTTTAGATATGTTGCCACTCACAGTTTAATGTGTGGTCAAGGAGGAAGTAAGTTATTAGCCATACACAGTTAAAAGAAGTTCAGTTTAATTAAAGGACACACATAAGATTAATTTTGAATCACCTTAAATTGAAGATAATTAAATTGGCTTACTTGATTTGGTGCATGTATTTATGTGATCTTGCATGAGAGTCATAACATTGTTAAACCAGTTAAATCACGAAAAGTGTAAGAGGACTTGCATCAAAAGTCTTGGAACGTATATACCTTGTGTATGAACAATAGGGGGAGTCGTATGGAATAGCGATCTATGACTTCTTATTGGAGTACAAGACGTTGTACTCATTTCTATTTTAATGTGCTGGATATTCGTCACTTATGTGACATAGTAATACCTTCTTGGAGGTGCTCCCACGTTGGTGCCCAATAGGGCGATGTTTTTAAGGAGGAAACCCGTTCAATGCAGGATCCATAATTTTTAAATATAATCATTTAAATAATCGAGTCGATGTACAGGCAAAAGGTTGTCAAAGGTAAGTTGAGTGTATGTTCTATTTGTTATTGCTGATGCATAGTCTTTAATAGTTATGTACTCAACTTTGCTGACTGTTTGTTTTGTGTGCATGGCTTTGTCTTGGAATTGGCCCTACGATGAGCCACTTGTAATGAGTAGTTGTCTAGAAAGAGAAAAGCTGCATGTATAAGTGGGCATAAGTCATTTTATGATGGGATGGAGTGAGAGCGCTTGCTGTGTTTTTTAGCTTACTTTATTTTAATTGCTTATGAAGACTAACAGTTATTTTGGATGTTTGGATTTCTAAAGACTTTTAGTATTGGTTTTGGTTTTTTTAAAGGGCCATCGATATGGTTCTGAAGTGTAATAAGTTTAAAGTTGATTTTTAATTTGAGATTGTTTTGAAGATTAGGTTGACATTGTTTTGGTTTTAAGACTTCCGCTGCAGTACTTTGATAAATGCCTTAGCCGTTATCACGGTGGCAATAATACTTTGGTTTTTCCATATTTACAAGTTTTAATAAATTTAATTCTTAATAATTTTAATATGTTTTCCGGAAAAAAATAAAAAGTGAAAAGTTAGGAAATTCCAGGGTGTTACACAAGTACTTTGACTTCGTTTTACGAGACTAGTCGTCTCTACAAACATAGTCAAGGTGGGGGCTAACTATAGTCACCTATACTTGGTCTCATCCAAAGGCTAATGATTATCATGTACCATGTCGCAAACATATCTGATTCCTAAAAGTCTATTGAATTGCTTGAAAAAAAAAAAATAAATAAAACCGTTGTCGGAAGAGGTTAGCCGATGATGAGTTATAATAGTCGAAATAAGTTTAAAATTATTTTCTAATTTTCATTTTAAACTATAAACACCTATATGTCCGTAAAAACGGCACGTGGGCCCCCAAAGCCCCTGGTCCACAGTTTTGGCTACTCCACTGGGGATATTCCTTTAATTTAAATGGAGAGTGGACGAAACTCGAAAAGTCTCGTAATTTCATAGTTATAATATTGAATTCTACTTGCTAGGCATAATGCATGCAATGCTCTCGTGAGGGTCTTGCTTTAGGATACACGTCTCTTAAAGTATGTTCTATACCCTAGACACCCCCGTGGGACCGATTTTAAGGATGGCTAGGTGACATACCTAATGCCGTTCCTTAATTGAAGTTCATCCCAACCATGACCCTTGAATCATATGACCTATGTGATTTATAATGGATGTCCCACTTGGATCACCGCTAAGTTTTGGTGGTGATAGTTGGACACACCCTAGTCATGGTACCCTTTTTGACACCTTAAAGCCTTACTTCTAGTTGCCTCTTAGAACCTTGGCTAGGGTTATTGGAATTGACCTCATGCATAGGTGTTTTGTTATGTGCGACATGCTATGTGGTCACATGTAATATGCTTGTATGAATGTTTGTTACGAGACCCTTGCTTTCTCTTGGCCTTTTTCACCAAGAGAGTTGTATGTAGGCCATGGTTGCTTATTGCATTGACTAAAGGCTCATATAGACCCCAATATGTTGCATGCTATTCATTTTGTTAAATGTATTTTCACCTTCCCGCAATAATGAAATAAAAAAAAAGTTGACAAAATACTATGCATCATACATTCATATAGAACTAGGAAGCAACCATGATAGGCCTTGTATATGTCTTAAGAGTCAAGTCATTGAGAAAAGTGAAAAAATTCTAAAATCTAAACATCGCAGGATAGGTCATACACGAAACAAGTCAAACATTCCTCTTTGGACTAGGATAAGAGGCATGAGGTTAGATCGAAACGACACCCAAGTTTACATTCAACCTCAAGAAGAGAAAACACAAATCCAATTCAACAATGGGTGACTATGAATCCGCAAGTACCATACATGAGATGGCTCTCGCCTTAGCCCATGTAGCACAAGCCTTGGGAGAAATGAAAGTTGAGATGAACGATCTCAAGAATAGGCATATACAAGAAATGGAAAAGGAATCTAGGAGGGTCACCGACCAAGACTCTTACTTTGACCCTCCAAATCTCGATCCGAACTTGATTGAAACTTTGCCGGAAAAATTCTCCATTGCTGAACTTCCGAAATTCAAAGGTACCGACAATCTGAAGTACTTCTTTAGAGGCTTCAAATTCTACATTGATGTGAAGAAGATCAATCCAGGACTTTATCTAAGGAACTTCCTTATGACTCTTGAGCCCGTGTTTCAAAAGTGGTTCTTCTCACTTCCCTACAAGGACACCTAAACTTGGGAGGATATAGCACATGCATTCATGACTCGCTACAAAGGAAATACTCAAGCTACCACCTCTCAAAGGGAGCTTGAAATCCTCAAGCAAGAAGAAAAAGAAGGGTTCACCTCCTACCTCTCACGTTGGAGGGAAGTCTCGACACAAATGGTAACTACACCACCCAAAAAGGAGCAAGTCAAGATCTTCATTGCTAACTTGCTCCCTAGTTACAAAAATTATCTCAAATACTTGGGCCTTGACACTTTTGAAAAGGTCTATCACATTGGGATAGAGATTGAAGACGACATGAACAAGGAATCTGGAAAGGGAAAATAGAACAACAATCCAAGAACTAATCAAACGAAAGGAGCATCCACTTCCAACAATATCAATGTTGTTGAAGAGTCTAAAGCTCCTTTTTCGCCGCCGACACGAGTACACTCCCTTGGGTATGACCTATACTAAAGCATTTGAGAGACTCCAACCAAAATAAAAAATAAGTTTAGTAGGGCCCACTCCAGACCCCATTCCTGAAAAGAGGTCACTAAGATGGTATGCCAATGAGTATTACAAATATCACCAACGTAGGGGTCACACTACCTAAGAATGTTGGACCCTCAAAAATCTCTTACAAGACATGGAAGGCTCCCTATTCCACATAGAGGGAAGAAGCTCAACATCCGAACCATCCCTCTTTCCATCTTCATGATCGATGAAGAAAACTTCTACTTCGATCCCATCACTCTCATCACTTCCATAGTACGAACTGTCCCCCAGGATGCCTTAGAAGAAGATCTTGCTACTCCAAAGATCTTTGAGGAAGGAGAGAAGACCTCCGACGACCTTCCTCCCTCCAGAGATCCATATGCATGTGACTATTGGAAAAGGGTTCAAATAGAAAGGATGAAAACAACATGGGATGAGCCCATTAATAATCCAAAGTGTTATTTTTTATTATGTAAATGGCATTTCAATGAACCCGAAAATATTGAATCACTAAGTCCATTCATTGAAATCCCCGTAGAACTTACGGAAGATTTTTGGGAGAGACTTGATTTCAGAAGTATAGGTATGAGCCTAATGGTCAATAGGTATTGGAACAAGTACATACATGAAATGGTACACAACCACATCACATGGGAAAGGCGTATCAAATACTGTTGGCTCATTGAGGAACTTCTCCCCTTGGTTCCTCCTATTCCTCAATATCCTCCTTCTTACATGATGCCGGAAGGGTTCAATCGCAGAGAATGGGAAGACTTCAGAAGACTATTTTGTGAGTTTGTTGACAACATCGCATTTTGTATCAATGCGGTCGAAATAGATGAAGTATCTTTTGACCCACTAGACTTGTTTACTCCTGCGAGATAACTTATGCCACAAGTAATCACCTCTCCATCCCTCTTAGAAGCTAATGCAATATGGGATAGTGACGACGAAGACGTCTATGCCGGAAACAGGGTACAACCTACTTACCACAGCCTCATTGAAGAAGACGATGATATCGCCGAAGTTCTAAGGCCCTTGTCACCTCTTAAAGACAATTATGTTTATGTCCTTCTTCGAACATGACGCCTTAACACTACACAAAATCAAAAAAACACTCAAGCTACTCCGCCACCTCGTCCACCTCTAGAGGAAACGTCGCCATCAAGCAGCTCAAGAGTACCAAGGCCGATGTCAATGTATGGCAACTACTAGTCTCTTCGGAAAAGCATAGGAAAGCTCTACTCAAGGCCCTTTTTGACTTAAATGTGGCCGATGACACTACTCCTGATGGTTTGGTCAATCTTATCATCAATGAGCATTACAAGCCGTCTTTCACCTTTTTTGATGAGGACCGTCCAACCGAAAGGGCAAGCCATAACAAAGCTCTCTACATCACTACCGTAAGTAAGAAACTCAACATAACTATGACCTTGATTGATAATGGCTCTGCTATCAATGTGTGCCCTTCGAGAACCAATCCAAAGCTCGGGATATTGCAAGAAGAATTCCGGGCTAGCTGAAAGTGCAAGTGACACTCAAGAGGGGGGGGGGTATTGAGTGTTGTGAGATTGTTGTAAATTTTCGATTGATTGTGAGACCATTAAAAACTAGTTCTCAGGCAGCGGAAAAAATATGCAACAAAATAAACAACACCAAGATTTAACGAGGTTCGACTTATAATAAGTCTACGTCCTCCACTTATGCACCTATGTACAAGATGATCTCACAACCAACTCAGAATAACCAAAAGAATGACACACAATCACTTATGCACCTATGCACAAGATGATTCCCTAACTTCGACCAATGGAAGTTCGACTCAACCTTCAACTATGAAGGTTCAAAGGATGATGATCCCTGATCAACTTCCCCAGTAGACTGAACTCACAGAATGCTCAAATTGCAATACTTTGTCTCTCAATAATAATTAGCCTAAACTCTTAGAAAAAGAGAGTAAATTATGACTTAAATGTGGTATTAGGACTTATGCTAGGTTAAGACCTTTTAGAGAGAAAACTTTTGCAATATGTGTACTTTAATTTTTATCGTGCAAAAGTTTTAGGTTTGTTTACAAGCCGATCATCTTAAATAAGCCTTTAGCTTATATCTAATAGAATATTGCAACAGAATATTTTCCTTGGGAATATAGAAATAATTCCACGGAAAATATTCTCACTGATTTTATTTGAGATCAAATAAAATCAGTACAATATAATATAACATACTTGCATACTTAAGATTATCTTACTTGCATAACAAACCATGTATCCGTGTATTTTGAAATCAATTTTGTGCGGAAAGAAAACTTTCCTAAATTACAGATTTATGAATTAAACTCGAGAGGACTAGCTCCGCACTGTTCCCAGACTGTTCCAATCAGCCAAGTTTACTTGTAGTTGTGTATGACAAGAAACCAAGGTTCCTTATCATCCACAACTAGCTCATCTCTCTAATCTCAACCTTTATAATGCATTTACAAACCTTCATACCACTTACATTGCATCTATGACCTAAAAATATGACTCAATGAACTTGGTCTTCCTGCAAACTTCAAGACGTGGCTTCATGAGCTTCGTCTTATCATCCATTGAACTTGTTCTTTTGTACGTGCACACGCAAACAAAACCTGCACGTAATATGATAGTTCAATAAAGTTTGTCACCATTCAAAACACAAGCTAGGAACTCAACAAATTCCCCTTTTAGATGTTGACAAACCATGAAGTTCCCACTACAAATAATATCATTAAATTTTTGGAACTTATTAAAAAAATTGAATCCTTTCATAGCTCAAGGGACTGGTCTCGTAATGTTCCTGCAGATTGAGCATCATTCACAAGTACACCAGTTCACAACTAACTGACAACAGTTTACGAATGAGTTTCTAAGTACCAAGGGCAAATACTAATTAGACTCAGAGCTCTTAGACTTAAACATGCATTCGTAATAAGAACATCAGTTAGTTCAGACTTGTTTCCAAGCCAATTGGATGAAAAGAAGTAAAATGCTTTGAATACACTTACTTTCAGACCATTCAGGTCTGTCACCTCTAGCAAGGATTTTAACCTTGCTCTAGTTGCTGCATGACACATAGATTATAACTCATAAGACCTTCTTCCCCCTTAGATAGGTAGAAGAGATCAGAACTTCACCTGCTTCCCCCTGTTGGCATTATAAAAATAGTCGGAAAAATTGATTCTAATAATCCCACCTTTCACAAATTCGAAAATATTAATCCCACCTTTTAACTATTTCATATCAGTCCCACCTTTGATTCTATTATTCAATTATTGGTCCTTTTAACTGGTAAACTGCCCTTCAAGTATCAACCATAGATTTTTAACCTCTCAACTAATCATCACCATAATTTGGCAAACCTACAGAACCACCAAATCATTTCCCTCCTTAATACCCACTCTAACACCCAATCAACCATGGAAAATTCATTGTGAAGCTGGTTTTGCTCATTTATCAATTCTTTTTCATGGCCCTTGAACATCTAGCACTACCCAAGTCAGAGACTAGATCTCTTAGACTTTAATTTACCTCCCTTCAATAACCTTGAATACCGCACACTGCACCGTCCTAAACTCCCACCTTCACTCCTGTAACATCCTCGCGCATTCTAACCGATTCGTGGTGTGTCATTTTGTGATAGGGAGAAGAGTAGTCGATTGGTGGTGGCGGTCGAGGGGCTATAGTGATGGGATGGGGGTTTAATCTCCCGTTGGTTTAGTAGGTTATGGCAGGGTGTTTAACTGAAAAGATGGTAGTTTAATCAGTGTGGTGGTGTGCTACCAAAATAAAATTTGGTGATGGTGGAAAGATGGAAACTAGAAAACAACTAGAAATGGAAGGGAGAATGTCAAATGGGCCCTTGACGATGGAGAACATATTATGGGATTTTTTTTGGTAAAAAATAAAATAAATAAAAGTTCACCAATAACATACTAACACGTGTCCCTTTTACCTTTTTTATAAGTCACTAACAGGTCAAGGACTAATAATTGAATAATAAAAGCAAAGGTAGGACTATAGAGAGATAATTAAAAGGTGGGATTGTTATTTTCAAATTTGTGAAAGGTGGGATTATTAGAATCAATTTTTCCAAAATAGTCAAAGGAACGAGGAAATAAAATAGGCAACTAAATAGAATCAGTAGTCAAACTACTAATTATATTAAGTTCAAGCGAATTCAGGTAGCTCAAATAGCATTTTTAGAGATGCTGATTCTACCATTATTCCTGCAAAAGTACCAAAGCTACTTGTCCTAAATAAATTATTACAGACCAGTAGTGGACCAAATTACATAAGAACAATGTTTCTGTAATTTGGGGAAGGGGGGAAACCAGAATTCGAGTTCAATACTTAAGAGGGTTTAGCAACAATCAGAGAGAAAAAAGAATAGATAGAGGAAATTTAATATGCTCTAAAGTCATTTTTGGTCCCATCATTTTCCTCGCCCTCTAGAGTCCCTGAAACACTTTCATCATTTTCCTTCTCTTCCGCTTCTTCATTCTTCTCAGAGATTAGTTCATCACCCTCATCACCAGCAACTTCTGATGACTCTTCCTTTTCTTCTGAATCCTCTGTTCCTTTTATACCAGCTTTATCAAGACAAGCCTCAATTCTCTTGTAGGATTCCTGAAGTGCAGAGCATAGCGCAGTGACACTGTTTACCATATTCTGCATCAGCTGATTCTGGTCACTCAGCTGCTTTACCAAGGCATAGGTTGACTAAACAGATTCTATACTGGTCCCTGCAAGACCAGTATCACTTCTTCTATCATCTTTCATCTTCAAAACATCACCTACATATGTCATACCCTTCTGACTTATTATTTGATTGGTGAGATGAGATATGGTTCCATAGTCTCCCACCATAGGAATCTTCCAATGACCAAACACCAAGGTCAGCCATCCTCCATAGGATAGAGCACAGTTTACTTTCTCCACACAACTGATCATATGTCCTAATATCATAGCAAGGAGGTTGACCGGAATGTGTTCAATGAGACAGTAGATCTAAACACTATGAATCAACCGTACACTCATTCGTCCTTGTGCTCTAGGACACACAATCTTTGAGGCTATGGTATGAAATATCCTCATGATTGGCTGCTTTAAGTGGCCAGTGGTGTACCCCTTCTTGGGATCAGGTGGCCATTAAACAATCTGGTCCGGATCTGTTCTACTGTAACTCCCTTAACAGAACGCCGATTCTCCCTTGACTACACGTCAAGTCCCTTAGTTGGAACTTTGAGAATTTCAGTCAATTTCTTCTCAGATAGATTAATGGGAGTTCCCTTAACAAAAGAAAAGTAGGTCCCATCATTCTTAGTGTGTCCAGGTGTTCATAGAATTCTTCAACCAATGGCATAAAAACATCTAAATCTTTAGCAAACAACACAGACCACTTCTGAAACTCTAATGCATCCTTAGTCTCATGCAAAAACATTTGTTCAACCCAACTCTTAGCAATAAAGAAACCAACCAGAATTTGTCTATCCTTAAGATTATATAGTGGTTAAGGAGTAGCAGACTTACTTTTCATTGGTTTAACACCCGTAGAAACAACAATAGCAGATTGCTTAGCTTTCTCTTCTGGCCTGATGTGGACTAGTCTGGTTGTGTTTCTCGCATGACCGCCTTGCCTTTGGAAGCCTCAACACCCTTTCTGGCAACAATTTTCACTCGAGCACCCTTGCTTGCCACAGCTTTAGTACCCTCCTTCTCAGGAATTTCCCCCTCACCATCAGCACCATCCTTTTTCTTTGTTTTCTCCACTGGTTTGGGTGTGGTTTTGGGTGTGAGAGTTTTGGATTTAGTGGTTTTGGCTGGCTGTTTTGTGGTGCTTGGTTTACTAACCTCCTTCTAAACTTCCTTAACCGCTTTTGATGGTGGTTTCTTTGCACTTTCTTTTCTTGCAATTCCTTTCGCATAGCAGTAATTATATCCTCTTCCGATTCAACCTCCTCTTCGTCCGATTCACCCTCTTCTTCCTTAACATCTTTTTCGATAGGTTATGACTCAGTTGTGGGCTCAGATTCTTTCTCCGGTTCAGATCCCTCTACATTCTCAGACTCCTTAGGCTTAGAAGCCTCAACTGGTACTGGTGAGAATTCTTTTGATTTTGATGTTTGGTTTTTTGGGAGTAGTTGATTTTGTTGATTTTGGAGTGGAAGTTTTGGTGGTTTTAGCGGTTAGTTTTGGAGTAACCGCTTTTGTGGTGTAGTGAATAGAGAACTTAAACGATTTTAGTGAGAGAAAGAAGAATAGTTCAGGCAATTTAGGGTTTGTGAGAGAATATATAATCGAGAGAAAAGAAAAATAGAATATATGTGATCAAGAAAATAAAATGGAATATGGAAAGTATGATCACATGCAAAATATTTATAAGAAGGTAAAAATCAAACAGTTATCTTCAAAGATTTGAAAGATAATAGTCCCTTCTACCAAAAAGGCAGTTGCCATAAATACAACCATCACTTCATTCATTTCCAATAATTTGAAATTTGAAAATAAACCAACTAATTAAAATAACCGTGTCAAGAAACTGGTTCCCAAATGATGTCCAACAGGTTTGTGCCAACTTACTCTTTTCTTGATTATGCAAAGGTACTTGAGTACTTGATGGATCAGCTCACCATCGCATAAGAACATTGTGATCCCAAAAAAGCAAAAGAAAAAGAAACAAAAAATATATACAAGTTGATATCATTTGACTAGCAAAAGGGACAAGTCAAGACCTAAGAGCTCATTGTCTAATTTTAATCATACCTAACAAGATATGAAGCTTGATGAACATTTTCCTACTCAAAGGTTTTGTAAAAATGTCAGCTAGTTGATCTTTTGACCTGCAAAACTCCAATTACACATTACGTTATTCAACATTGTCCCTTAGAAAATGATGCCTAATCTCAATATACTTGGTTTTAGAATGCTGGACAGGATTTTTCAAAATATTGATTGAACTTGGGAACACTTCTTAAACAGACTCCAAAATCATTTAGTTGTGACTTTATCCACAGAAGCTGAGCACAACACAAAGCAGCTGCAATGTACTCAGACTCAGCTGTAGATAAGGCCATAGAATTTTGTTTTTTAGATCCCTATGAGATGAGACAAGAACCTAAGAAGTGGGCCATTCCAGGAGTGATCCTCCTGTCCACAATAAAACCAGCAAAGTCAACATCTGTGTATCCAATAAGGTGCATGCCGCTACCTTTTGGATACCACAAACATAAATAATTAGTACCATTGAGATATCTCATAATTCTCTTAACAACCTTTAGGTGAGATTCTTTAGAGTTGCTTTGAAATCTTGCACACAACCCTACTGAAAACACTATATCTGGCCTAGTGGTTGTTAAGTAAAGAAACGAGGCAATCATACCTCTGTACAGCTTACCCTCAACATCCTTTCCCTTCTAATCAAGGCTCAGTTTTGCAGAAGTTGGAATAAGTGTTTCATAGGATTTGCTATCTTCAGCAGCTCCTTGGGGTACTTCTGTTGATGGATCATGATTCCATCCTTGGTTTTCTTAATTTGAAGCCCTAGGAAGAACCCATGTTATCCCATCATACTCATCTCAAATTCACTTTTCATCAAATCTGCAAACTCATCACACATATCATGATTAGTAGCTCCGAAAAAAAATCATCAACGTATATCTGAACCACTAACAGATCAGTTCCAATTTTAACAATAGTGCCTTGTCAACCGAACCTCTCTTATATCCATTTTCTAATAGAAAACTAGAAAGTCTCTCATACCATGCGGTAGGATCTTGTTTGAGACCATAAAGAGCTTTGTAAAGTTTAAAAACATGGTTTGGCAAGTCACTATCTTCAAATCCAGGAGGTTATTCCTCATAAACATCTTCTTTCAAATAGCTATTAAGAAAGGCTGCCTTAACGTCCATTTGAAAGAGTTTGAAGTTCATATAGGCAGGAAAAGAAATTAAAATCCTGATTGCTTCAAGCATGGCTATAGGAGCAAAGGTTTCATCATAATCAATTCCTTCCTGTTGATTAAACCCTTCAACCACTAGTCTAGCTTTGTCTCTGACTATAATACCTGAATCATCCAATTTGTTCTTGAACGCCCATTTAGTTCCAATAACAGACATGTTATCCTTCTTGCGTTCAAGATGGTAGACTTGATTTCTCTCAACCTGATTGAGTTCATCTTGCATGGCTAGAACCCAATCTAGATCCATTAAAGCAACTTTATAGTCAGTCAGTTCAACATTTGAAAGAAAGGAATAGAAAGCACAAAGTTTTTATAACGTAGAATTTCTTGTTTGCACCCCCTTGTTAATGTTACTAAAGATAAGATCAGTGGGATGAGAGCATTTATACTTAAAAAAATTTTTCATACCAAAGTTTACATTTGTGCCTCCTAATGTTGAACTGGTTCCTGTACTGGTTCTCCCTGTGTCATTGTTGCCTTGAACAGGTGAACCAAGTTCCATAGTGGTCTCAGTTGCATCACATTCATGTGGATGAGCCTCTGATTCACTATCTCCTTCCCTTACCTCTTGAGCTACCTAATTCTGTGCTGGACCAGACTCTTCCTCTCTAGGGGAGTTGTGTGGTGTGTCTGGTTTAGCACCTTCTCCTTCATTAGCTCCTGTAAACTTCATCATGCCAATCTCGAACTCATCAGCATCATCAACCTGCACATGCTTGCTGAACATGTTAGTCTCATCAAATAAGAGATGGATACTTCATTCAACACACAAGGTCCTATTGTTAAAAATTGTATATGCCTTGCTCTGTGAAGAGCATCCAACGAAAACAACCTCATCACTCGTAGGATCAAATTTGTCCAAACTTGATTTACCTATACAAAGCACTTGCGCCCAAAAACACATAAATGTACAATGTTTGGTTTTCTTTCCCTAAGGAGCTCATAAGGTGTTTTCTTTAGTAAAGGTCTCAACATTACCCTATTCAAAATATAACGTGCGGTACTCACAGCTTCAACCTAGAAGTTTTGAGGTAAACCACTCTCTAGAAGCATTAATCTTGCCGTTTCTTCTACAGTGCGATTTTTCCTCTCAACCACTCCATTTTGTTGTGGATTTCAGGGAGCTGAAAAATTGTGAGATACACCAGGATCATTACAGTAGGTTACAAAGCTGATATTGTCAAATTCAGAACCATAATCAGATCAGATAGAGAATAGTTGATGATTAATCTTGTTTTGGACCTGTTTTATCAAGAATTCAAATTCTTCAAAAGTTTCATTTTTAAATTTAAAGAAGATTGTCCAAGTATCACGAGAGTAATCATCAACTAACACAAACACATAACTATGGCCATTTCGACCTTGCACACGCATGGGCTCACACAAATCCATGTGCACAAGTTCAAATGGTCTAGTGGTGCTTACAACCTTCTTTGGCTAAAAAGAGGACTTGACATGCTTGCATTTAGCACACTCATGGCAAACATGATATGCAACAAACTTCATGTTAGGTAAATCTGTAACTTAGTCCTAAGATCGTAGTTTATTTAACAAAAAAACTTTATTTAGAAAAAAAAAACATACATATCCAAGTCTTTTGTGCCACAGCCAATGGTCATCCTCTACAACACTAAGACAAGTGGCACTGGTCATAGGAATCAGACTCAAGAATGTTATATAAACATTATTGTGTCAGAACCCCTTACAGACCAGTTCCTTTGTTTACGTGTTTACTATGTGACAGATATTGGTTTCAAATTCAAAATGGTTTCCTTTGTCACATAGCTGAGAGATGCTCAAGAGGTTATGTTTCAAACCTTCAACAAAGTATACATTATCAATCACTTGAGATGTGTCTTACCAACATTACCTATACCATTGATCAAGCCTTTGCTATTGTCTCCAAAGGTGACACTTCATCCTTCATAGCTTACGAGTGACAAAAATTGACTTTTATCTCCTGACATGTGTCTTGAGCAACCACTGTCCAAATACTAATATGCTTTCCTTTCACTCTAACCTGCACAAACAAATCAAGGTTTAGTTTTAGGAACCCAGATTTTCTTGGGTTCCTTGTCCTTAGGAACTGGTTTGATTGTCCTTTCTAACCCATATTTGTTTAACATTTGTCTTCCTTGTTTCATCATGTTTTCTTTTTTAGACTAATTATGTTTGTGACTTTTCTCATCATGGACTTTTTGACCATGAGACTGATTTCTTTTATCATGTTTTTGCTTTATCCAACAAGTCTCAATTACATGTCCATTCTTACCACAATAGGTGCACACATGCATATTCTTTACAAACACATACTTACCTCTCTTGAATTCAGAAATCCAAGTCTCATCTCTTCCCAACTTTTGATGAGGCTGTTTATAACTACTTCCAGAATACCATAATCCAAACCTTAGAGGATTACTAGGTTGTGAGGTCAGGATGTTTAGAGTACTCTGGGCATCGAGCAACATGTTCATCTATCTTAGGCAGTCACTTAGACCTCGCTCCTTGATTTCAAGTTTCTTAACCAGAGCTTCATTATACTCTGCAGCAATGGAAATGTCCAATTTTGCCCTATGAAGCTCATCCTTAAGATTTGAAACCATTTCAGGATCTGGTTCAGAAGTGGTCTCGATGTTCTTGCCTTTCTTTTGTTGGAGTATTTCAGCTTGATAATCACAGATTTTATCTTCATGTTCCAAACATAAGTCATCGACATTAACATGAGGACCACTTGTGTTATCAAGAGAAGCTTTCAGATCTACATACTCTTTCAACAATTCATCTTTTATTCATCATCTCTTGAGTATTCATCTTTTATTCCTTCTCTAGGTGTTACCCTTTCAAGAAGTTAGGCTCTAATACCAATTGAAAGTGCAAGTGACACTCAAGAGGGGACAGGGTGAATTCAGTGTTGTGAGATTGTTGTAAATTTTTTGATTGATTGTGAGAACAGTTAAAAACTAGTTCCCAGGCAGCGAAAACAAAATGCAATAAAAATAAACAACACCAAGATTTAACGAGGTTCGACTTCTAATGAGTCTACGTCCTCCACTCACTCACTCTTTTTATTAATCAACTCATAATATCCAAAAGAATGACACACAATCACTTATGCACCTATGCACAAGATGATTCCCCAACTTCCACCTATGGAAGTTCGACTCAACGTTCAACTATGAAGGTTCAAATGAAGATGATCCCTGAACAACTTCCCCAGAAGACTGAACTCACAGAGTGCTCAAAATACAACACTTTGTTCCTCAATAATAATTAGCCTAAATGCTAAGTAAAAGGGAGTAAATTAATACCTAAATGTGGTATTAGGATTTATGCTAGGATAAGACGTTTTACAGAGAGAACTTTTGCAATATGTGTACTTTAATTTTTATGGTGCAAAAGTGTAAGGTTTGCATGCAAGCTGATCATCTTAAATAAGCCTTTGGCTTGTATGTTATAGAATATTGCAAGAGAATATTTTCCTTGGGAATATAGAAATAATTCCACATAAAATATTCTCACTAATTTTATTTGAGAACAAATATTATCAATACAATATAATATATCATACTTGCCATACTTAAGATTATCTTACTTGAATAAATAACTAAGCAACTATGTATTTTGAAATCGATTATGCGCGGATTTATGAAGTAAACTCGAGAGGACTAGTTCTGCACTGTTCCTAGACTGTTCCAGTCAGCCAAGTTGACTTGTAGTTGTCTATGATAAGCAGCCAAGGTTCCTTGTCATCCACAACTAGCTCATCTCTCTAATGTTAACCTTTATAATGCATTTACAAAACCTTCATAACACTTAAATTGCATCTATGACCTAAGAATATGAGTCTATGAACTTGGTCTTCCTGCAACCTTCAAGACTTGGCTTCATGAGCTTCATCTTATCATCCATTGAACTTGTTGTTTAGTACCTGCACATGCAAACAGAAACTTGCATATAATATGATAGTTCAATGCAGTTTGTCATCATTCGAAACACAAGCTAGGAACTCAACACTAGAAACCAAGCCATTCGAGCCTACGACAACACAAGAAGGGACACTATGGGAGTCATATGGCTCAACTTGGTCACACGACCCGTCAAGAAGAAGGTTAAGTTCGATGTCAAGGACATTAAGACTAGCTTCAACCTTCTCCTAGGAAGACCATGGATCCATGAACTAGGGGTGGTTCCATCCACTCTTCATCAAAAGATCAAGTTCATGATAGAAGGGGCGGTAGTTACTATTGATTCATCTCAAATTAGGATCCAGGCCGCCGATCAACTTACCATTAACATCGAACACGATGACCATAATGAGGACTTATGGGGATTCGCAATTTCTACCATTGAAGAAGGAGGCAAAGGCCCTTTTGACTTTCATCCCCACTCAAACCTAATCGTGAATGCCGTACTTCACAATCAAAAAAACTTCCCTGGAATAAGCATGGAATCGAGAAGGGCTCTTACTGCAACCCTTTTCAATCTCCAACCATAGAATGATAGGTTTAATGGGATATTTTCCAACCCAAGAAAACTATAAGGATCTTCAAATATAGAAAATGGCTAAAAAATATGGAGACATTGTGATTCGCCCCTATTCTCTTTCCTAGAATGAGAAATTCTTACAAGAAGGAGGGAACTTCCCTTATTTTGAGTTTCCCGAACCATTCTATGGTGCCAATGGAATGAGGTATCCGGAATTGGAAATATTTTCTTACTGTCACTTCGTGGACGATGAGACCACTCCAATCACTAAAGGAAAATCCGAACTGGATGATTTTGATGCACAAGGACTTGGATTGCTTTTCGAGTTAGAACGTGCTCCACCAACTGAACAAGAGGTGTTCATGGCTATAAATACCGAAGCCTTTGATCCAATCGAGCTCATCACTTCTGCAAATCAAGTGGTTAGAAGATGACGCAAGACCGTCAAGATTACTACAATAGATAGGCAGATCATGGACTTCACCATAGGAGAGGGCCCAATGGTCAATGAGTTTGAAAGTGAGTCTGAACCTGAGTCTGAGTCTAGTGCTATTAAGATGTCTAGTCCTAAGAACTCCATAGTTATTACTAAGCTTGTCAAGGAGCCTGTCCCTTCTTTAGATTCCGCAACTAAGCCTAGTTTTAATATCGTGCTTAACAAATTCAATAATATAACTTCTTTTGCTTACTCCTCGCCTTCATCTCCTTGCTCCCTCTCTCCTTCATATGATTTCTTTGTTTCACAAACTGAAGATCAAAATGACAATGAAATAATAAAGGTTGTAGAGGAACATGAAAGCAAAACTCCAATAATTGAGGAAACTGAAACAATCAACATTTTCGATAATGACACTCTAAGGGAATTGCAAATCGGTCTCACACTTAATCCTTAAGAAAGGGCAGAACTCATACCAACACTCACAGAATTCAAGGATGTATTCGCATGGTCGTATGAAGATATGCCACGGGTTGATCCAGAAATAGTTAAGCACACCATGGCTATGAACCAGGGTGCCAAGATTGTCAAGCAAAAGCTTAGAAGAATGAAACGAGAAGTCTAATTGAAAATCTGAGAAGAGGTAATCAAGAAATAAAAGGCAGGGTTGTTCAAGGTAGTTCAATATGCTGATCGGGTTGCCAACATTGTTCTTGTACCCAAGAAAGATGGAAGAGTAAGAATGTGCGTGGACTTTCGGGACCTAAACAAGGTCTGTCCAAAAGATGACTTCTCGTTGCCTCTCATCAATGTGCTTGTTGATAATACAACCAACCTTGCTTTATTCTCCTTCATGGATGGTTACACCGGCTATAACCAAACCAAGATGGATGACATGGAGAAAATGACCTTCACTACTCCCTGGGGGTTGTATTGCTACCCGGTTATGCTATTCAGTTTAAAGAATTGTGGTGCTACATATCAATGTGCTATAACTACACTTTTTCATGAAATGATACACAAAGAAGTACAGGTATACGTGGATGACATGATAGTGAAAACGAAGGAAAGGAGTGAACATATCCTTGCCTTGAGTAAATTCTTTAAAAGACTCTGAAGGTTTAATATGAGACTCAATCCTAAAAGATATGACTTTGGAATTTCTTCGGGAATGCTCCTAGGTCATGTGGTTAGCGAATGAGGCATTGAAATTGATCCAACAAAAATCAAGGCCATCATATCTGTAAAACCTCTAAAGATTGAGAAGGAGATTCGAGGATTCTTGGGAATGCTTCAATACATATGTAGATTCATTTCAAAACTTACTATGGTATGTGAGCCTATCTTTAGGAAATTAAAGAAAGATGCTCCAAAAGAATAGGATGACGAGTCCCAACAGACTTTTGATAAAATCAAAGAGTATCTCACAAATTCACCTGTTACGGTACCGCCAAAGCTAGGAGATATTTTGAGACTCTACTTGACCGTTACTAAAACCGCTGCAGGAGCCATGCGAGCACAAGAAATCGATGGGAAACAAAATGCTATTTATTACTTGAGCAAGAAGTTGTTGCAATACGAAAAAGATATTCTGACATCGAAAAACTATGGTTGGTGTTGGTGTGGTCTACCAAGAAATTGAGACATTACTTGTTAACTCACACCGCTCACATAATCAGCAAAGAAAATCCACTTAAATATCTCTTTGACAAACCTACACTAAATCGGTGAATATCAAGATGGATGATCATGTTGGCCGAATTTGACCTGAAATTCTTATCACAAAATCCATAAAAGGAAGTATAATCTCAGAATTCCTGGCTGATTCTCTGGACGAACCTCGACCTGAGGATTATGAGTTTCCCGATGAAGAATTGATGATGACTGAAGAAGACAGCTGGTCCCTGTACTTTAATGGTGCCTCTAATAATCAAGAGTGTGGGCTCAGTGTCCTACTTGTTTCGCCTAAAGAAGAACATACACCCATATCAGTGAAATTAGACATTGATGTGACCAACAACGCCGCTGAATATAAAGCTTGCATCATAGGGCTTGAGGCTGATGTAGCTTTGAAAGTCCAAAAGTTAAGGGTTTATGGAGATCCTCTTTAGTCATCAAACAATTCATTAAAAGATGGAAGGTTAGAAGCGAAAGCCTAGCTCCTTATCAAACTCATTTGGAGCAAATCGCCTCCCAAATCCAATAGATCGAGTACACTTATCGAAAATGGGACGACAACCAGTTCGCCGATGCCTTGGCTAAGTTGGCATCAATGATCCGCATCCCAAGTTCTTTGACAGAAACGTCGTTGGTGGTTGAAAGAAGAAAGGAACCAGCTCGTATTTGCGTAGTTGAATAAAACAATGAGGTAAACGAGCTCACAAATGAGGAACCTTGGTAGAGTGACATTAAAGAACTATTTAGAAAACCAACAATACCCTATTGATGCATCGAAGAAAGAACAACGAGCTCAAGGCTTCTAGACTCCTAATAAATTATTTGAGGAGGAGATCTATATAAGAGGCATTACAATGGCTTACACCTCTAGTGTATAGAAAACAAAAAGGCCCAACGGGTTATGAATTAAATGCATGCGGGCATATGTGGAACTCATATGAAAGCCCATATGTTGGCTTCTAAGATCATTAAACAAGGGTATTATTAGATTTCAATGGAGGATGATTGCAATAGATATGTAAGACATCGCGATAAATGTCAGAAGTACGCAAATGCTCATCATATATCTCCATCGTTGCTTCTCTCTATTATTTCCGTGGCCATTTTCAACATGGGGGGTTGACATAATTGCAAAGGTTACGCCTCCGGTTCATGGGGGTCAGGAGTTCATATTGGTGGCGATTGACTAGTTCACCAAATGGGTGGAAGGCGCCTCATACCGTGTGTTGCAAGCCAAACATGTGGCACAATTCATTGAAGCCAATATAATATGCCGATATGGAGTCCCACATGAAATCATCAGTGATAATGGAACTCATTTTCAAGGTGAATGCGAGAAAATCCTCACAAAATTTAAAGTTCAGCAACACAAATCGTCTCTGTATTGACCTCCAAAAACTGGAGCAGTTCAAGCAGCGAATAAAAATGTCAAGGCCATTCTTTCTAAAATGACTGAAACATATGGACACTAGCCACTTAAATTACACTTTGACTTTTGGGGATAAATGACATCCATTAGAACTTGTACAAGAGCAAGACCTTTCTCCTTGGTCTACGGTACGGAAGCCGTGCAAGCTATCTAGCTGGAGATCCCCTCATTAACAATAGTTTTGGAAAGCGAACATTCTGAAGCCGAATAGGTACGGGCGCGGTATGATGCTTTGGTCATCCTCGATGAGAAGCGTTTAAAGGCTTTAAGTTATGTAAAGTTCTATTAAAAAGAGGATCGAGAGACATTTCAACAAACATGTCAGAGAAAGAAAAATCAAGGAAGGTGATTTAGTTCTAAAAGCACTACAAAAACTGTCACAGATTATAGAGGAAAGTCCGCCCGAACTGGGTTGGGCCCTATATTGTAAAGAAGATACTCCCAGGAGGTGCAGTTGAATTAATAAACATAGATGGTGACAACTTTTATAACCTCACCAACTTGGATCAATTGAAGAGATGCTATGTCTAAACTACGCTCATGGAATTACTGGAACTATATTCGGCTTGATTCCGAAAAGATACGTAGGCAACCTTGACCTGGGGTTCGGCTCATTTAAAAATAAAAATCCCACTCCTCTACAGTATTTTAACCGCCTGCTGAAATGAATATGACCTATGTTTATCTTCAAAAAACTACAGATTCATTATTTGAATGAACATCATTTAAATGTTGTATCTTTTGCCATGAAATGAAAGAAATGATTTATTTGTAAACAGGATTATTCAAACACAATATAAATTTTGTCATGAATAAAAATAAAACATGACATGCATGCCTTATTCATTAAAACAATAATTATGATGAGCTTGAGAAACAAAAAAGCTACCCTTCCTACTTAGGTCTAGGTTCCCTCTCCTTATCCTCCGTGGTCTTAGAAGATTCTCCTGCTTCCATAGGCTTCTTAGTTACCCATTGCTTCTTTCTTGGGGCCTGAACAACCTTCCCCTTTCCCTTTCCTTTCACATCTTGTTCCTCTTGTGATCTCTTGATTTTAGGGGTAGCTTTAATCTTTAAGGGAGGCAGTTTGTCAAGCCTTTGCCAAACAAACACTTTCTTAGGACCGAGTCTGTCTTTGATAGATGTGATCTTGGGCTTCTCCTGGGCTTTATCCATAGAATATTTGTGTCCTCTCCTTTCTGGCTTGGGAGCCTCTGCACAAATGGACATAGTTTTTTCATGGATCTAAATCATGTAAGGTTTAGATACCTTTTCGTAGCATTCTGGTAGTGGAGTCATAGTAATCCTCGTCCGCCTCTCCCAGCTTCTCTCCCAATTCTTGGCAATACCTAGCAGAACGGGCTTCACCTCAAGCTTTAAGTGTCATGATTTGAAATTATATGTTGCTTACCGAATTGCCTCATTACTCTATAGGGGCAGTAGAAAGTCAATGTAGTCAAGCCAGCCACACAAATGTAAGGTGTTTCGTCGAAGTAAATCATGATCTTGACCTTCCACCATGAGACTGCCCAGCGAATGTTGATTTTCCTATCAGCAAGAGTCAGCAACCATTCATGCATGGTAGAATGATGGTACCACTGGCGTCGTCCATAAAAATTCCGGAGAGTATATGTGGGGATATTTACAGGTGGCTCCATCAAGTATAAACTATCCATGAGCCACACCTTAAATTATTAGCACAAGAGAATGTTTTGAATGTAAAATATTTCAAATGTTTTATGGCCCATTCTATATTTGAAATAAGTTATTCAATGAAATAATAATCATCACATTTTTCATACAGTTTAGAATTAAATGACTTATTTATTGCTAACAATTCAAGTGCAAATAACTTACAAACAATTACATCATAACATTTTAATTGCTTACCTGGAGAAGTAGAAGACAGCCGGTCAATAAGACTTGAGAATCCTTCTTCAGGCAATCAAGGGTCACAAATAGCTCACCAGTGCATAGAGGCATAGGGGTTCTGCCCTTTTTGAATTGTTCGACAATGTTGATCAATGCAACATAACCAACTGAGGGTTCACCATTCAGAAAGAGAAATCTTGCAAATACACAAATCTGCAAGGCTTGCCACCTATACCTCTTTCGTGCTAATTATGCAGTCCTGAAGTAATCAATCAATGCTACCAAGTCTACTCTCCTACCATAAACTACTTTTTCCATAGCATATGCATCAAGATTCAAATAACAATCAGAAATGGGACATAAATAGTCTTTGGTTTTGGGAAGACATGTTAAATCGTCACAAGACAATCCCGCTATGCCACCTATCTCTTTAGCAAATAGGGTCACCTCTCTCTCACGGAATGTGAAGGTATGGGTATTTGTGTTCCAAAATCCAACAACAGTATATGTAAGATTAAAATTGAGTTGAGCATACCTCAAAGTGATTAGTGAAGGAGGCTTGTAATCCATCAACAGACCTTTCTCATCGGGTTGAGCGCCGAAAGCCATTCGTCACAAGCAACATAAAAATTCCTACCCATGATTGAAAGAACACACTAAAACTCTCAAAGATCGTTAGTTGGGTTGTATTAAAGACGACGACGGACAAAGGGAAGGGGGTATATATAACTTTAATGTTGCCATAAATACAAAGGGTCGAGCGCCACTGTATTAGACGAGCGCCTAGGCGCAAGCTAGGCGCCCTGTCGCTCACCTAGCGCCATGGCACAGGCCTCCCTTTTTTGTTTCCTTTTTGGACTTCCACCTTTTACCTCAATTTTTGTGCAAGCCTTTCTTGAGTTTCGTACCTATTTCACTTGTTTATAGTCCGAGTCTATTTTTTTAATTTTCTTTTTCTAGGGGAAAGTTGATACCCTCCCATGAGTCGAGTCAAAGTCAAAGCCAAAGTTAAATCAAAGTCAAAAGGTGAACGAGTCAAATAATTAGAAAACTGACTCGAATAATTATGAAATTAAGTTAAATATATAGAAAATCGTGTTCAGTTTACATCAACAAAGTCAAATGTGTACATTTAGCCATGTATACACCAAATGAGATGCAAGGTTTCTAAGTTGCAGGGTTCTGGCTCGTCGACGAAACGTCCGTGGGAGTAAAACCGAGTGACATGTATAACTCCGAAAGGCTCGGGGTATCAACATATCCTCTCGCATGTAATGACAGAGATATCGATTCTGTGGTCAGCTGCTGAAAGAAAGGACAATCTTGAGTAGACCGAGATGTGCCAACAACCTCATCAGACTCGAGAATGCCCTTGAGACAAGGGCGGTAAACATGCTTCCTTGAAATTCCCTGATGTGATACCGATACAGGTCGAGAACCCTAATGAGAAGAAGTGCCTTCCCATGCCCAGGCATGACTTTGGGACCAAAGGACAAAGGGTTCAGCTGCTAAGTAACCATTTCAAGGTCAATACTACTATTCCTGATGACCATTTCTTTCACTATATTATGAAGTTGATTCAAAAGAAACACTTAATTTCTTCTTTTGAGTACGGATTCACATGAATGGCAATGGATCAGCGGAAGCTTTGTGTCCCACCACCACTCCAAGTGGCAAAGAACAAAAACGTGGGAGCTCTTTACGCTCTCGAGGGCTTGAAGGCCCCGGATGAAGTCGTCAAAGTTGCATCCCGAGAGCATTCGGAGAAGACCAGAATCACGCTGCCAATGGAGTACTTGAGCCGAATCCCCTTAGAAGGTGGCCTTCCTGCAAAAAGAATAAGATACGCATGAAAAAGAAGAAAAGAAATAAGATAATGCAAAGAAAAGAAGTTAGCTATTCACATGGCCTAAGAGGGGATAGTGAGAAATGTGCTGCGAATGGTAGAAAGCCAACATGCTAGGTTGCCACTCCCCAAGAGCCCATGTATGCCTCTTAGAGAACACCTATCATATGTCCTCCACCTCCACGACATCTTCGTCTGAGCAAGACCTACAAAATACCAGAATTTTAAGCAGAAATTTCGACAGCATAACGACATATATGGACATTTCCCATAAGTAAACTATGAGTAATGGTTATGCAGCCACCTACAATAAACTTTGGAAGACTCAAAGTCTTGGAAACATCCACCAAACCAACATTGTCAACATTGTTAGCCCTGCTTTCCAACAAGATCATCATTGCGAAATTAGGAAGAAAAGGGGGCTAACACAAATAAATACACATTTCTATATTTGCTTTTAAAAACGACCATTACATAGAAAAATATTTAGAAGCTTGAAGAAACTAATTTTGAACTAAAGTTAGAAACACGAGCTTCTATGTTTGATTCAATCGTTTCAAGATGTTTTCAAGTATGGTTTTGTTTCAAACAACATACCAATCGTTTAACTTATGAAGACCAAAATGGGTTAAGTTTTCAATGATTAAAATGAATTACCTAACTTATATAACCTATGTAAGTTAGTGATTATTGGAGCAAAAATTAGCTTCAAAATCTACAATTTGCTGCTAATTAGAGTCGTTTTTTAATTCATCATCATCATCGACATGTGGGAATCAAGTTCATTCATCAAGAAAGACAAATTACGCAAAAAGCACCACTTTAGTTCATTTTGAGTTCATATGAACTATATGAGCTCTACATGAACTAAATTTTTTAATGAATCACAAAAAACATCACAAGAGTTCAGTTCTTGCTATTTTCATGTCAAAAACAAGTTCTTATCAATAACTCAACAAGGTGAATCAAGTTTCACCCATTCATTCATTCAAAATCACACTCTCTACTACACTACTTCATACCCTAAACTAACAAGTTCAGTTTTCACTCAAATAATCTCACTTTTTTGGCTCAAATTACTACCTATGTGTTCCATTACACTCATAGAAGCAAGAACATGCATCAATTTCGACAGTCATGCACAAGAGCTAGAAAACCCAATTTTTGGGGTCACTACTTACTTCACGAATTAAGCGGAGTAAAATAAAAAGATTAAGCAAGAAAATAACAACATGAGATAAGTTTAGACAACATACTTTATTGGTGAGCAAAACCGCGCAAAAATTCGAGCTCCAAGCTTCAAGAACAACAATGGAGATTTTTGGGGTTTTGGTTTGGTTTGTTCGAAGAAGAAGAAGAAAGCAAGAGGAAGTTGTGTTTGTGTGAGTAAAACAAACATGAGCAAAACACAACAACAAAATGCAACAATTCAAAATTAAAACTACATAGACCAACCAGAAGCCAGAGGGCCCCACAATAAGCACATAGGCGCTGGGGCTGCGTCATGGCGCCCAGCCTGCGCCCTAGCGCCCACTTAGCGATTTTTGGGACCCCCTATGTGGCCCACTTTGCACTTTTGGGGTTTTCGTTTTGTCGATCTTTGAGCAAGATATGCTTCACCTACTCCAACATCCCCCGCCGCCAGCTACCAACATTGTTCATCAACATTACCAATATGCCACGAAAGCCAAATCGGGTCAAAATTACCAAAATGCCCCCCGAGATATGAAACGGGTCAAAAGTTCCTAAAATGCCCCTGAAAGCCAAATCAAGTCAAACACGTCAGATGACTACAAGTCAACAATCTATAACATCATCACGTTTTCCTACGGCCAAGCTGAGTCTAAAGTGGAAATGTTTAGATCGTCAAACAATCAATCTCAATCTCAAATAATCTATCTCCGGATGGTACAGACTCCTTTTTCGGGACCTCCTATATGATCACACAACATTTGAAGGAGACCTTTCTTCATCCTCAAGAAACGTAGCGCTTTCCGAGGATATATCATCATCATTATTATTATTCTTCTGTATATATTAGGAGTAGTAGGAGTAGGATGAGTATGGTAGGAGTCGTATGCGGATGAGATGAGTAGTATGATGAGGGGGGAGGAGGAGGATGGAGGAGGAGGAGGAGGAGGAGTGGAGGATAGGAGGAGGAGGAGGAGGAGGAGGAGAGGAGAGGAGGAGGAGGAGGTGAGGAGGAGGAGGAGGAGAGATGTGGAGAGGAGGATCTATTACTACTTAATTAAGGTACTTCGAATGAGGCCAACAACATCGAAATCATCATATTGAGTTCTTCAAAGGAGTTAGTTTGTATAATTATTTGATTTTAATGCTTTATTATAAAATTGACATGTTTATAATCAAATTTATGTAATCTTGACTAATTGATGATTTGACTTTAAATTAAAATCAATCCTAAGTAGAAACCTTGCTTTATTACCTGAATCTATGCTAAGTATTTAATGCTTTCAAATCACATAAAATTCATGTTTAGCTCAAAATACCTAAAAGCATGTATGGACTTAAAGAAGATTAAAATGACTTAAATCCTATAGCGATCACCCATGAATGATAAACCGGAAATTATGTGTGCATTAACTAAAAATCCGCCTAGCCTATTTCCATATGTGTTTGTAGGTCTAAACCGGAAATATGTATGTTACAATTCAATATTATGATTATGAAATCACACATAAGAACAAGTATAAGCCGCTATATGCGAAGGGACAGTATGAGCGAGGATCCTCTTTCTCTTCTAGATCGCATATGGTTATTAAGTAGAGGAATTCAAATGTGTACTCTTCAACCGATTTTCGATCTTGCTTTAAAGTATGCATCTTAATGAAGTTACTTTGCTCGTAATCTTGAGGCACAAAACGTCTCCTTATCTCCTTCTTTAATTTCGTCCAAGTGGCTACTTTGGACTTCCCATCCTTCTTTCTTTTCTTTTGCATACCTTCAAGCCATAGGCTAGCCAAGCAAGTCAATTCTAATTCCGCAATCCTGTATGATTTTCGATCATGATACTCTTTGTATTTGAAAATTCGTTCAATCCTTCTTAACCAGTCTAAGAACTTTTCCGGACCCAAACTTCCACTAAATTCAGGAATATCCAGTTTAAGATTGCTATCATCATTCTTAGGCCTTTCCTTCTTTCTGCGCCTATTTATAGGTTCTTCATTACTAGAACTTGATGAGTATTGTTTTTTCGGTTTTCGTGCACTTCTTGAACTTGCTTGATCATCCTCAGAACTAGAATTTGATTCTTCTTTATTTCTACTCTTGGATTTACTAGGTGGCCTCAATCTTTCAGCAAAATCTTTCAAAGTAGCCTAAAACATAGCTTTTAAGTCTTCTATGTCTTAGCGCAATTCCTCCGTAGTAACTTTAGGAGTACTTACTTCATCAGCTGACATGATTATTTTTGTTTCAACAATGAAATTGATACCAATAACCTTGAGGATTTATGTCCTCTCAACGAGAGCACCAAAAGTTGATGTGAATGTTGATCAAAGAATTCGCCACTCACAAGGATAGTATCTTAGTTTGGTTTTCTCTAAAGCTAAGCACCAAGAAAACGATCTAGATCGAATAATTTTATGAATTGATTAAAGCAATGCACCCTCAATTCCTAAAACTATCCTCACAAGAGTCTAAAGCCTAAGCACCAACTCTTACAAAGTGTTCGAAAATTTCACACACTCGAAAATTTTCCTCACTTTCGGTTTTATTTGTTTTGTAGAAAACAAGCAAACTTAAACAATCAATGTTTATTGAACTCTAATCTGTGTATTTTTACAAGCTAATGTTGAGATTATTTATAGTCATTATCATCAACAAAATCCTAACTAATCTAGTCTAAAATACACGCATAACACATAGGATAATTAGTACTAATCTAGTGACTCATCAATGACTCACAAGATAAAAATGTCACATCATCACTGCATGACACTGCAACTTGCTAAAATATCCTAACATACTCTATCTAATCTGAAAAAAATATCCTAACAATCTTATTCTAACCTTTCTAATTAAGATAACCAACAAATTAAAACCAGAATTACACAAAAATCAAATTTACCCAAATCCCCCAAAAATCGTCAAAAATGGCGCAAGGTCCACTTGTCTCAATTTGCACAATTTTTGCGGTTTTTTTTCAAATCTTCAAGAAACCTTCAAGAAGTCATTCTTCATGTGTATAAGGCTGTAAATGATGATTAAGACACTTGAAGAATTAAAAGACTCAATGCCTAAAAATGAGAAAACCCTATCAAGTGAAGTGGGAAAAACTCATGCGCAAAACCTTCTTATTCCCCTAATTCCACCATTCTTTCCTTTGCTTCAATGATCAAGTATTTTCGTGTGTCACCATACACACCCATGATGATGTCTTAGAAGATCCCAAAAGTCTTGAATCTCCATAAGCCATAATTTCTCCCATACTTGTATCATCTTTAGAAGCCATAATCAAACCTTCGAAGTTGTCACCTTGTTTCGTATCACTATCCCACCTGTACTAGTAGCTTTTTGCCAACTAGTGGGTCATCGTAGGGCCAAGTCAAAGGCAAAGCCATGCACAAAAACTCACAAAATCAGCAAAGCTGAGTACATAAATACTAACACTAGTACAAAAAAACTCATTTGCTGCGTCATATTTGCTGCGGTTCTTTGTGATTTTTGAAGAACCGCAGCAAATATCTATTTATATCACTATTACATAAAAGTATTTGCTGCGGTTCAAATATAACCGCAGCAAATAAGTTATTTGCTGCGGTTACATAAGTTATTTGACGCAGCAAATAACCCAACCGAAATAATGTTCAGCCCACGAGCCCAAATAGCCGCCCCATATATAAGCCCACACACTTTCTTTTTTCCATCCCTCCTCCTCTAACCCTAACATTATCACACTCACTCTCCTCCACTCTCATTTTCACCCACTCTCACAATCTCACTCTCATACTCTCCTTCGCACCCTCTCACCCACTATCACTCTCATTCTCACCCAATATCACTCTATCTCGTTTGCTTATCTTTCGTCCCTCTTTATTCGTAGGTAATCTTTCCTTTTTTTTCTCTTTTTTGTTGCATGATTCAATTTTGATTTCGATTGTTATTTTTCTTTTTTGTTGTTGTTTTGAGTTTGATTTATTTATTTTGATTTGTTTCATACGATTTTGAGGCGAATTTTTAGCGATTTTGGACGACTTTGAGGCAATTTCGAGGTTTGGGCTATTTTGCTTAAAGATCTAAAACCCCTAATTTTTGATAATTTTTTCTACCAAAACCCTAGTTTTTGCGATTGGATCTAATATTTTGTGCGTTTTTGGGTGAGATTAAGTCATAATCCTTTTGGCACTCGCATCTCAATCTCAGCGAGGTTCGTTTTAAGTCACAATCCTCTCTACCTTAATCTCTTTATGGGTTTAATTTTGTTTGATTTTTGATTGTTGCCACTGATTTTGTTGCTAAAACTGCCAAATATGTTGTTCCCAAGTCATATCACACTCCAATTAAT
>PYUH01000063.1:304163-358215 GCA_016808085.1 Suaeda aralocaspica | reverse complement strand
ACTTTGAGGCAATTTCGAGGTTTGGGCTATTTTGCTTAAAGATCTAAAACCCCTAATTTTTGATAATTTTTTCTACCAAAACCCTAGTTTTTGCGATTGGATCTAATATTTTGTGCGTTTTTGGGTGAGATTAAGTCATAATCCTTTTGGCACTCGCATCTCAATCTCAGCGAGGTTCGTTTTAAGTCACAATCCTCTCTACCTTAATCTCTTTATGGGTTTAATTTTGTTTGATTTTTGATTGTTGCCACTGATTTTGTTGCTAAAACTGCCAAATATGTTGTTTCCCTNCTAAAACTGCCAAATATGTTGTTCCCAAGTCATATCACACTCCAATTAATCTTGAACAAGCTTTAATGACTGGTATTATTATTGTTATTATTTGGAAATTGTGATGAATTACTGTTAAATTGCTTATAGATTAATTATCTTTTCTGATTTTTGTCAGTGATTTACTCTGTAATTTTTATTTTTATATAGTTCCAGACCTTGAGACGCTGAACTTTAATGTGCTCAGCAGTAAAGACGAGATGAAATTCGACAAGTTGAGGTATTCACAATTCTGAGCCATTCATACTGTTACACTACTACTACTACATGATTTCTTATTTTTCCTATCTTTGATTTTCTTGGTTTTTTTTTTTTTTTGAGCTACAAGCTTATATTTTTGACTTTAAGGCCTTGTTCTTTCGACTGAAGTTCTCGTGAATGGAGAATAAAAGTGAACTTAAGTTAATTGAAATGAACTAATAATTGTGTTAGTTGTTATGATATCAACTATGAACTTACATCTATTTGTAATCAACTGCAATTTGACTTTTTCGTTACTGTTCCGCTGGCTTGTTACTCTCTTCTCATTCAATTAGTTGCCACTGAACATATTTGAACCTCAGTACAGGCTAATGGTGAGTTTTTGTGAAGCCAAATTTAAGTGTATTGCAATGCTATTGGTAATAATGTGATGATTTTTTTTTTTTGACAATTTCTTGGTGGCACTCATATGCTGATTTTTTCTACACTTGCATTTAGCTTTCCTTGCGTCTTGTGGTGGTTTAGAAGCTTGCTCTATTTTATACTTCCATTTTCTGTATCATTTGTAGCTCCTAAATTTTTTTTTTTTTGTAAAAGACAGAGGAGTTGTATACAAACTATTGGACCCAAACACTCAATGAGTATATCGATATAGGAGAGTGAACTTTATTTACCAAAACTGTATCAGAGAAACTTATCATCTTCCTCAAGTTATGGTTTTTGCATCTTCTCACAAGCTCCATACCCCTGCGTGGCAGCACACAAATTTTCCTCAAGTTAGTATTATATATATTGCTAATTTTATGCTTGAATTTAATTGTTGGTCAGTGGTTAACAAGGAAACATAAGAGCGAGGGCACTATTTGAGGCTTTGGATAAGGTGAAAGAGGGTAAGAACATAATCCTCTTAATCGGAAATATTAGTGCATTATAAACTTTGATGTTCTTTGGTTATTGAGCTATGGAGTATTGGAGTGATGTTCTAATTCAAGATTTGTTTAATTACTGTAGAGTTGATGGTTATGGGATTTATATTACTCCTCTTGACATTTAGTCAAGGCTACATTGCCAAGATCTGTATTTCTTCTAAGGCTATGGTCTTTGAGTGGCATATTGCAAATATCTTATAAGTTAGAAATATATAATTCTAGGTGCTAAATATATTTCTTCTAAGGCTATGGTCTTTGAGTGGCTATGGTAAGGATGTCTGACTTGACATTGCCATTTTTATGCCATTTTTGTCAAAATGTGGTTACTTTATCTTCTTTATCTTAACTACGACTTGCTAGCAAGTTAGGAACATGTATGATATGGTGCATGACACTACTACTAATTAATGGCTTATCCAGCAACACTATTTGGTTTATATGGCATTTTACATTAGTGGAGACACCTCGGAGATATCCTTTATTTAACATGGAAAAGCTGTTTTTGAGGTTGAATAGAAGTGTATTTTTTTGTGATAGAAGTGTAATTCAATTGAAAATAATTGATTCTATGTATGTATAACATTTCAGCTTCTAATTTTGCTTTAAAATGCAAAAAAAAAAAAAAAATTATTTTTTTGGGTGCTTATTTGCTGCGGTTATTCACAAAACCGCAGCAAATAAGTGTTTTTTTTGGTGGGAAACTGCACTATTTGCTGCGGTTTTACAAAGAACCGCAGCAAATAAACCTGCTTCCCTCCAGTTTGTGGTGTGTTATTTGCTGCGGTTTTGTGAATAACCGCAGCAAATAACCCAATTTTTTGCTGCGGTTATTCACAAAACCGCAGCAAATAAAATTTCATCATTTGCTGCTGCTATAAGTGCTGCGGTTCAAAACCGCAGCAAAATGCATTTTTTGTACTAGTGTAAAGACTATGCAAAGCATGATCAATATTAAAATAAAAATAAAAGTATAACACACATACTTCTTACCCTTAACATCTCTTCACCTGTGCATAGACTGAACTCATATAAATTATTGATTATGTTTATACTTTGGATTTCGCATCGAACGGGTTTCCATTCCTTTAAAATCGCCCTACTGGGCGCTAAGTTGGGGGCAACACTAAGAAGGTATTACCTATGTCACATATACTAACAGAATTCCAGTGCTTTAAAAATATAAAAGAGTACGTCTTGTACCCCAATTAGAAGTCATAGATCACTTTTCCATACGACTCCCCCATTGTTCATACTCAAGGTATATATGTTCCAAGAGTTTTGGTGCAAATCCTCTTTAACTTTACGTGATTAACAGGTTTAATATTATTATGAGTCACACATAACATGACATAGAAGCATGTATTGAAACAAATAAACCATATTAAATATCTTGGATTTAAGGTGATTCTAAAAATAATTGTGTGTACCTTTAGTTAAACTAAACTTCCTTTACCACACATTAGCTATGTGTGGCTAACTATTTATCTTTCTTGACCATACATTTCACTTTCAGTGGCCTAGTAATTATTTGCTCATAAAACTTTTATTGAACATGTGAATAAAAATTCACGTGCAAGTCAATCCAACTACCATTCTTGTTGATTAAGTAACTAATCAACTCAACTAACTTCCTTTTCATTCTTATTAACTATTGGCCAACTTTAAACATAACATTAACATTGCAATTACTCAAGATAAATTAATAATGATATAGATGTGGTATGTCTACTAAATATAAGAATCATACTTTTATACTATCATACTTCTCATGCAAGTCAAACAAACAACAATTCATATTCACATTCATTACAAGTAGGATCAACAGCCAATCATGAAATCTACTTTTACTTTCGCCTTTAGTACTTACGTACCTTGTATTGTAGCGGTGATCCGCCACAACTCCTAAACTTCAACTAAGTCGAATTCCCCTACATAGAGAAAATCGACACTAACTTAAAACCTCGTTGACTAACTTCTACAACTCAAAACTAATTTTTCATATTGGGAACATGTCCAAAACGTTCCTTATATGGTCTCTATTCAATTCCATACTGTATTTTAATTTTTCTTTTGCAAAACACTCGATTTTATGTAATTTTCCAAAAGTGGCAGCTTGATAAAATTATTTCAAAACAATTAGAAACCCTTCTAAATATCATATTTTGATCATAAAACATTATAGTCATGTCCTAAGGTCATCACCCAATATTTTGATGCATTAAAAATAATTATAACTAATTATGTCACATGCTACTATTTTTATTAGGCATAAACATATGTTAATAAAAATTAACAGCTTTATTATTTATTCAAAACTCCTTAAAAACTCATCAAAATATCATAAATCAAGCATAAAACTCTTTTACAATCTAATACCATCATTATACATCTAATCTATGATTTAAAATAATTTTTCATGAGGTAAATCATGTTCATAATATTCTCAATGTTTTCATGACTTTAAAAATTGAACAGCAATATTAAAAAAGTTAAAAACCCTTAAAAACAGATCTAAACTTCATAAAATCATCACAAATTCATACTACAACAATTTATGATCATAATATAAAAGTTTAGATCATTAAAAGCCATTAAATTACAAATTTCATGATTTCATAAACCCTAGTTTAAAATTTCATGAACAACTTTATAAATTCATACTTTAAACATAATCATAATTTTATAAAACATGATTAGAATCATAAAAACATGATTCATAACTAAAAACACGAATTTTGCAAGATGATATTAAAAAGAAAAGAGAAGAATTTTTTTTATAGGATGTTCTAGATTACCAAGAGGGGAGGAAGAGAAGTGGATGCCGGCGGTGTGACAACCGGCGAGTAGGCGGCAAAGGGGAGGACGCCAGCAAGGAAAGGGGGACGCGCGAAGGAGAATGAGCGATGAAAAAAAATTCTTTTGTTTTTTTCCCGGAATTTCGAACCAAGTTTATTTTCTCTCTCTTTTTTTCCGTAAATCTTAATTCACTAATAGAAAAGCAAATCTGAATCTGATTTAAGGTTTATTTATAGGCCCAAAGTAGGTTTTGGTGTAATTACATAGATACCCTTAATGTTTAAAATTACTTTTGTGCCCTTGTTTGAAAACAATTTAGGAAAAAAATTCTATTTTTAGAAACTTATTAAAATATTTAATAAAACTCAAAGTGACATAGAATATAATTTATAAACTTTACAAAACATAAAATAATTATTTATAGTTATCAATTAGTTTCAATTTCTTTCTTTATTGAACTTAAATTCTCCATAAAAATACTAAAACATTCACATAAAATACGAAAATAACTTCTTAAAATAAGTGAAAATATGGGGTATTAGAGTCTACCCCCCTTAAAAGAAGTTTCGTCCCGATACTTTATGTAAATTATTGTATGGAACTTGAATAGAGACTATGTTTACTCTAAATCTTTTTATTTTTATCCTATGTTGTTGTAGACTTTATACATTTAACTCAACCTTTCCTTGACAAATTTTAGGAAGCATACATAAAACTTTTATAAAACATTAAAAGACGTAAAAACTTGAAAATTTTAGGGTAAAAATGTGCGAAATTATATCGCCCTCTACCCCCTTTAAGAATCGAGCTACATCCTCGTAACTCTACTAACCTGAAATAACTCTCGGTACTTTTCTCTCATCATATCCTCACCTTCCCATGTTCCTTCTTCGCTTTCTTGGTTAGACAACAACACCTTCACTATTTTTACACTTTTCCTACGAGTATCCCGTAACTTACTATCAAGTATTTTTACTCTATCGTTTCAGGTTATAACACATGTGACTAATTCGACACATACTTTCTTAGTTGAGACACCTGAAAGACATTGTGAACTTTGCTCAACTCCATTGTTAATGCTAGCTTATAGGCGACCTTCCCAATCCTTTGCAAGATCGATCTCATAGGGTCCAATGTATTTTGGGCTCCAATTTCCCTTCATTCTGAACCTTATTACACCTCTCATTGGTGAAATTTTAAGTAAAACCTTATCACCAACTTCAAATACAAATTTTTGATGTTTTTGGTCCGCATAAAATTTCTGTCTATCATGTGCTGCTTGAATTTTTTCTTGTATCACGCTTACCGTATTGGTAGTTTCTTCAATGAACTGAGGTTCTAGAATCACTGTCTTACTTATGTCAATCCAACATAAGGGACTTCTGTACTTCGTTCCATACAGGGCTTGAAAAGGTGCCATGCCAATACTTGCAAGATAGCTATCATTGTACGAGAACTTAATCAAATCAAAACAATCCTCCCAATTCCCTTGAAAATCCATTATACAAGCACTCAACATGTCCTCTAAAGTCTGTATGGTTCTTTCTGCTTGTCCACCGGTTGCTGGACGGAAAGTTGTACTCATCTTCAACGTTGTACCGAAGTTCTCCTCGATACTTTCCGGAATTTCGAAAGATACCTAGAATCCCTATCTGACACGATATCCTTTGGAACTCCATATAGCCTCACAACATTCTTTATGTAAGCCTTTGCAAGTTGTTCCATCCTCCAAGTCTCCTTCATCAGTATAAACACTGTTGAATTAATTATCCTATCCACCACAACCCATATGGTATCATTCTGATTCCTCGACTTCGACAAGGAGGTTACAAAATCCATTGATATGCAATCCCACTTCCATCCTGGTATTTCAAGTGCTTGAGCTTCTCCTTGCGGCCTTTTATGCCCAAAATTCACCTTTTGACAACTAAGACAGTTACTCACGAATTCCACTACTTTCCTTTTCATTACAGGCCTCCAATACACCTTTTTCAAATCCTTATACAGTTTATCACCGCCAGGATGAACTGATCTTTGCATTTCTGTGGTACACACCACCTTCTGTTATACCACAAACTTCCATCTTCATGGATTTTGAAGTCCAAAGCCTTTCCTACCTTCAATTACTCCTTTATTCTACCTAGTTTCACATCTCCATCCCGGTTCTCCATGATCTCCTCAAACACTGTTGGTTATATACTAACTCAGTAAGGTTATAAACTATTCCTTCCAACTCTCCCTCTTTCACTATCTCCAAATTCATTCTCTCCGTGTCTCTACACAGCTCGTTAGCGACCACTAGAGAATTCACTCCATGCTTCGTTTTACGAGTAAGAGCATTCGCTACCACATTGGCCTTGCCTTCATGGTATTGGATATCTAAACCATAATCCTTGATCAATTCAATCCATCTCCTTTGTCTCATGTTCAAATCCTTTTGAGTGAAAAAGTAATTTAAACTATTGTGATCTATGTAGATCCTACATATCACCCCATACACGTAGTGCCTCCATATCTTCAAAGTAAACACGATCGCTACTAGCTGGAGATCGTGAGTGGGGTAGTTTTCTTCGTATGGCTTCAATTATCTTGAAGCATACGCAGTCATTTTTCTATTTTGCATTAAGGCAAATCCCAAACAATTTTTGGAAGCATCGCTATACACGTCATAAGAACCACTCCCATCAGGCAAAGTTTGCACAGGAACCGTAGTCAAACGCTCTTTTAAGCTCTGAAATGCCTCCTCACACTTATCGCTCCAAACAAACTTACAATATTTCTTCATTATCGACGTCATCGGCTTAGCAATCCTTGAAAAGTCCTTGACAAACTTCCTATAATACTCTGCTAAACCCAAGAAACTTCGTACATCTATCACACTCTTAGGTGTAGGCCACTCTTTTACTGCTTCGATCTTGGTTGGATCTACTTCAACTCCCTCTTTTGACACAATATGTCCCAAAAATGCGATTTTCTCCAACTAAAATTCACATTTTGAGAACTTAGCATACCACTTATTCTCCCTTAGTGTCATCAAAATTGTCCTCAAATATTCCACGTACTCTTCCTTAGTCTTTGAGTACACCAAAATGTCATCAATAAATGCTACGACAATATTATCCAAAAACCGTTCAAAGATCCTATTTATTAAGTTCGTGAAAATTGCTGGCGCATTTGTCAATTCAAAAGGACTAACAGTGAACTAAAAATGACCATACCTCATACGAAAAGCCTTTTTTAGTATGTCCTCATTAGCAATTCATAACTGATGGTATCCTGACCTCAAATCAATCTTTGAAAATACAGTATCTCCTTTCAACCGATCAAACAAATCATTAATCCTCAGTAAAGGATACTTGTTCTTGATCGTCATCTTATTCAGCTCCCTATAGTCAATGCACAGCCTCAAACTACTGTCTTTCTTCTTCACAAACAGCACAGGTGCTCCCCAAGTTGAAGCACTAGGCCTAATGTAACCCTTCTCCAACAAATCCTGCAACTGTTCTTTCAACTCACTCATTTCTGCAGCTGCCATCCTATATGGTGCTTTGGAAATAGGTGCTGCCCCTAGAACTAAGTCTATGGTGAAGTTGATCTCTCATTTCGGTGACATTCCCAAAATCCCCTCTAGAAACACATCCAGGAAATCCCTCACCACTTCAATGTCCTCGGGTTTAGAAGACACATCATGATCTACATTTCTCACACTACAAAGGTAAACCGGGAAACCTCTATTCACATACCTAGCAAACTTCATCACTGACACTATTTTGATGTGTTTTGACCTTCCTGCCCTCCTATAGCTCACTTTCTTACCGTTATTAATTAAAGAGATTTTATGTGGCTCACACAAAATTTCAGCCTTATGTTCACTCAAGCAATTCATCCCTTGGATCACTTCTAAGTCACCCAGATCAAATTCGATTAGGTTAGCCTTAAACTTCACTCCCTCAATCTCAATCGGAACATCCAATAATCTCCTTGAACACCGTACTTATTATCCTGATGGTAACACTGTTAACACATCTATTGTATCTACCTTTCCCAACACAGACAATAACTTTTCCAAAATCTTAGTGGATACAAAAAAATATGTTGCACCAGAATCAAACACAACTTTAACTGGAAGAGAGTGAATAGAGAAAGTACCAGTAATAACATCCTTACTAGCATCAACTTCACATCGAGCCATTACACTCAGCTTTCCAGTATTGGAGTCCTTAGTCTGACCTCCTCCATTCCCACTTCCATTCCTATTCCCTACTTGTTGCATTATCTTTCCTCCCATGTTCCCTTCGAAACCCTTGAGGTTGACCTCCTTGCTTCTCTCATCGTACAAACCTCTTCCCGACGAACCCCCCTTCTCCTCGGTCCACAGAGACAAAATGTAGGGCCGGTGCCAACAGTTCATCACGGAAGAAGGGACTCACTGAGCCTGGATCACTAACTAATACTAATCTAATAGAAAAGAATTGTCTTTTCTGTATACTTTCCCCAGTTCTCTTGCTACCGCGGGCTTTACGCAATCGATCGGATCATATAGAACTGACCTTCAGTTGAATTCCCTTTTGAATTGAGACCCATGTCCTTCCTTTCCCTTGTTCTTAGAGAAGCACTCATACTCACGGTGTCCAAGCATGTTACACAAACGACAAGTCACTGGGTTTCCAGCACAGTCCTTGCCTGGTTGATTATTAGGACATTTCTTGTAGAAGTACACTCGACAGCCTTGATTAGTCGTCTGTACCCTATTCCCATTTCCATGAGCAGGCTTCCCAAAGTTTCCCTTATTTCCCTGAAAGTTATTATTGAAACGAGGCTTCTTAAATACACCATGAGTCCCTTTTTGGTTGAAGTTTCCTCCACCATCCTTTCTTTTCTCCCTCGTTTCACCTTCTTTCAGCATCTCCTTCTTCTTCTGGTTTAGGGCATACAGATGTGCAGCTCTGCCATAGAACTCATCCAAGGACTCAAAGAATTGCCTAGCTACTTGCAACTGAATCTCTATGGGTAACCATCTTTCAACACGCTAGCCTTAAACTTTTCTGTTGCCACAACCTTCTTAGCAAACCTAGAAAACTTTATAAACTTCGAGTAGTACTCAGTAATTGACATACTCCCCATCTAAAGCTTTAGAAACTTATCAGCTTTCGGATTTTGAAGGAGCACAAGGTAAAACTTGTTACGAATCTGCTCCTGAAACACTGTCCAATTGAACCCTTGCAAAGCCCTAATCAAAGCTTCATTATGTGACCACCAAAGATCAGCTTCTCCTCTCAAATAGTAAATTACATGGTTTACCTTAAATTCTTCTTGACAGTCAACTGCCCCAAACAGCTTGTCAAACTCTCTCAACTATCCCTCTAAAACAGTTAGATTGGGTTCTCCTTGGTAAGTAGGCAGCTTACTTTGAGTAATTTTATTGAAAAGTTCCCCAGTGGGGTTACCTCCATTACCATTTCCTCTAGCAGCTAACTGTTCAGGTACAGTAGCTAATTGCCTCACTACATCGTTCAGCTGATTATTGTTACGTTCACCCGTCCTATTTCTCTCGTAGAGGGAAAATACTTTTTAATTAAGCTATGTCTAACTCTAAGTTAGAACAACACAAGCTTATAACATAACATAAAATCACTTTTTCAATTCGTCTCACGAAAGAAATTTCCATTCTTTTTACAGAGAATGATTCACCGAGTTTTGATTATTTACACAACCATCCAAGTATAATAAAGCACATAATAATAATAATAATAATAATAATAATAATAATAATAATAATAATAATAATAATAATAATAATAATAATAATAATAATAATAATAATAATAATAGTTCCCTTGGTTTTGCTCTAATCAAGACATCATTTCAAAATTATATGACTCATTTATTATTTTATTATCATAATGGTTTCTTAAATGCTTAGTTTCCTAAAAGTTCCTTATGGCTTATTGCCACTTATTCGCAAAGAAAAAAACAATCTTAGATGTCCAACATCCTAAACATCAACAATACTAGAAAATATCAAGCTAAACTCATATTCTTAACAAAACTTCTAAACATTAACATTATCCTACTTGTCTTTAGATACAACATATTTCTTAGGTATGAACTCAGGATCTTCTTTAACATCATCTTCCAAATCCCCCTCAACGTCTTCTTCCAAGTCTTTTTTAGGGTCAAGTTCATTTTCTTCTTCTTCATAATCAGTTACAGTCCACATACAATAGGATCACTAGATTTCGATTCTCAATCTCATAACATGAACTATCCTTCGACTCATAGCTGTATGAACCTGAAGTACCTTCATTTTCACTTGTTGCATCATTCCCTTGATCACTTGGGACTGGTGTGGGTCTGGTCTCCTCACCTGCATTCGACTTCAAAAACTCTTTCTCCTTCTTTGCAATGTAATGTTCCTAGTACCTCCAATCACAACCCTACTGCCATTTTGATCGTTATACTTAGTGTAGTATGGAAGCCCTCCACTGAAATGAAAGTCACTAAACTTCGCCTTGATCTCCAAAAAAGTGGACGATTTGGCAAGGAATTAACAACTAAAGCAGACACATGATCGGGTTGGTCCCAATGTGGTAACTTCAACACAGAACTCTTGTATGAACAGTAGAAACGAATCTTCCATACATACTGAGGGGGACTCTCATAATCTTTCTTCTCCAAAGTTACCATCTAGGTTTCCTTACTAGGCATATTATCCACCATCCTGCAACGACACTTAAAACTAATGGACCATCCTTCCCACACAACAAAACCAAGCTAAACTGTTCTGCAACAAAAAAGTTTGGTGGCTAACATACATTTTTTTCTACACATAACTATCCACATAAGCAACACTTCAAAACATTTAGTTAAATGCATGATGGAAAAGAAATAAAGTCTAACCTACATGCCCAAAATTCCTACCCAATCTCACCACATGATATGTAAGCAATAACACATAATACATACTTGAAATCCTTGCATACCAGCACATGTAAGTGATTAACTTTTTATTTTTAAAAACTTTCTATTTTCTGAAATTACTATTTTTATAAAATTTTTCATTTCCAGCAATTTTCTTAAATAAGAAATTCCCCTTTCCCAAAATAAAACTTAGGGTACCCCAAAAATAAATATTATTTTATTTTGAAAACTAAGCTCGAATACAACTTTGTAACACCCTGGAAGTTAATAACTTTAATTTCCCCCTTTAGATTTTCCGGAAATATAACATATTTATAGTAGAAAACAATAATAAATAATCATAAATATAATCCCTACTTAACTAGTAAAAACTAAAGTGTTACCGGCACCGTGATAATGGCTAAGCCTTTTATCAAAGTACTACAACGAAAGTATTTAAAAAAAAAAACCAAAACCAAATTAACAAACAATGTAAATCTTGAAATGATCTCAAAAGCAAACCGAAGTCAAAACCGAAAAGAAAGCAAATAAAGTCTTTGTTACACTTCGGAACTGTTATAACGACCCTTAAAAACCAAATAAACCTGAAACTTTCATAACAAAAGTCAACATCAATAATAACAATATCAAGCATCAAGTTCACATAACTAGGAAAACTACAATGCAAGCGCTCACACGTACTCCAACCCAGCATGATTGACTATGCCCACTTGTACCTGCAGCCTTCTTTTATTCTAGAAAATTACCAACCAGTGGGTCATCTTAGGGACAAGTCAAAGAAAAAGCCATGAACACAAGCTCATAAAAACAGTAAAGCTGAGTACATAAATACTAAAGACTATGCAAAGCATGATCAATATTAAAATAAAATAAAAGTATAACACACATACTTCTTACCGTTGACATCTCCTTACTTGTGCATACACTCAACTCATATAAATTATTTATTATGTTTATACTTTGGATTTCGCATCGAACAAGTTTCTTTTCCTTTAAAATCGCCCTATTGGGCAGCAACTTGGCAGCAACTCGAAGAAGGTATTACCTATGTCACATATAGTGACGGAATTCCAGCGCATTAAAAATATAAAGGGTACAACGTCTTGTACCCCAATTAGAAGTCATAGATCACTGTTCCATACGACTCCCCCAATTTTTCATACTCAACGTATATACGTTCCAAGAGTTTCAGTGTGAATTCTCTTTCACTTTACGTGATTAACAGGTTTTATATTATTATGACTTACATATAACATCACATAGAAACATGTGTGGAAACAAAGAAACCATATTAAATATCTTGGATTTAAGGTGATTCTAAAAATAACTGTGTGTCTTTTAGTTAAACGAAACTTCCTTTACCACACATTAATTGTGAGTGGCTAACTATTTTTCTTTGTTGACCACACATTAAACTGTGAGTGGCGATGTAATTTTTTGCTCATAAAACTTTTATTAAACATGTGAATAAAAATTCACGAACTACCTTTCTTGTTGATTAAGTAACTAATCAACTCAAATAACTTCCTCTTCTTCTTTATTAATTATTGGCCAACTTGAAAAATAACTTTATCATTCCAATTACTAAAGATAAATTAATAATGATATAGATGTCTTATGTCAACTAAATATAAGAATCATACATTCATTCCATCATACTTCTCATGGAAATCAAACAAACAACAATTCATATTCACATTCATAACATGTAAGATCAACAACCAAGCTTGAAATCTACTTTTACTTTCGCCTTTAATACTTACATACCTTGTATTGTAGTGGTGATCCGCCACAACTCTTAAAAATCAACTAATTCAAATTATCCTACATACAAAAAATCGAAACTAAATTAAAACCTTGTTCACTAACTTCTACAACAACTCTAAACTAATTTTTGCTATTGGGAACTTGTCCAAAACATTCCTTATATGGTCTCTATTCAATTCCGTACTTTATTTTAATTTTTCTTTTGCAAAACACTCGATTTTCAGTAATTTTCCAAAAATGGCAGTTTCATAAAATTACTTAAAACACTAAACCCTTCTAAATATCATATATTGATCATAAAACATTATAGTCATGCCCTAAGATCATCATACAATATTTTGATGCATTAAAAATGATTATAACTAATTATGTCACATGCTACTATTTTTCTTAGGCATAAACATTTGTTGATAAAAATTTTCAGCTTTATTTATTTATTTATTCAAACCTTCTTGAAAACTCATAAAAACATCATAAATCAATCAGAAACTCTTTTACAATCTAATACCATCATTATACATCTAATCTATGATTTAAAATAATTTTTCATGAGGTAAAACATGTTCATAATATTTTTACTCTATGTTTTCAAGACTTTAAAATTTTAACAGCAATATCAAACAACTTTAAAACTCTTAAAAACAAATCTATGCTTCATAAAATTATCACAAATTCATACTACTACAATTTATGATCATAATATAAAAATTTAGATCATTAAAAGCCATAAAATTACAAATTGCCTTATTTCATAAACCCTAGTTCAAAATATCATGAACAACTTTATAAATTAATACTTTAAACATAACCATAACATTATAAAACATGATTAGAATCATAAAAACATAATTCAACATAATTATAAACATGAATTTTTCAAGATTGAATTACAAAGAAAACAGAAGAATTTTTTTATAGGGTGTTCGAAATTACCAAGGGGGGAGGAAGAGGAGCAATGGCAGGCAGTGTGACAGCTGGCGAGTAGGCGGCACAAGGAGAGGACGCCGGTGAGGAAAGGGGGACGCGTGAAGGAGAGGGCGAGCGAAGAAGAATGAGTGACGAAAAAACAAATTTTCGTTTTTTTTTTTTTTTTTTCTGGAAAAAAAAATTTTTTCTCTCTTTTTATTTTTGAAATCCTAATTCACTAATAGCAAAGTAAATCTGAAATTTTCAGTTTTAAGGGGTATTTATGCGCCGAAAGTAGGTTTTGCTACAATTACATAAATACCCTTAATGCTTGAAATTACTTTTGTGCCCTTGTTTTAAAACAATTTAAGAAACTTTAAAATTCTATTTTTAGAAACTTATTAAAATATTTAATAAAACTCAAAGTGACATAAATAATAATTATTTTAGTTATCAATTAATTTAAATTCCTTTCTTTATTGAACTTTTATTCTCAATAAGAATACTAATAACATTCACATAAAATACGAAAATAACTTCTTAAAATACGTGAAAATATGGTTTATTACAAGCAAATTGCTTAACTGACGGAGAAGTTTCGGAAGCAAATTGTTGAATCGTCTGAAAGTGTGGAGGATAACTCTGAAACTGAGGAAAATTCAGAGGATGAGAAGGACAAAACTGGTGATCCCAAGAATGCTTTAGGTATTGGTCAGCTAATTAAAGACATGATAGCTAAAACAATCAAGAATCCGATAAGTGTCAATGGTAAGGAGGATCACCGTTACGTGAAGCCTTATACTAAGAGGATTGATACGTTGTGCATGCCAGCCGGTTATCAACTTCCAAAGTTCAATTAATTTGATGGTAAGGGAAACCCTAAACAACATGTCGGTGAGACATGTAACAACGCTGGTACTACCAATGACTTGTTGGTCAAACAATTCGTTAATTCTCTCAAGGGAATTGCCTTTGATTGGTATACTCATCTTTCCTCCCAATCAATTGAGAGTTGGGAGCAAATGGAGGGAGAGTTCTTGAATAGTTTCTATAGTACCAGGCGTGTTGTGGGCATGCGTGGTTCAGTTGAATGACGCTAAAAAATGACAAGATGAACCTGTTATTGACTACAACAGTCGATGGCGCACTCTAAGTCTCGAGTGCAAGGACAGATTGTTTGAAACTTCTATTGTAGAAATATGTATCAATGCAATGGATTGGGATTTGCGGTACGTTCTTCGTGGATTAATTCCAAAGACATTCGAGGAGCTAGCAATACGGGCTCTTGACATGGAGCTTTCCATTGCTAGCAAAGGTAAAAGAAAAGAGAAATATGAGACTAAGGAAAAGAAAGAGTTCATAAAGAGAAATAGCGACATAGTCTTTACTGATGATGACTTGCTCATGGAATCTAAACCCCACAGCCGACCATTATTTATGACAGGATTTGTTCGGGGTCAAAAGGTTAGACGTATTCTACTAGATGGTGGGTCGGTAGTAAACATTATGCCTAAGTTTACAATGAATGAATTAGGGATAACAAGAGCAGAACTATCCCAAAGTAAAAGTATGATCCAAGGATTTAACCTGGAGAGTCAGCGTGCAATTCGCATAATTTATGTCGATCTCACCATGGGTGATTTGACAACACCTACTCTTTTTCATGTCATTGCTGCTAAAACTTCCTTTTTTGATGCGTTCAGAGGGTATTGTTGGTGCTCAAAGTAATATTTTATGTCGGTATACCAAGGTTCTTCCTTGGGGAGATTGTTCCACTCATTTCTTTTTACGATTACACAAAAATGTTGTAGAAACCTATTTTTGGTCCCACCCAACGGTTGATGATTATTGTGTACCACGTCACAACAATGTCCAATTCTGGAAAGTCGAGTGCTTGAAAATAAATAAATAAGTAAAATCGTTGTCGATAGGGGTTAACCGATGATGAGTCATAACGGTTGATGTACGCTTAAAATGATTTTCTTATTTTCATTTTATTTTTGTTTCATTTTAAATTCATTTTTGAAAATGAAATAAATTAATTTAAGTGTAAGAATGTGGACGGATTCAACGAACCTTCTAAATAGATTTGTTCGCTTTATGGTAACTCTAGGTTATGGAACTGTATAAATGGTTTTATGGAAGTAAATTTAGTATATTCTCGTAATATTTTGAGATATTTCAATTTCTGGAACAAAACATATGAAATAAGGAATTACTGGAGATATTCCGCGTAAAAATGGATTCAAGGCACTGAGCACCATAGCGCAGGGAGAGCGTCCAGGCGCCCAACCAGCGCCCTGGCGCCTAGGGGAGCTGTGCAACAACACTCAGTTGGCGCCCTAGCGCTCGTTGTGCATCCTGGTGCTCGCTTTTGGGCGTCCTAGCGCTCCTCCGGCGCCCTGGCGCTGAACGATGGTACTTTTAACAATATATATATCCCCCTCCTACGACCTTCATTCATCATCAACTTATATCTTCACATCTTCTCCTCTCACACTCTCTCTAACTCGTCTTTTTCTCTCTCTAAAAACTCCCTCGGTTTTTGTGCCCTCCTTCGGAAACCTTACCAAATACTTATTAATATTATTATTATTACTAATTAATTAAGGTTCTTCAAGCTCTTCAAACTAAAGGTTCGTGGACTTGCACGAAAGGTACTTCTAATGAGGCCAACAATATCGAAATCATCGTCTTAAATTCTTCAAATGATTTAGTTTGCATATTTATGTGCCTTTAACGCTTTTCTAGATAATTGACATGTTCAAATGAAATTCATGCAACATTGTCTAATTCATTATACGACTCTTAAATAAAAACAATCTTAAGTAGAAACATTGCTTTAGGGTTTATGTGATCTATGTTAAATGTTTAACGCTTTCTAATCACGTATAATCCATGTTTAGTTTCCAAGACCTAAAAAAGCATGATTCCACTAATCTAAGAATAAAATCAACCTAATCCTAAAGCGATTACCCGTGTATGATATAACGAAATTTATGTGTGCATTAACTAAAACCAGCCTAGTCTCATTTCCATACGTGTTTGTAGGTCTAAAGCGGAAATATGATTACTATAATTCGATATTATGATTGTGAAATTACACATGATAACAAGTAGAGGCCGCTATACGCGGGGGGACACTGTGACCTACTGTTGTTCTTACCCTCGTCCTCGAATCCAGAGATATGAGACCTTCTTATCCTTGGCTGTCATTTTGCCACTGGGCTGTGACCTAATGGGGTTCCGTGAGCTCCCGAAAGGAGGACAATGGCGAATTCTCTACTTGGGTTTTGAGATTCTAGACTCAATCCCAAGCCAAGCATACTCACACTATGCCAACAGACTAAACACGACATTTAATGTCCTGTAAGAAAGGGCACGTGGGCCCACGAAGCCCTTGTTCCATAGTTTGGCGACTCTGCTAGAGATATTCCTTTATTTTTAAAGGAGAGCGGACGAAACTCGAAAAGTCTAATAATTTCACATTTATAATATTGAATTCTACTTGTAAGCATAAATGCATGCAATTCCCACGTGAGGGTCTTGGTTTAGGATACTCGTCTCTTAAAGTATGTTCTATTCTTGAGACACCCCCGGGGGACTGATGTTATGGATGGTTAGGTGACCTACCTAGGCCGTTCCTTAATTGAAGTCCATCCCAATCGTGACGCATGAAACATAAGACCTATTTAATTTATAATGGATGTCCCACTTGGATCATCACTAAGTTGTGGTGTGGATAGTGTGACACACCCTATTCATGGTACCCTCTTGGACATCCTCAGCCTTACTTCTCGTCGCCTCTTAGAATTTTGGCTAGGATTATTGGACATGACCTCATGTATAGTTGTGCTATTACGTGCGACATGCTATATGATCCCATGTTCTATGCTTGTATAAATGTTGTTTGCGGGAATCTAGCTTTCTCGTAGCCTTTTCACCTAGAAAGTCGCATGTAGACCATGGTTCCTTGTCATGTTGACTAAAGGTCCGTATATAGACCCTCCATAGGTTTTATTCATTTTGTAAAAACGTATCTTCATCTTTCCCAATAATATTAATAATAATAATAATAAAAGAGAGAAAAAGAATAAGGGGAGATGAAATACTATGCATCATACATTCATGTAGAACTAGGAAGCAACCACGATAGGTTTTGCATATGTCTTAGAGTCAAGTCAATGAAACAAGTGAAAGTAAACATTCTAAAATCTAAACATCGCACGATAGGTTGTCCACGAACCAAGTAAATAATTCCTCTTTGGACTAGGGAACAAGGCACAAGGTTAGTTCGAAAAGACATCCCAACTCATGATCAATTATACAATATATAGATAAGGTAGCTAGGAGGGTCACCGAACAAGACTCTTATTTTGATTCTCCTAATCTCGATCAAAACTTGATCCACGCCTTGCCGGAAAAGTTCTCCATTGCTGAACTTCCAAAATTCAAAGCTACCAACAATCCAAAGTACTTCTTGAGAGGCATCAAGTTCTACATGGACGTGAAGAAGATCAACCCAAGGCTCTACCAAAGGATCTTTCCTATGACTCTTGAACCCGTATGTCAAAAATGGTTCTTCTCACTTCCATACAAGGATACATCAACTTTGGAGGACATAACTCACGCATTCATGACTCGCTATAAAGGAAATACTCAAGCTACTACCTCTCAAAGGGAGATTGAAATTCTCAAACAAGGAGAAAAAGAAGGGTTCACCTCCCAAGGTACAAGTGCTATCCACACCACCCGAAAACGAGCAAGTCAAGATATTCATTGCGAACTTGCTTCCAAGGTACAAAAATCATCTCAAGTACTTAGGCTTGAAACCTTCGAAAAGGTCTACCACATTTGGCTCGAGATTGAGGATGACATTAACAAGGAAAGTGGAAAAGGAAAATGGGCTAGCAATCCGCGGAAGAATCAAACAAAAGGAGCATCCACTTCCAACAACATTAATGCCGTCAAAAAAACTACAGCTCCTTTTTACCGCCGATGCGAGTACACTCCCTTGGGTATGATATTAACTATACTCAATCGTTTGGAAGACTCCAATCAAAAGGAACAATAAGTCCACTGGGACCCACTTCAGATCCTACTCCCGAAAAGAGGTCACTACGATGGGATGCCAACAAATACTGCAAGTATCATCAATGTAGAGGTCACACTACCGAAGAATGTTGGACTCTCAATAACCTTCTACAAGACATGGTTGAAGATGGAAGGTTCCCCATTCAACCTGGAGGAAAGAAGCTCAACATCCAAACCAACCCTCTAGCAATCTTCATGATCGAAGAAGAGAACTTCTACTTTGATCCTATCAACCTTATTACTTCCGCAGAACGAACTTTCCCAAAGAACGCTTTGGAAAAAAAGGGTCCCACTCCCAAAATCTTTGAAGAAGGAGAAAAGACTTCCGACGATTTTCCTCCCTCTGAAGATCAATATGTATGTGACTGCTGGAAAAGGGTTAAAATAGAAAGAATGAAAATAGGATGGGATGAACCCATCAATAAGCCAAAATGTTATTTTCAACTATGTAAATGACATTTTAATGAGCCCGAAAATGTTGAACTACCAAGTCCCTTCATTGAACTCCCCATAGTACTTATGGAGGAAGTTTAGGAGAGACTTGATCCCAAAAGTATAGGCATGAGCTTAATGGTCAATAAATACTAGAATAAGTATATTAATTCAATGAAATGGTGCATAACCTCATCAGGGCGGAAAGAAGCACCAAATGTCGCTGGCTCATCGAGGAACCTCCTCCCTTGGCTCCTCCTATCCCTCAAAATCCATCTGCCTACAGGATGACGGAAGGGTTCCATCAATAAGAATGGGAAGAGTTCCAAAGTCTATGCTGTAAATTCGCTAACGACAGGTCACTTTACATCAACGTGGTCGAAAAAGATGAACTATCTTTTGACCCACTCAACTTGATCGCTCCAGTGGGACAACCTATCTCACAAACAATCGTTTTTCCATCTCTCCTAGAAGAGAATGGAATATGGGATAGTGATTATGAAGTCGTCTATGCTTGAAACGGAGTACAACCCACTTACCACACTCTTATATAAGAAGACGACGATATTGCTAAGGTTCTTAGGCCCTTGTCACCTCTTAACGACAATACATTTCAAGTCCTCACTAGAACAAGTCCACATAACACTACACAAAATCAAAACAACACTCAACCAACTCCACCACCTCCTCCACCTAAAGAGGAAAATGTGGATATCAAGCAACTCAAAAGACCCAAGGCCGATGTCAATGTATGGCAACTACTAGTCTACTTGGAAAAGCATAGACAAGCTCTTCACAAGGCCTTTATTGACTTAAATGTGGCCGACGACATTAGTCTGGTCGGGTTATTCAACCTTACTATCCATGAGCTCCACAAGCCATCCATCTCTTTTTTTAATCAGGACCTCGCGACTGAAGGAACGAGTCATAATAAAGCGCTCTACATCTCCGTCATAAGTAGACAACTCAATATACCTATGACTTTGATCGACAATGGCTCGGTTGTCAACGCGTGTCCTTTGAGAACCGCTCAAAAGCTCAGGATATCCAAGAAGACTTCCACGCTAGCAATCAATTCCTTCGAGCCTATGATAGCACGAGAAGGGACACCATGGGGGTTATATGGCTCAACATGCTCATGAGACCCATCGAGAGGAAAGTGAAGTTTCATGTCATGGACATCAATACTAGCTTCAACCTTCTCCAAGGAAGACCTTGGCTCCATCTAGGGGCGGTTCCAAACACTCTTGATAAAAAGATTAGGTTCAAGCTAAAAGGGGTAGTGATTACTATTGATGCATCTCTAATGAGGATCCAAGCCACTCATCAACCTATCATCAACATTGAACACGATGAGTATGATGAAGAATTGTGGGGATTATCCATTGCTACTATTGATGAGGCTACCCCAATCACTAAAACGAAATTCGAACTGGATGATCTCGATACACAAGAACTTGGACTGCTCTTTGGGTTAGAAAGTGCTCCACCGTACGAAGGAAAGGTACTTATGGCTATGAATATCGAAGCTTTTGATCCAACAGAACTCATGACTCCTAAAAATTAAGTCGTTAGAGGATGGAGCAAGATTGTTAAGATCACTATGCCGGAAGGAAAGATCATGAACTTAACAATAGGAGAAGGCCCAATGTTCAATAAGTCTGAAACTGAGTCTGAGTCCAATGCTATTATGATGTCTAGTCCTAAGAATTATTTAGTCACCAATAAACTCGTAAAGGAGCCTGTTCCTCTTTTAGATTCCGCCACTAGGGCCAATTTCGATGTCATACTTAACAAGATTAATAATATAAGTTGTTTTGCTTACTCCTCGCTTCCATCCTCTTATTCCCCCTCCCCATTTCATGATTGCTTTGTTTCACAAACTGAAAATCAAAATGATGATGAGATAACAAAAGATGTAGAAGAACATGAAAAGCAAAACCCCAATAATTGAGGAAACTGAAAGGATCAACATCTCCAATGATGGCACTCCAAGGGAATTACATATTGGTCTCACACTTAATCCTCAAGAAAGGGAAGAGCTTATAGCAACACTCACGGAATTCAAGGAGTCGTATGGTCCTTTGAAGATATTCCAGCAGGGCTAGATCCGAAAATAGCTAAGCATATTATCTCTTTGAACCAAGGGTCCAAACCCGTCAAGCAAAAGCTTAGAAGGATGAAACCGGAAGTTCAACTAAAAATTCGGGAAGAGGTAATCAAGAACCTGAAGCCAGGATTTAGCAAGGTGGTTCAATATGCTGATTGGGTCGCCAACATTATCCCTATACCAAAGAAAGATGGAAGAGTAAGAATGTGTGTGGACTTTCGGGACTTGAACAAAGCCAGTCCATAGGATGATTTCCCCTTACCATACATTGATGTGCTAGTTGATAATACCGCCAACCATACTTTATTCTCCTTCAAGGATGGTTACGCTGGCTACAATCAGATTAAAATGGATGAAAAGGACATGGAGAAGACGACTTTTCACTACTCTATGGGGGCTATACTACTACACTGTCATGCCATTCGGCCTGAAGAATGTCGGGGCTACATATCAACGCACTGCAACTACACTCCATCATGATATGATACATAAGGAAGTAGAGGTATACGTGCACGACATGATAGTGAAGACCAAGGAAAGGAGTGAACATACCCTTGCCTTGAGGACGTTCTTCGAAAGACTCTGAAGGTTCAACATGAGGCTCAATCCTCGAAAATGTGCCATCTGAGTTACTTCTGGAAAACTTATGGGTCATGTGGTTAGTGCTAGAGGCATCGAAATCAATCCAACAAAAAACAAAGCCATCATTTTTATAAAACCACAAAAGACCGAAAAAGAAATTTTGGAATTCTTAGGAAGGCTTCAGTTCATAAGAAGATTCATTTCCAAGCTTACCATGATATGGGAACCCATCTTCAGGAAGCTAAAGAAAGATGCTCCATAAGAGTGGGACGATGATTGCCAACAAGCCTTCGAAAAAATCAAGGAATATCTCATAAATCCGCCCGTCCTAGTACCCCCAACTCCAGGCCATCCTCTGAGGCTTTACTTGACTGTTACTAAAATCGCTGCAGGAGCCATGCTAGCACAAAAAATCGCTAGAAAAGAAAACGCTATTTATTACTTAAGCAAGAAATTCCTACAATATGAAAAAAGATATTCAAACATCAAGAAATTATGCTTAGCATTGGTATGGTCTACCAAGAAGTTACGACTCTATTTACTAACTCATACTGTTCACATAGTTAGTAAAGGGGGTTCCCTTAAATATCTCTTCACTAAACCTCCGGTAAACGGACGAATATTAAGATGGAATATCATATTGCCCGAATTTAACCTTAAATTTGTGCCATAAAAATCCATAAAAGGAAGTATAGTCTCTGAATTCCTAGCAGACTCTCCAGATGAACCTCGACCGGAGGATTATGAATTTGTCAACGAAGAATTGATGATGACCGAAGAAGAAAGTTGGTCCTTGTACTTTGATGGTGCCTCCAATAAACAAGGGTATGGGGTCAGTGTTCAGCTAATCTCTCCCAAAGAGGAGCACACGCCCATATAAGTAAAATTAGACTTCGAAGTACCCAATAACGCTTATGAATATGAGGCCTGCATCATAGTGCTCCAGGTCGTGGTGTCCTTGAAAGTACAATAGCTAAAGGTCTACGGATATTCTTCTTTAATCATCAACAAAATCTCTGGAAGACGGAAAGTTAGAAGTGATAGCCTGGCTCGTTATCAAGCCCATTTGGACCAAATTCCCTCCTAAATCGAAGATATAGAATACACTTACTTAAAGAGGGAAGACAATCAATTTGCCGATGCTTTGGCTAAATTAGCATCGATGATCCGACATCCCAAGCTCTTTGACAGAAATGCCCTTGGTGGTCGAAAGTAGAAAAGAACCAACCCATGTGTGCATAGTTGAAGAAGACAACGAGATAAATGACCGCACAAAAGAGGAATCTTGGTATGATGACATCAAGAACTATTTAGAGAACCAACAATATCCCAATGATGCGTCGAAGAAAGTGCAACACTCCCTAAGACTCCTAGCTTCACAGTACATCATTCGTGGAGGAGATCTATATAAAAGACATCACAATGGTTTACACCTCCGGTGTGTGGACAACAAAGAGGCTCAACGGGTCATGGAACAAGTGCATCCGGGCATATGCAAGACTCATATGAATGCTCGAATGCTAACCTCTAAGACTATCATGCAAGGGTAATATTGGACTATAATGGAGGATGATTGTAATAGATATGTGAGACATTGCAACATGTGTCAGAAGTACGCCATTGCTCAACAAATACCTCCATCGCTACTGCACTCTCTATCATCTCCATGGCCATTTTCAACATAGGGGATTGACATAATTGGAAAGGATACACCACCGGGTCATGGATACCTCCATCGCTACTGCACTCTCTATCATCTCATCCAGAATGCAAGGAACTTTTCACAAAATATAAAATCCAGCAACACAAGTTGTCTCCGTACTGACCTCAAACGAATGGTGCAGTTGAAGCAGCAAATAAAAATGTCAAGGCAATTCTCTCCAAGATGACTGAAAACTACAGAGATTGGCCACTCAAGTTGCCCTTCACCTTATGGGGGTACAGAAAATCCATTAGGACTACCACAAGAGCAATTCCTTTCCCCTTAGTCTACGAGATGGAAGCCGTACAACCTATCAAACTCGAAATCCCCTCATTAAGGATAGTTTTAGAAAGTGAACTTTCTTAAGTCGAATGGGTATGGGCTCGGTATGATGCTCTAGTCCTCCTGGATGAGAAACGCTTGAAAGCCTAAAGTCATGTCCAAGCCTACCAAAAGAGGATTGAAAGACATTTTATCAAACATGTCAAAGAAAGGAAAATCAAGGAAGGTGACTTTGTTCTCAAAACACTGCGGAAAATCGTCATGGATCCTCGGGGGAAATTCTGCCCGAACTGGGCTGGGCCCTATATTGTTAAGAAAATACTCCCCGGCGGTGCAGTTGAATTAATGGATATGAACAGTGACAACATCTACAATCTCACCAACTTGGATCAATTGAAAAGTACTATGTCTAAGTCATGTTAATGAAGCTACTAGAACTACGTTTGGCCTGATTTTAAAAGGATATGTAGGCAGCCTCGACCTGGGGTTCGACCCATTTAAAAATAAAACCCCTCATTCCTCTACAACACTCTAACGTTCTGTTGAAATAATCATGAACTATGTTTATCTTCTAAAAAAAAGAAGCGTTGTGCTTTTGCCATGGGATAAAGTGAAATGAATATTTTATTATTCAAACATAACTAAAATAAAACATGGAACGCAGACCTTATTCATCAAACAAATGAAAGCTATGTTTGTGAAACAATAAAAGCAATCTTCCAACTTAGGTCTAGGCTCCTTCTCCTTGTCCTCGATAGTGTTAGATGATTCTCTGGCCTTCATTAAATTCTTAGGCACCCATTGTTTCTTTCCAGGGGCCTCAGACACTTTTTCTTTTCCTTTACCTCCCACATCATGTTCTTCTTTAGTTCTCTTCCTCTTAACAGCAACATCAATCTTCAAAGAAGGAAGCTTCTTGAGCCTTTGCCATACAGGTACCTTTGTAGGAACTAGTCTATCCTTAATAGAAGTAAACTTGGGTTTCTCTTGGACTCTATCCTTAGCGTACCCGTGATCTCTCCTTCCAGCTTTACGGGCCTCTACACTAATAGAAATAGAATCTGCATTCATAGAAATTAAGTAATGCTTCGATACCTTCTCATAACATTCTAGCAGTGGAGTCACGGAAATCTTCGTCCTCTGCACACAATTGTTTTCTCAATTCTTGGCAATATCAAGTAGCACAGACTTTTCTTCAGGCCTCACGGTATCATGATCCGGGATTAACTGTTGGATGCCAAATTGCCTCATCACTCTAGAAGGGTAGTAGAAGGTTAAAGCAGTCAAGCAAGCCACACGGATATAAAGAGTTTCATATGATGTATAGATCATAGTTTTGATCTTCCACCATGAACCGGTCAGGCTAATACTCATCTTCTTATCAGCAAGGGTCAACAACTATTCATCCATGGTAGAGTGATAATACAGCCGGCGTTGCACAAGAAATTCAGATGATCCATAAGCCACGCCTGCACAAGAAATGTCAGGAATGTAAAATTTTTCGCTATTATATATTTGGAATGATTTACTCATCAAAATGATAATCCTTACATCTTTCATGTGACTTAGCATTACATGACCTATTTATTGCTAACAATTCAAGAGCCAATAATTCACAACATTTATAGCATAACATTCAATTGTTTACCTGAAGAAGCAAGGGATTACCGGTCTAGAGGGCTTCAGAATCCCTCTTCCGGTGATCAAGAGTCAGAAATAACTCCGCTGTGCATAGTGGCATAGGGGTCCTTCCAACTTAGAATTACTCAACAATGGTAACCAAAGCAGCATAATCAATCGAAAAAGAAATCTTATGAATATGCAAATCAACAAAGCTCGCCACTTATATCTCTTCCGAGCTATTTCAGTTGTCCTGAAATAATCAATCAAGGAAACCAAGTCTACTTTCCTACTATGGACTACCTCTTCCATCACATATGCATCGAGATTCAGATAACGACAAAAAATAGGACAAAAGTAACCTTTGGTATTGGAAAGACAGGGCAAAGTGGTCTAATTCCCACAAAGTAATCTTTCCTACCATGGATTACCTTTTCCATCACATATGCTGCCTAATTCCTCAGGCAAATGGGTCACCTCTCTCTCACGAAATATGAAGCTAAGAGTGTTTGTATTCCAACAACCAACAGTAGCATTTTTAAGATTAATATCGAGTTGAGCGTAGCTCAAGGTGATTAGAGAGGAAAGCTTATAGTCCTTCAGCAAGCCTTTCTCCTTCGGATTGAGCGACGAGAGCCATTCGTCACAAGCAACTTCAAAACCTCTCAAGATCGTCACTTTTGGTTCGAATGAAGACGAACAAACCTAAAGGACGAGGAGTATATATAGCCTTGAAGCTGCCATAAATAAGGAAATGACGAGTGCCATACCACTGGAGAAGCGCCTAGGCGCAGGCTGGGCGCCCTAGCGCTCGCCTAGCGCCATGGTGCAAGCCCCCTGTTTTTGTTTCCTTTTTGAACTTACATGATTTACCTCGATATTTGTGCATATCTTCCTCGATTTTTGAGCCCAATTCACTTGTTTCATGTCCGAGTCATTTTAATTACTATTTCTTTTATTTTTATTTTTTTGGTGGAAAGTCGGTACCCACACTTGACTCGAGCCAAATTCAATATCAAAGTCAATTTCAAAAGTCAAAAAAGTCAAAGTTGAGCAGTCAAATGAGTAAAAAAAAAAAAAAACAAGTCAAATATATACAAAACTAAGATTAAATATGTACAAAGTCATATATATATATATACATTTAGGCATGCCTACACAAAACAAGAAGCTAGATTCCTATGTCACAGGGCCATGGCTCGTCGACGGAACTTCCGTGCGAGTAAGACTGAGTGACAGTTACATCTCCGACAGGCTCGGGGCATCACCGGATCCTCCTGGAAGTGAAGACTCCGAGGTTAGTTGCTGAAAGATAGGGCAATCTCGAAAAGGCTAACGAATGACAATGAAAGGAATTAAACTCAGGAAAACCGACAGTTTCCGTCATTGCGGACAAGCTGCCGCCAAAGGTAAAATACGGCACGAACTCCTTCCTCCCGAAACCCGTCTGTTGTAGTACCAATAAAGGCCGACACCCCTAATAAGATGCATCTAGGACCAAAGGATAAAGGGCTCAACTACTCATTAACCATTTTTAGGCCAACATTACTAATGAAGGCCATTTCTTTCACTACAATGTGAAAGCGACTCAAAAGAAACACCCGATTTGTTCAGGTAATGACGTATTCACATGAAGACAATGGATCGGCGGAAGCTTTGTGTCCCACAACCACTCCAAGAGACAAAGAACAAATACTTGACAGCTTTTCACGCTCTCGAGGGCCTGAAGACCCTGAATGAAGTCATCAAATCCACATCCCGACAGCATGTAGAGAAGATCGGGATCATGCTGCCCTCAGAGTAAAGCAAGCTCCTCCAAGAATTGAGTACTCGAGCCAAACCCCCTCAGATGGTGGTTGTCCTGCAAAAGGAAAAGGAAAGATTGAAGATTGAACACGAAAAAACAGAAAAGAAAAATAAGAGAAAGTAAAAGAGTTTGCACTCACATGGCCCGACAGAGGAAGGTGAGAAATATGCTGAGCCCGATCAAATACCTACATGCTAGGCTGCCACTCCCTAGGAGCCCATAGTATAGACCTCTTGGAGGACACCTGCCACACGTCCTCTACCTCCAATATGTCATCATCTGAACTAGACATGCAAAATATAAGAATTTTGAGCAGAAATTTCGGCACACAACGGCTATATATGGACATTTCACATAGTTAAACTATGAGCTATGCTTGTCCAGCCACCTGCATTAAACTGTGGAAGACTCAAAGTCTCAGCAGCATCCAACAAACCAACATTTCCAGCATTTTCAACCTCATTTGCCAACAAGATTATCATTTCAGTGTTGGGAAAAAGGGGGCTAATATAAGCAAACATGCATATCTACATTGGCTTTTAATAACAAGAGCATTACATAAAAGCATTTAGAAGCTTAAAGAAACTAATTTTGAACTCTAATTAGTGGCGTGAGCTTCTATGCTAGATTTATTCGTTTGAATACATTTTCAAACATGGTATTCATTCAAATGACATGTAAAACCATCATCTAACTCATGAATATCAAATTTAGTTAAGTATATCATGACCAAAAGGGAATCACCTAACTTATATGACCTATGTAAGTTAGTTGACATTTTGCGGAAATTAGCTTCAAAAGTCTACTAATTGTTGCTGCTTTGAGCCATTCTCAATTTATCATCACCATTAATACGTGGAAATCAAGTTCATTCATCAAGACGGCCAAACTACACAACATTCGCTACTTTAGTTCATTTCAAGTTCATATGAACTATATGAGCTAAGTTTCACAAAATTCCACAAGAACTCAATTCATGCCGTTTTTAAGTCACGAACACATTTTATCAAACAATTCAACACAATGAGGCAATCTTTGCTCATTTACTCACTCAAAATCAAAATTTCCATTTCACTACTACATACCCTAAACTAACAAGTTGATTTTTCACCCAAATGTCAGTTGTTTTTGGCTCAAACAACTTCCTATGGGTTCCATTACATTCACATAAGCAAGAACATGCATCAATTTCGACATTCATGAGCAAAATGAAGAAAACCCAATTTTGGGGTCACTACTACTTGATTAACTAAGTAAGGTATTTTGCAAAATTGAGCAAGAAAACAACAACATGATCTGAGTTTAGAGCACTTACATTGTTGGTGAAAAAAAATCCACGCGAAAAATACGAGCTCCAAGCTTCAATAACAATAATGGAGGTTGGGGTTTTTAGTTGGGTTTGTTCGAGCAAGAAGAAGAAAGAAAGCAAAGAGAAAGATGTGTTTGTCTGAGACAAAACGCGGACAAAAGCACCAACAAAAACAAATGCAAACAACAACAACAACTTCAAATGAGCCAATCAGCAGCCAGAGGGCCCCACACGAGCGCCTAGGCGCTTTGGATGCGTCTTGGCGCTCCGTTGGCGCCCTGGAGCCAAGGTGGCGAATTTGGGGACCCCCTGTAGGGCCCACTTTGCACTTTGGGGATTTTGTTTTTTATACTTCGAGCGAGATACTCCGACACTCCCCACCGTCATTTACCAACATTCCTCGTCCAAATTACCAAAGTGCCCCGAGAGACGAATCTGGTCAAGTTACCAAAATGACCCCCGAAAGTCGAATCTAGTCAAAGTTACTAAAATGCCCCCGAAACATGAATCGGGTAAAGATTACCAAAGTGCCCCTGAGAGATGAATCGATTTAAAATTACCAAAGTGCCCCGAGAGACGAATTAAGTCAAAATTACCAAAATGACCTTGAAAGAAGGATCGGGTCAAATTTACAAAGTGCCCCTAAAAACCAAACCAGGTCAAGCAAGTCATAAGACAATAAATCAACTCTCTACAACATCATCACGTTTCCCAACGGCCAAGCTGAGTCTAAAGCAAAAATGTTTGGATCGTCAAACGATCAACCTTAGTCTTAAACAATCTATCTCCGGATGATATAGACGCTTTTTCCGAAACTTCATATCTAGCAGGATGGTAGAGACGTCTTTTCCGGAACTTCATATCTAGCCGGATGGTATAGACGCCTTTTGCGGAACTTCATATCTAGTCGGATGGTACAGACGCTTTTTCCGGAACCTCATACACAATCACACAGCATCTAAAGGAGACATTTCTTCGTCCTCAAGAAATGTAGCACTTTCTGAGGATGTATCATCTTGGTGCAGGTAAAACTAATTTTTGTTTTCAAGGTACCAAGTAATTTGACTTTCGTTTTACGAGGCTAGTCGTCTCTACAAACTTAGTCAAAGTGGGGGCTAACTGTAGACACCTATTTTTGGTCCCACCTAAAGCCCGCGGTAGCAAGAGAACTAGGGAAAGGGTTGATGATTATCTTGTACCACGTCGCAACAATGTCCGATTCTTGAAAGTCGAGTGCCTGAAAATAAATAAATAAATAAAATCGTTGTCGATAGGGGTTAACTAATGATGAGTTATAACGGTTGAAGTACGTTTAAAATGATTTTATTATTTTCGTTATTTTCATTTCATTTTTTGTTTTATTTTAAATTCATTTTCGAAAATAAAATAAGTTAATTGAAGTGTACGAATGTGGCAAGATTCGTCGAACCTTTTAGAAAGGTTTGCTCGGTTTATGGCAACTCTAGGTTGTGGAAGTGTATAAATGGAGCCATGGAAGTAAAATTTGTAATATTTTGAGATATTTCGATTTATTAAAGAAAATATATGAAATAAAAAAGCACCGGATATATTCCGCGTAAAAAAGGAATTTAGGGTATTGAGCGCCACAACGTAGGGAGAGCATCCAAGCGCCCAACCAGCGCCCTGGCGCCTAGGGGAGCTACTCCACCGCACTCAGTGGGCACCCTAGCACTCGCCTCGAGCGTCCTAGCGCTCGCTTCTAGGCGTCCTAGCGCTCCTCCGACACCCTGGCGCTCAACGATGGTACTTCCAACACTATATATACCCCCTTCCTACGACTTTCATTCATCATCAACTTACATCTTCACATCTTCTCCTCTCACACACACACACACTCTCTCTCTAACTCGTCTTTTTCTCTCTCTAAAAACCCCCTCGGTTTTCGTGCCCTCCTTCGGAAACCGTGCCAAATACTTTTAAAATTATTATTATTACTAATTAATTAAGGTTCTACAAGCTCTTGAAACTAAGGTTCATCAACTTGCACGAAAGGTACTTCGAATGAGGCCAACAATGTCGAAATCATCGTTTTAACTTCTTCAAATAAGTTAGTTTGCATGTTGAAGTTCTTTTAACGCTTTTCTAGATAATTGACATGTAATAATAGAATTCACACAACATTGACTAATTCATAATTCGACTCTTCAATAAAAACAATCTTAAGGATTTATGTGATATATGCTAAATGTTTAACACTTTCGAATAACGTAGAATCCATGATTAGTTTCCAAGACTTGAAAAAGCATGATTCCACTAATCCAAGAGTAAAATCAACCTAATCCTAAAGCGATCACCCATGCATGATAAAACCCGCCTAGTCTTATTTACATACGTGTTTGTAGGTCTAAACCGAAAATATGATTGCTAAAATTCAATATTATGATTGTCAAATTACACTTGAGAACAAGTAGAAGCCGCACTACGCAGGGGGACACTGTGACCTACTGGTGTCCTTACCTTCGCCCCCGAATCCAAAGATATGAGACATGTTTATCCTTGGCTGTCATTTTTCCATTGTGTTATGGCCTAATGGGGTTCCTTTTGCTCCCAAAAGGAGGAAGGTGGCGACTTCTGTACTTGGGTTTTGAGATTCTAGACTCACCCCCAAGCCAAGCATACTAACACTATGTAAACAAACGAAACACAGCATTCAATGTCCTATAAGAAAGGGCACGTGGGCCCCCAAAGCCCCGAGTCCACACAATTGCTAATGTAATACCCCACATTTTCACTTATTTTAAGGAAGTATTTTGTATGTTATACATGTAATTTTAATATTTTTATTAAAAAATTATATCAATAAGAATATTAAATGGAAAAAATAATAATAATACAAAATAAGCTTTAATTAAAAATATGTATTAGTGTTGATAAATAATATTTTATATTTTATAAAATATATTTAAAAGGCTTTTAAAAATAGAATTTTTAAGAGTTTCCTAATTTATTTTTAGGCAAGGGCCTAAAGGTAATTTCCACTTTTTAGGACAAGTAAGGTCTTTACCAAATCCTACATTATGGCCTATAAATACCCTTTAAAACCCNAAAAAAAAAAAAAAAAAAAAAAAAAAAAAAAAAAAAAAAAAAGAGGAGAAAGATTTCCGAAATAAAAAAAAAGAAAAAGAAAAAAAAACTGCAGTGCGGTTTTGGTGAGGAAGGAGAGAAAAAAAAAAGAGATTTATTTTTATCGCTGGACGCCGGAGCCCTGCCTACTGCCCATCGGAGCCCCGACGCCGCTGCTGCCGCCGCCGCCCGTGGTCGCCGGCCACCTCGCCCCTCTTGTTTGGTGATTTTCGAACTTATTGAAAAAAATTCTTCTTTTTCTTTTTGATTCGATCTTGCAAATTCATGTTCATATATATATGGTCAATCATTATTTTATAAGTTACAATCATGTTTTATGAAGTTATGATTTGTTTTAAAACATTAACTAATTTGTCGTTCATGAAATTTTAGATTAGGGTTTATACAGTTATGAAAGTTTAGTTTTTTATGAGTTTTTATTATTTAAACTTCAATATTATGATCATGAATTGTTGTTGTGTGAATTTATGATGATTTTATGAAGTTTAGATTGATTTTTAAAGGCTTTAAACATAAAATAAATTGTTAAAATAAGTTTTAAGTGTTCATATTATGCTACTATGGTCACCAATTAATTCTATGATGTTACATATGATTTTTGGTATGTTTCATGAAGTTTAAAAGTGATTTTAAGCATAATTAACATGCTATCCAGATTTTATAAAGTGAATAATTAGGCTTTTAAAGTATGCAATTAGCATGAATTGATCATATAAATTAAGTAATACATTGTATGATTGATTTGTGTTGTTTCTGAAGTTCTTCAAGGAGTTTTGGCAATTTTAAATTGATGTCCCTAAAGTGACGTAAAATTTATGTTGAGGTATTATAAGGTATAAATAAGTCCCGAAAACCAAGTAATCGTGCAATAGGAAAATTAAAGTGAAGTATGGAATTGAATAGAGACCATATAAGGAATGTTTTGGACAAGTTTCAAATATAGAAGTTAGTTTAGAGTTGTTTTAGAACTTAGTCAACAAGGTTTTAATTTAGTTTCAGTTTTCTTTATGTAGGAGACTTTGAATTAGTCAACATTTAGAAGTTGTGGCGAAGCACCACTATTTCACAAGGTACGTTAGTACTAAAGACAAACATAAGAATTAGAATGCATGCTTGGATGATCCTTTATGTTATGTAATATTGTTATGCTTGTTGGAACCATGAATTGATGTGCATGACAAGGCTTATTAGAAGCATGATGTTATATTATTGTTGACATTCCATGTTGATTAGCAATATGAATTTTATAAGATTGAATTAGAATGTTATGATCAGATTAATTTGGCCAATAGTTTATTAATAGAGAAAGGAAGTTATTTTAAAGTTGGTTAGTTACTTAATCAACAAGAAAGGTAGTTGTGAATTTACATTCACATGATTAAAAGGAGTTATGAGCAAATATTTTATACATGTTTCGACTCACAATTTAATGTGTGGTCAAGGAGAAAGCAAATAGTTAGCCACTCACAGTTAATGTGTGGTAAAGGAAGTTCAGTTTAATTATAGGACATACATGAGATTATTTTTTAATCACTTTAAATGAAAGATAATTAATATGCTTGCTTGATTTAATGCATGTTTTTTTATGATGTTGTATGTGAGTCATAACATTGTTAAACTGGTAAATCACGTAAAGTGTAAGAAAATTTGCATTAAAACTCTTGGAACGTATTTAGATTCGGTAGTATGAACAATGGAGGGGAGTCGTAAGGAACAGAGATCTATGACTTCTACTTGGAGTACAAGACGTTGTACTCTTTTATATTTATAATGCGCTGGAATTCCGTCACTTTATGTGACATAGCTAATACCTTCTTGGAGTTGCTCATAAGTTGGTGCCTAATAGGGCGATTTTAATGGAAAGGAAACCCGTTTGATGCAGAATCCAAAAGTTCAAATATAATATATAATTTGTTGAGTCTATGCACAGGTGAAGAGTTGTCAAAGGTAAGTTGTGTGTGTGTTTCAGTTCATGTTATTTTGTTGCATAGTCTTTAGCAGTTATGTACTCAGCTTTGCTGACTGTTTGTTTTGTGTGCATGTCTTTGTCTTGGACTTAGCCCTACAATGACCCACTTGTTGGTGGGTAGTTGTCTAGAATAAGAAAAGCTACAGATACACGTGGGCATAAGTCATTTCATGCTGGGCTAGAGTGAGAGTTATTGTTTTGTAGTTTTGTAGTTTTGTAGTTTTATTTTTACTGCTTATGAAGTACTAACATTTATTTGAATGTTTTTTTATTTCTAAAGATTCTAGTTTTGGTGTTTAAGGGCCATTAATATGGTTCCGAAGTGTTTTAAAGTCTTAAGTTCGGTTTTATTTTGGATGTTGTTTTCAATTTGGTTTGGAGACTTGTTTTCTAATAACTTTTTCTGCATACATCTTTGTGTCCCATGTCCAAAATGAAAAATTTCCTTCTCGTTTTACTCAAGTTTTACAATGTAGAAAAAGTTGGTTTTGGTTTTAAGGCTTCCGCTGAAGTACTTTGATAAATACCTTAGCCGTTATCACAGTGGCGGTAATACTTTGGTTTTGGCGTTACTTAGGGGTTTTAATAATTATAACTCAATAAAATTTATACTATGTTTTGCGGAAAAATATAAATTAGGAGTTAGGAAATTCCAAGGTGTTACAAAGTGGTTACCAGAGCTTAGTTTTTGAAATGGAATAAATTTTATTTACGGGGGTACCCTAAGTTATATTTTGGGAAAGAGGAATTTCTTTTTTTTGAAAGTTTTTGAAATATGAAAGTATTCTAAAATGAACTTTTTCTAAAAATGGTAATTTCTGAAAATGGAAAGTTTTGAAAAATAAATTATGTGTGCAGGTACTCAAGGAATTCAGGTATGTATTATGTGTTATTGCTTTAATACCATGTGGGGAGCTTGGCTAGGAAGTTTGGGCATGTAGGATAGACTTTATTCCTGTTCTTTCATGCATTATCGTTCATGTGTTAAGGTGTTACTTATGTGAATAGTTGTATGTAAAGGAAATTGTATGTTAGCCACAAGACCCTCTTTGTAGAACTGTTTGTTTGTTTTGTTTTGGGAAGGATGGACTATTAGTCTTAAGTGTTGTGCAGGATGTCGTATAGTATGCCTAGCAAAGATACACAAATAGGAACCTTGGAGAAGAAAGACTATGAGAGTCCACCCAGTATGTTTGGAAAATACGGTTTTACTGTTGGTACATGAGTACTGTATTAAAGCTGCCACAATGGGACCTGCCCGACCATGTATCATCCCTAGTTGTTAAGTGCTTGCCCGAGCGTCTGCCCTACCTAGAAATCAAGGTAATAAATAGCGATTTCCACTTTGCTGGAGGACTTCTGAGCTACTCTAAATATAAGGATGCAATTAGCCAATGGGATTTTGATTGGAGATTCTTGGAAGGGTACATTGCTAGGAAAGAGAAGGAGTATCAAGAGATGAATGCAAGTGAGGAGACCCCGCCCACACCATGCCCAGATAGTCAAGGAAGTGAAGAGATGATGGTGAAAGAGACTACTACTGGTTCAAGGACTGATGAGTCAAGGGACAGTTCATGTTATGAAATCGAGAACCTGGATCCAGTAATTCCAGTGTATGTAGACTTGGTAGTCGATTCTAAAGAGGATGAAGAAGAGTTAGATCCTGAGGAAGAAATTGAAGTTGATACAAAAGATGATCCTGAATTCATTCCAAAGAAATATGTGATGTCAAGGGACAAGAAGGACAATGTTAATGTTTAGAGATTTTGGTTAGATATAATTTAGTTAATATTGTTTAGTGTTTCTCATGTTTAGAATGTTGAACAATTTAGAATTATGTTTACATTATTTTGAATAAGTGGCAATGAGCCATAAGAAATGATAAGAGGAGTTAAGTAATAAATTTCTTTCATGAAATAAAGCCTCAAGTAGAATAGAACCAAGGGTATTATTTTTATTTATTTTGTGTTTTATTCTTATTTTAATGGTTGTGTAAACAATCAAAACAAAGTGAATCATTCGCTCTAAAAGAATGAAACTCCTTTTGTGAGACGAAATGAGAAAGTGTTTTATGTTATAAGTTTATGTTGTTCTAACTTACAGTTAGACATAATTTAATATAAAGGTCTTTTCCTCTACAAGAGAAATAGAATGGTTGAACGTAACAACAATCAGCTGAATGAAGTAGTGAGGCGATTAGCTACTGTAGTTGAACAATTAGCTGCCACAGGAAATGGAAATGGTAGTGACACTGCTGGAGAACTTTTCAAGAAGATTTCCCAAAGTAAGCTACCCACTTACCAGGGAGAGCACAATCTAATTATTCTAGAGGGATGGTTGAGAGATTTTAATAAGTTGTTTGGGGCAGTTGAGTGCCTAGAAGAGCTTAAGGTGAACCATGATGTTTGCTACCATAGAGGAGAAAATGATCTATGGTGGTCACAAAATGAGGCTGTGATTAGGGGTTTACCAGGGTTTAATTGGGATATGTTTTAGGAGAAATCCGTAATAAGTTTTATCCTATGTTCCTTCAAAAACAAAAAGATGAGGAGTTTCTAGAGCTTAAGATGGGAAGTATGTCTGTCACTGAGTACTACTATAAGTTCATCGAATTATGTAGGTTTGCTCCCGAGGCCGTAGCAACTGAGAGGTTGAAGGCTAGTGGTCTTGAAAGAGGGTTACCTTTAGACCTTCAGTCACAATTAGCTGGACAGATCTTTGAATCTTTGGATGAGTTATATGGTAGAGCTGCACACATGTATGCCATACACCAAAAGAAGAAGGAGGTGCAAAAGGAAGGTGAGACGACGGAGAAAAGGAAGGATGGTGGAGGAAACTTCAACCAACAAGGAAGCAATGGTGGATTTAAGAAACCTCGTTTCAAGAACAACTTACAGGGTAATAGGGGAAACTTTGGGAAGCCTACTTTTGGAAATGGGAATAGAGCTCAGATGGCGAGTAAAGGAGGGCGTGTGTACTTTTGCAAGAAGTATCCTAAGAATCACACAGGAAAGGACTGTGCGGGGAACCTAGTGACTTGCCGGTTGTGTAATAAACTTGGACACCGTGAGTATGAGTGCGTCTCTAAGAAGAAAGGAAAGGAGGGACAAAATTCTGAATCTAGGGGGAATTCAGCTGGGGGACAACAAAAGGGTTTCCAAGGAAATATGGGAGGAAAGGTGGTGCTTGAAGCCGGAAATAGGAATGGGAGTGGGAATGGAGGAGGACAGACTAAGACCTCAAATACTGGAAAGCTGAATGTGATGGCTCGAAGTGAAGCTGATGCTAATAACGATGTGATTTCTGGTACCTTTTCTATTCACTCTCTCCCTGTTAAAGTTTTGATTAATTCTGGTGCAACGTATTCTTTTATATCCACTAAGAGTCTAGAAAAGCTAAAACCAGTGTTGGGAAAGGTATATACAATAGATTTGTCAATAGTGTTACCCTCAGGTAAAGAGGTACTTTGTTCAAAGAGATTTCAGGATGTTCCTAATAAAATTGAGGGAGTGGAGTTTAAAGCTAACCTAATCGAGTTTGATTTAGGTAACTTAAAATTGATCCTAGGGATGGATTGGTTGATTAAGCATAAGGCTGAGTACCTATGTGAACCACAGAAGATCTAATTAATGAATAAGGGTAAGAAGGTGAGCTATTGGAGGGCAGGAAGACCAAAACACAACAAAATAGGGTCAGTAATGAGGTTTGCTAGGTTTGTGAGGAGAGGTTATCCCATTTACCTTTGTAGTGTGAGAGATGTGGAACATTTGAGGACAATCTTGATGACATTAAGGGAGAATGAATTGTATGCTAAGTTCTCGAAATGTGAGTTCTGTTGGAGAAAGTAGCATTCTTGGGGCATATTGTGTCTAAAGAGGAGGCTGAAGTAGATCCAGGCAAGATTGAAGCAGTAAAGGAGTGGCCAACACCTAAGAATGTAACGGATGCACGGTGTTTCTTAGGGTTAGAAGGTTACTATAGGAGATTTGTGAAGGACTTTTCAAGGATTGCTAAACCAATGACGTCGTTAATGAAGAAAGACTGTAAGTTTGAGTGGAGTGATAAGCGTGAATAGGCAATTCAGACCTTAAAGGAGTGTTTGACTACAACTCCAACGCTGACTTTGCCGGATGGAAGTGACTCTTATAATGTGTATAGTGATGCTTCTAAGAATGGTTTGGGATTTGTGTTAATGAAAAATAGAAAGGTGATTACGTAAGCTTCAAGGCAATTGAAACCATACGAGGCAAACTACCCTACTGACAATCTTGAGTTAGCAACAGTAGTGTTTGCTTTAAAGATATGGAGACATTACTTTTATGGGGTAAAGTGTAGGAAATACACGGACCACAAGAGTATAGATATCCAATACCATGAAGGGAAGGCCAATGTGGTGACAGATGCTTTAAGCCGTAAAACGAAGCATGGAATGAATACTTTGGTGGTTGCTAATGAACTATGCAAGGATATGGAGAGATTGAGCTTAGAGATAGTGAAGAAGGGAGAGTTGTAAGGAATTCTTTGTAATCTTAGTACCCGACCAACAATTTGGAGGAAATTATGAAAAACCAGGAGGGAGATGTGAAATTGGACAAAATTAAGGAAAATTTGAAAGCAGGAAAAGCTATGGACTTTAAGATCCATGAGAATGGAAGTTTAAGATATAAAGGAAGATGGTGTGTACCACATAAATGTGAGGATCTGAAACAAAGAATCATGGAGGAGGGTCATAATACCGCGTATTCAGTGCATCCTAGAGGTGATACGCTATATAAGGATTTAAAGAAGATGTATTGGTTGCCTAGGATGAAATAAGAAGTGGCTGAATTTGTGAGCAAGTGTCTTACTTGTAAAAAGGTGAAATTTGAGCATAAGAGACCACAAGGAGAGGTCCAACCACTTGAGATACCAGGATGGAAATGGGATTACATATCAATGGACTTTGTGACTTGCTTACCAAAGTCAAGAAATCAAAATGGTACCATATGGGTTGTGGTGGATAGGCTTACTAAGTCAGCGGTGTTTATACCCATGCAAGAGACTTGGAAAATGGAATAACTTGCAAAGGCTTACATAAAACATGTTGTGAGGCTACATGGAGTTCCAAAGGATATCGTGTCAGATAAGGATTCTAGGTTTCTTCTGAAATTCTTGAAAAGTGTCCAGGAGAACTTTGGTACAACGTTGAAGATGACTAAAACTTTCCATCTAGCAACTGATGGACAAACAGAGAGAACCATACAAACCTTAGAGGACATGTTCAGGGCTTGTGTAATGGATTTTCAAAGGAATTGAATTGGGAGGATCACTTAGATCTCATTGTGTTTTCACACAACAATAGCTATCATACAAGTATTTGCATGGCACCTTTAAAGGCATTGTATGGGAGGAACTGTGGAAGCCCCTTGTGGTCGGATGACATAAGTGAGACATGATTCTAGGACATTAATTGATTGAAGAAACCACGGATAAAATAAGGGTAATACGAGCAAAGATTCAAGCAGCACAAGATAGACAAAAGTCCTATGTAGACCAAAAATGTTAAGAAGTTGTGTTTGAAGTTGGTGATAAGGTGTTACTTAAGTTATCACCAATGAAAGAGGTAATGAGGTTCTGAAAGAAAGGAAAATTAAACCCAAAATACATAGGACCCTATGAGATTTTGCAATGAGTTGGAAAAGTAGCATATAAATTAGCATTACCAATGGAGTTGAGCAAGGTTCACAATGTCTTTCATGTGTCTCGACTAAGGAAGTATGTCCCAGATGAGTCACATGTGTTACAGCTTGAAACAATAAAGTTAGACCAAAGTTTGAGCTATGAAGAGAGGCCAATTAAGATCCTAGATAGTAAAGCAGGGATACTCGTACAAAAAGTGTCAAAATAGTGAAGGTGTTGTGGTCTAACCAAGAAACCGAAGAAGCTACTTGGGAAGCAGAAGATATAATGAGAGAAAAGTACCCAAAGTTATTTCAGGTTAGTAAGTAGATTTATGAGGACGTAACTCAATTCTTAAGGGGGGTAGAAAGCAACCTAATTTCGCTCGTTCTTACCCTCAATTTTGCAAGTTTTTATGAGTTTCTACGACCTTTCAGTAAGAGTTTTATGTTTGTCTACTAAAAAGTTGTCAAGTAAGTGTCTAAGGTCTACAACAACATAGTATTATAATGAGAAAGTTTGAAGTAAATGTAGTCTTATTGAAATTCCATAAACTAATCTACATAAAGTTTCGGGACGAAACTTCTTTTAAGGAGGGTAGACTGCTGTAACACCCTGGATTTTCCAAACTTCCTACTTCTCATTTTTTTCGCAAAACATATTAAATTAATAAGAATTATATTCATTAAAACTACTAAATATGGAAAAAAAAAAGTATTACCGCCACCGTGATAACGATTAAGGAAATGATCAAAGTACTACAGCAGAAGTCTTAAAACCAAAACAATTTAAAACTGAACTTCAAAACAATCCCAAATTAAAAATCAACTTTAAACTTGTTACACTTCGGAATCATATTAATGGCCCTTAAAAACCAAACCAAAACTAATATTAAAAGTCTTTATAAATCAAAGGACATCCAAAGTAAATTTTAGTCTTCATAAGCAATTAAAATAAAGTAAAGCTACAAAACACAGCATGGGGTCTCACTCCATCCCATCATGAAATGACTTATGCCCACTTGTACCTGCAGCTTTTCTTTTACTAGACAACTACTCGCCACAAGTGGGTCATCGTAGGGCCAAGTCCAAGACAACGCCATGCACACAAAATAAACAGTCAGCAAAGCTGAGTACATAACTACTAAAGACTACGTAGCAACATCACATCGTAGGGCTATGTCCAAGACCACTTGCACCTGCAGTTTAGAAATGTTATGACTCCCATGCAACATCACATAAAGACATGCATCAAATCACATGAGCTGATTTAATTATCTTCAACTTAAGGTGATTCCAAATTAAACTTATGTGTGTCCTTTAATTAAACTGAACTTCCTTTACCACACATTAACTGTGAGTAGCTAATAACTTACTTCCTTCTTGACCACACATTAAACTGTGAGTGGCAACATGTCTCAAAATAACTCCTCATAACTTCTTTTAATTATGTGAATAAAATTCACACTACCTTTCTTGTTGATAAAGTAACTAACCAACTTCAAAATAACTTTCCTCCTTGATCAATAAGCTATTGGCCAAATTAAACTGATCATAATATTCCAATTAAAGCTTATAAAAATTGAACTTCCTATTTAACATGGAATGTCACCATACTTTAAACACATGCCTCTAATAAAACTTGACATGCACATAAATTCATGATTCAGAACAAGCATACAACATTTCATGTAATCAAGAATTGCTCAAGCATGCATTCTAACTCTTGTATTTGTCTTTAGTACTTACGTACCTTGTAAAATAACTGTGCTCCGCCACAACTTCTGGAAGCGGAGTAGTTCAAAGTCTCCTACATAAGGAAAAACCGAAACTAAATTAAGACCTTGTTGACTAAATTCAACAACAACTATAACTAACTTCTACATTGGAAACTTTGTCCAAAACTTCCTTATATGGTCTCTATTCAATTCCATACTACACTTTAACAATTCTATTGCAGCACTACTTAGTTTTTGGGACTTATTTACGCTTTATAAAACCTTAGTATAATTTTTATGCCACTTTAGAAAAGTGGACAGCAATCTAAATTTATCAAAACTCCTTGAAAACTTCCGAAAACAACACAACTCGATTATACAATGTATTACTCAACTTATATGATCAATTTATGGTAATTACACACTTTAAAAGCCTAATTGATTAATTGATAAAATCTGGAAAACATGTTAAACCTGCTTAAAATCACTTTTAAACATCATAAAACATACTTTAATTTATATATATTAATATAGAATTGATGTGTGATCACACTAGTACAATTAGGACACTTAAAACTTAATTTAACTTGTTTTTATTAAAATTCCAGATTTATTTATAAACTTTAAAGTCATGAAAAACTTATAAAAACATCATAATTTTGGGACAAAACACTTCTACAATCTACTAATATATTTATGAAATCAATCTAGGCTATAGAACAATTTTTCATATGCCAAAACATGTTCATAATATTTATTCAACTCAAACTCATGACTATAAAATTTGGACAGCTTTATAAATTAAGTTTAAAACCCTTAAAAATCAATCAAAACTTAATAACATCATCATAAATTCATCCAAAAAATTTATGATCATAATATCTAAGTTTAGAACATAGAAACTCATAAAATCATAACTGCATAAATTTTTCAAACCCTAATCTATAATTTCATGAACAACAAAATTAATTCATGCCTTTAAAAAATTCATACTTATATCAAAACATGATTAAACTTATAAAAACATGATTAAACGTAATTTTCAACATGAATTTGCAAGATTGAATCATAAAAAGAAGTAGAATTTTTTTTGATATAAAAAGGTTTGAAAAATACCAAAACTGGGGAGGAGGTGCAGCGCGGTGACGCGTTGTGGTCCAGCGACGGCACGGGTGCCGAGGCAAACCCCAATATCTTTTTTTTCCCCGAATTTTCGTTCTTATTTTTTCGGATATTGTAAACCTTTTTTTCTCTCTCTTTTCTCTCTAAATTTTTTAAATCCTAATGACTATTATGATCAAGAAAATCTGACATTTTGGGTATTAAGGGGTATTTATAGGCCCCAATTAGGATTTGGAAAAGCCCATACTAATCCTAACAAGTGGAAATTACCTTTAGACCCTTGCCTCAAAATAATTTTGGAAACCTTTGAAAATTCTATTTTCATAAGCTTTTTAAAATATTTTATAAAATATTATTTACAAGCACAAATAATTATTTTTAATTAAAACCTCATTTACATTATTATTTCTTTTTATTTAATATGCCCATTGACATATTTATATATTTTTTTCAATAGAAATATTAAAATCAAATGAATAAATTTCGGTAAAAATATTAAAATTATCCTAGTAAAATACAAAAATACTTCCTTAAAATACGTGAAAATGTTGGGTATTACAGTCTACCCCCCTTAAAAGAAATTTCGACTCGAAACTTTGTATAGGTTAGTGTATGGAATTTGAATAGAGAATACTTTTACTTCAAACTTTTTTATTGAAACACTATATTGTTGTAGACTTTAGACACTTGACAATTTTTTTATTAAACAAACATAAAACTTTTTACTTAAAAGTCATAGAAACTCATAAAAACTTGTAAAATTGAGGGTAAAAACGCGCCAAAACAGGTCGCTTTCTACCCTCCTTAAGAATCGAATTACGTCCCCGTAACTATACTACTAACCTAAAATAGCTCTGGGTATTTTTCTCTCATCAAATCTTCAGCTTCCCAAGTAGCTTCTTCGGTTTCTTGGTTAGACCACAACACTTTCACTATTTTGACACTCTTTCAACGAGTATCTCTGACCTTACTGTCTAGCATTTTAATTGGCCTCTCTTCATAGGTTAAACTTTGGTCTAACTCTATTATCTTAGGTTGTAACACATGAGACTCGTCTGGCACATACTTCCTTAGTTGAGACACATGAAAAACATGGTGAAATTTGCTCAACTCCATTGGTAGTGCTAACTTATAAGCTACCTTTCCAGCCCTTTGCAAGATCTCGTAGGGTCTTATGTACTTTGGGCTCAACTTTCTTTTCTTTAGAAATCTCATCATTACTTTCATTGGTGATACCTTAAGTAAGACCTTGTCGCCAACTTCAAACGCAACTTCTTGGCGTTTTTTATCCGCATAGGACTTTTGTCTATCTTGTGCTGCTTGAATCTTTGCTTGTATTACTCTAATCTTCTCGGTGGTCTCCTCTATTAATTGAGGTCCTAGAATCACTGTTTCACTTATGTCGTTCCAACACAAAGGGCTCCTACACTTCCTTCCATACAAAGCTTCAAAGGGTGCCATGCCAATACTTGCATGGTAACTATTGTTGTATGAAAAGTCAATGACATCCAAGTGATTTACTTCCATGCTAGTATTTCATGTGGTTGGACTTCTCCTTGAGGCCTCTTATGCTCAAATTTAACCTTTTGACAAGTAAGGCATTTACTCACAAATTCAGCCACTTCTCTCTTCATCTTAGGCCACCAATACATCTTCTTTAGATCCTTGTAACGTTTTTCGCCTCCAGGATGTACTGAATACAGAGTATTATGACCCTCCTCCATGGTTCTTCACTTCAAATCCTCACATTTATGTGGTACACACCACCTTGCCTTATACCTTAAACTTCCATCCTCATGAATCTTAAAATTCATAGGCTTTCCTGCTTTTAACTTTTCCTTAATTCTGTCCAGTTTCACATCTCCTTCCTGGTCCTTCTTAATTTCCTCGAGTATTGTTGGTTGGATACTAAGATTACAAAGAATTCCTTCTAACTCAATCTCTATATGTCCTTACATAGTTCATTAGCAACCACCAAGGTGCTCACTCCAAGTTTTGTTTTACGACTTAGAGCATCGGCTACCATATTGGCTTTCCCTTCATGGTATTGGATATCTAGGTCTTAATCCTTGATCAACTCAAGCCATCTCCTTTGTCTCATATTGAAATCCTTTTGAGTGAACAAGTACTTTAAACTCTTGTGGTCTGTGTATATCCTACATTTCACCCCATACAAATAATGCCTCTATATTTTCAAAGCAAACACTATTGCTGCTAGCTCTAGATCATGAGTAGGGTTGTTAACCTCATATGGTTTCAGTTTCCTCGAAGCATAATCTATCACCTTTCTATTTTGCATTAATACACATCCCAAACCATTTTTAGAGGCATCACTATACACATTATAAGAGTCATTCCCATCTGGCAAGGTCAGCACTAGAGCTGTAGTCAAACACTCTTTCAAGGTCTGAAATGCCTCTTCACGCTTACTACTCCACTCAAAATTACATTCTTTCTTTATTAACGAATTCATGGGTTTAGCAATCCTCGAAAACTCCTTCATGAACCTCCTATAGTAACCTGCTCACCCTAAGAAACTCCGTACATCCGTCACATTCTTCGGTGTAGGCCATTCTTTAACTATTTCAATTTTGGCTGGGTCTACTTCAACTCCCTCTTTAGACACAATATGCCCCAAGAATGCTACTTTCTCCAACCAGAACTCACTTTTTGAGAACTTAGCATATAACTGATTTTCCCTTAACGTCATAAAAATTGTCCTCAAATGTTCCACATGTTCTTCCTTACTCATAGAATATACCAAGATGTCATCAATGAAAACGACCACAAAGTTGTCCAAAAACTGTTGGAAAATTTTGTTCATTAAATCCATAAAAATTGCTGGCGTATTGGTTAGCCCAAAAAGCATAACAGTAAACTCATAGTGTCCATACCTAGTGCGAAAAGCAGTCTTCGGTATGTCCTCATTGGCAATCCTCAATTGATGGTATCCTGACCACAAGTCAATTTTCGAAAACACGGTAGCTCCTTTCAATTGATCAAACAAGTCATCAATTCTCGGTAACGAATACATATTCTAAATCGTCACCTTATTCAGCTCCCTATAGTAAATACATAACCTTAAACTCCCATCTTTCTTCTTCACAAACAAGACTGGTGCTCCCCAACGTGAAGTACTAGGCCTAATGTAACCCTTTTCCAACAAATCCAATAAATGTTCCTTCAACTCACTCATTTCTGCAGGCGCCATCCTATAGGGTGCTTTGGAAATAGGTGCTATTCCTGGGACTAAGTTTATGGTAAAGTCAATTTCTCGCTTAAGTGGCATTCTTGGAATCTCCTCCAGAAACACATCCAGAAAGTCCCTCACTACTTCAATATCCTCAGGTTTAGCAATCTCAACATGATCCACATCCCTCACAGTACAAAGGTAAATTGGAAAACCTTTCTTCGCAAACCTCGTAAACCTCATTTCTGACACTATTTTGTTGTGTTACGGTCTTCCTGCACTCCAATAGCTAACCTTCTTACCTTTATTCATCAACGAGATCTTCTGTGGTTCACATAGAATCTCAGCCTTATGTTTACTCAACCAATCCATTCCTAGGATCAGTTCTATGTCACCTAAATGAAACTCGATTAGGTTAGCCTTAAACTCCACTCCCTCATTTACAATAGGAACATCTATCTTGATATCTCCTTGAACATTGCACTTCTTGTCCTGAAGGTGACACTATTGACATACCTACTGCATCTACTTTTCCCAACACAGGTTTTAACTTTTCTAGGAGTTTAGTGGAAACAAAAGAGTATGTTGCACCAAAATCAAACAAAACTTTAACTGGAAGAAAGTGAATAGAAAACGTACCGGTGATCACATCCTTATTAGCATCCGCTTCACTTCAAGCCATTCCATTCAGCTTTCCAGTGTTTGAGGTCTTAGTCTGTCCTCCTCTATTCCGACTCCCATTCCTATTTCTGGCTTGAGATGTCACCTTCCCTCCCATATTTCCTTGGAAACCCTTTTGTTATCCCGCAGCTGAACTTCCCCTGGTTTGAGAATTTTGTCCCTCCTTTCCTTTGTTCTTAGAGAAGCACTCATACTCACGGTGTCCAAGTTTGTTACACAACCGACAACTCACTGGTTTCCCTGCACAGTCCTTCCCTAGGTGGTTGTTGGGACACTTCTTGCAAAAGTACACTCGCCCCCACCTGAGTCCTATTCCCATATCCATAATTAGGCTTCCCAAGGTCTCCCCTATTACTGTGGAAGTTGTAGTTGAAACGAGGTCTCTTATATGCACCCTGATTCCCTTTTTTGTTGAAGTTTCCTCCAGCATCCTTCCTTTTCTCCTTCTACTCGCTTTCCTTCTGTACCTCCTTCTTCTTTTAGTCTATGGCATACAAGTGTGCAGCTCTACCATATAAATCATCTATGGATTCAAAGATCTTTCCAGCTAGTTGTGACTGTAAATCTAAGGGTAACCCTCTCTAAATGGCTAGCCTTCAACCTCTCAGTTGCTACAGCCATAGGAGAAAACCTAGATAACTCTATAAACATAGAGTAGTAGTAAATAACAGACATATTCCCCATCTTAAGTTCTAGAAACTCCTCAACCTTCTATTTTTGAAGAAACACATGGTAGAAATTATTACGAATCTGCTCCTAAAACATTTCCCAATTAAATCCTCGTAAAGCCCTTATTACAACCTCATTCGGTGACCACCACAAATCAGCTTCTCCTCTAAGATAGTACACAGCATGGTTCACCTTAAGCTCCTCTAGACACTCAACTGCCCCAAACAATTTATTAAACTCTCTCAACCATCCCTCTAGAACAGCTGGATTGTGCTCTCCTTGGTAAGTGGACGGATTGCTTTGAGAAATTTTCTTGAAGAGTTCCCCAGTAGGGTCACTACCATTTCCATTTCCCTTGGCAGCTAACAGCTCAGCTACAGTAGCTAATTGCCTCACTACTTCATTCAGCTGATTATTGTTACGTTCAGCCATTCTATTTCTTTTGTAGAGGAAAAGACCTTTGTATTAAATAAAGTCTAAATGTAAGTTAGGACAACATAGAATTAAATCATAAAACACTTTCTCGTTTCATCTCATAAAAGAAGTTTCATTCTTGTAGAGTGAATGATTCACTTTGTCTTGATTGTTTACACGACCATTAAAATAAGAATAAAGCACATAAGAAATAAAAATAATTCCCTTGGTTCTATTTTACTTGAGGCTTTAAATCATAAAATAATTTTATTACTCAACTTTTCTCCTTACTATTTATGGCTCACTTCCACTTATTCAAACTAAGGTAAACAATAACTTAAATTGTTCAACTAGACATTGAAAACATTAGACATCAATAGTTAACTATATCTAAACAAAGTCTCTACAGATTAACATTATCCTTCTTGTCTCTTGACATAACATATTTCCTTGGTACGAACTCTGAGTCATCCTTAGTGTCATCCCCCATTTCTTCTTCTATATCTTCTCCTTCTCCTTCCATGTCCTCCTCAGGATCTGATTCTTCTTTCTCTTCATCAGATTCGGTTACCAAGTCAACATATACCGGGATTACTGGATCTGGGTCCTTAATTTTATAACACGAACTATCCTTGGATTCACCAGTCTTCAGACCCGTAGGAGTCTCCTCTACCATTTGGTCTTCACTTCCTTGGCTACCCTCTGGGCTTGGTGCGGGCGGGGTCTCCTCATTTGCATTCATTTGTTGATACTCCTGTTCCTTCCTACTAATATACTCCTCCAAGAACCTCCAATCACAACCCTACTAACCAACAACATCCTTACACTTAGAATAGTTTGGAAGGCCTCCAAGAAAATGGAATTCACTAAACTTCACCTTAATTTCTAAGTAGGGTGAACAGTCGGGTAAACACCTAACAATCAAAGCTGCTACATGGTCAGGTTGATCCCATTGTGGTAACTTCAACACCATACTCATGTACCAACATTAGAACTGTATCTTCCAGACATATTGAGGCGGACTTTCATATTCTTTCTTCTCCAATGCCCTTATTTGAGTATATTTACTAAGCATACTATGTGTCAATCTACACAAAACTTAAAACTAATGGTTTATCCTTCCCAAAACAAAACATCAAAAACTAACAGTTCTATAAAAACAGGTCTCGTGGCTAACATACAATTTTCTTTACACCCAACTATCCACATAAGCATCACCTTAAACATGAACTTTAGTGCATGAAAGAACAGAAACAAAGTCTATCCTACATGCCGAAACTTCCTACCCAAGCTCGTCACATGGTATTAAAGCAATAATACATAATACATACATGAATTCCTTGCATACCTGCACACATAATTTTATTTTTAAAAACTTTCCATTTTCTAAAATTACTATATTTAGAAAAATTCCATTTTCAAAAAGTATCCAATTTAAGAAATTCCTCTTTCCAAAAATGAAACTTGGGGTACCCCAAAATCAAATTCATTTTCTTTCAAAATCTAAGCTCGGGTAACCACTTTGTAACACCCTGGATTTTCCTAACTTCCTACTTCTCATTTTTTTCCTGAAAACATATTAAATTAATAAGAATTATATTTATTAAAAGTATTAAATATGGAAAAACCAAATTATTGCCACCACCGTGATAAGGCTAAGGCAATTATCAAAGTACTACAGCGGAAGTCTTAAAACCAAAACAGTTTAAAACTGAACTTCAAAACAATCTCAAATTAAAAATCAACTTTAAACTTGTTACACTTCGGAAGCATATTAATGGCCCTTAAAAACCAAACCAAAACTAATATTAAAAGTCTTTAGAAATCAAATTACATCCAAAGTAAATGTTAGTCTTCATAAGCAATTAAAATATAAGTAAAGCTACAAAACACAGCAAGCGCTCTCACTCTATCCCATCATGAAATGACTTATGCCCATTTGTACCTGCAGCTTTTCTTTTACTAGACAACTACTCACCACAAGTGGGTCATCGTAGGGCCAAGTCCAAGAGAAAGCCATGCACACAAAACAAACAGTCAGCAAAGCTGAGTACATAACTACTAAAGACTACGTAGCAACAATAAGAAATGAAACATGCACTCAATTTACCTTTGACAACCTTTTTAGCTGTACGTGGACTCAATTAAATTAGTTACTATATTTAAAACTATGGATCTTGCATTGAACGGGTTTCCTCCTTAAAAATCATCCCCCTAATGGGCACGAACTTGGGAGCAACTCCAAGAAGGTATTATTATGTCACATAAAGTGATGGATATCCAGCGCATTAAAATAGAAAAGAGTACAACGTCTTGTACTCCAATTAGAAGTCATAGATCATTGTTCCATACGACTCCCCCCATTGTTCATACACAAGGTATATACGTTCCAAGAGTTTTGATGCAAGTCCTCTTACACTTTACGTGATTTAACAGGTTTAGATATGTTATGACTCCCATGCAACATCACATAGAGACAAGCATCAAACCACATAAGCCAATTTAATTATCTTCAATTTAAGGTGATTCCGAATTAATCTTATGTGTGTCCTTTAATTAAACTAAACTTCCATTACTACACATTAACTGCGAGTGGCTAATAACTTACTTCCTTCTTGACCACACATTAAACTGTGAGTGGCAACATGTCTCAAAATAATTGCTCATAACTTCTTTTAATTATGTGAATAGAATTCACACTACCTTTCTTGTTGATTAAGTAACTAACCAACTTCAACATAACTTTCCTCCTATCGATAAACTATTGGCCAAACTAAATTGATCATAATATTCCGATTCAAGCTTATAAAAATTGAACATTCTAGTAAACATGAAATGTGACCATACTTTAAAAACATGCCTCTAATAAAATTGTCATGCACATAAATTAATGATTCAAAACAAGCATACAAGATTTCATGTAATCAAAAATTGCTCAAGCATGCATTCTAACTCTTGTGTTTGTCTTTCGTACTTACGTACCGTGTAAAATAACTGTGCTCCGTCACAACTTCTAGAAGTGGACTAGCTCAAAGTCTCCTACATAAGGAAAAACCGAAACTAAATTAAAAACTTGTTGACTACATTCTACAACAACTATAGCTAACTTCTACATTAGAAACTTTGTCTAGAAGTTCCTTATATGGTCTCTATTAAATTTCATACTACACTTTAACTGTTCTATTGCAACACTACTTAGTTTTCGGGACTTATTTACGCTTTATAAAACCTTAGTATAATTTTTATGCCACTTTATAACAATGGACAGCAACCTAAATTTATCAAAACTCCTTGAAAACTTCCGAAAACAACACAAATCGATCATATAATGTATTACTTAACTTATATGATCAATTTATGCTAATTACATACTTTAAAAGCCTAATTAATTAATTTATAAAATCTGGACAACATGTTAAACATGCTTAAAATCAATTTTAAACTTCATAAAACATACATAAATTTATATATATCAATATAGAATTGATGAGTGATCATACTAGTACAATTTGGACACTTAAAACTTAATTTAACTTGTTGTTTTTAGATTCCAGATTTTTTTATAAACTTTAAAGTCATGAAAAACTTATAAAAACATCATAATTTCATGCCAAAACACTTCTACAATCTATTAATATATTTATGAAATCAATCTAGGCTTTAGAACAATTTTTCATATGCGAAAACATGTTCATAATATTTATTCAACTCAAACTCCTAATGATAAAATCTGGACAACTTTATAAATTAAGTTTAAAACCCTTAAAAATCATTCTAAACTTAATGACATCATCATAAATTCATCCAACCATAATTTATGATCATAATATTAAATTTTAGAACGTAGAAACTCATAAAATCATAACTTCATAAAATTTTCAAACCCTAATCTTTAATTTCATGAACAACAAAATTAATTTCGGAAAATACCAAAACCGAGGAGGAGGTGCAGCGCGGAGGCCGGCTAGGTGGTGGCGCGGTGGGGTCCGGTGTCGGCACGGATCCCGTGGCAAACCCCAAAACCTTTTTTTTCGAATTTCCTAACAACAGGTTTTTTTTTTCTCTTTTCTCTCTAAATTTTTGAAATCCTAATGACTATTATGATCATGAAAATATGAAATTTTGGGTTTTAAGGGGTATTTATAGGCCCCAATTAGGATTTGGAAAAGCCCATACTAATCCTAACAATTGGAAATTACTTTTAGGCCCTTGCCTCAAAATAATTTAGGAAACCTTTGAAAATTCTATTTTTAGAAGCTTTTTAAAATATTTTATAAAATATTATTTATAAGCACGAATAATTATTTTTAATTAAAACCTCTTTGACATTATTATTTCTTTTTATTTAATATGCCCATTGACATATTTATATTTTTTTTCAATAGCAATATCAAAATTAAACGAATAAATAACATTAAAAATATTAAAATCATCCGAATAAAAGAACTGTAATACCCAATATTTTCACGTATTTTAAGGAAATATTTTTGTATTTTATACGTGTAATTTTAATATTTTTATTAAAAAATTATGTTCAATAAGAATATTAAATGGAAAAAATAATAGTAATACAAAATAAGCTTTAATTAAAAATAATTATTTGTGTTTATAAATAATATTTTATGTTTTATAAAATATTTTTATAAGGCTTTTGAAAATAGAATTTCTAAGAGTTTCCCTGTTTATTTTAAGGCAAGGGCCTAAAGGTAATTTCCACTTTTTAGGATAAGTATGGGCTTTACGAAATCCTACTTTGGGGCCTATAAATACCCTTTAAAACCCAAATTTTCAGATTTCATCCCTCATAATTGTCATTAGGATTCCAAAATTTAGAGAGAGAAAGAGAGAAAAAAAAGAAGAGAAGGAATCCGGAAAAAAAAAAAAAGAAAAAAGAAACTGCAGTTCGGTTTTGGCGAGGAAGGAGAGAAAAAAAAAGATATTTATTTTATCGCCGGACGCCAGAGCCCCGATGCCTTTGCTGCTGCCACCGTCGGTGGTCGCCGGCCACCTCGCCCCTCTTGTTTGGTATTTTTCGAACCTATTTAAAAATAAATTCTTCTTTTTCTTTTTGTTTCAATCTTGCAAATTCATGTTCATATTTATGTTTAATCATGATTTTATAAGTTTCAATCATGTTTTATGAGATTATCATTTGTTTTAAAGCATGAATTAATTTGTTGTTCATGAAATTTTAGATTAGGGTTTATACAGTTATGAAAGTTTTGATTTTTATGAGTTTTTATGATTTAAACTTCAATATTATGATCATGAATTGTTGTTGTGTGAATTTATAGTGATTTTATGAAGTTTAGATTGATTTTTTAAAGGCTTTAAACATAAAATAAATTGCTGTCTAAATTTTGTAGTCGTGAAATTCAATAAAATAAATATTATGAACATGTTTTGGCTTACGAAAAATTGTTTTAAAGCATAGATTGGTTTCATAATGATGTTAGTTGATTGTAAAAGAGTTTTGCCATGAATTTATGATGTTTCTATGAGTTTTTCTTGGCTTTAAAGTTAATTAATAACTTTGAAAATTTTATAAAAACAAGTTAAAATAAGTTTTAAAAGTTCATATTATGCTAGTATGGTCACCTTTTAATTCTATGATGTTATATAGGATTTTTGGTATGTTTCATGAAGTTTAAAAGTTATTTTAAGCATGTTTAACATGTTGTCTAGATTTTACAAAGTGAATAATTAGACTTTAAAGTATGTAATTAGCATGAATTGATCATATAAATTAAGTAATATATTGTATGATTGATATGTATTGTTTTTGAAGTTCTTCAAGGAGTTTTAGTAATTTTAAATTGCTGTCCACTTTTCTAAAGTGACGTAAAAATTTTTGCTGAGGTTTTATTAGGTATAAATAAGTCCCGAAAACCAAGTAATCTTGCAATAGAAAAATTAAAGTGAAGTATGGAATTGAATAGAGACCATATAAGAAATATTTTAGACAAGTTTCCAATATAAAAGTTAGTTTAGAGTTGTTGTAGAAGTTAGTCAACAAGGTTTTAATTTGGTTTTGTTTTTCTTTATGTAGGAAACTTTGCATTAGTCAACTTTTAGAAGTTGTGGTGGAGCACCACTATTTTACAAGGTACGTAAGTACTAAAGACAAACATAAGAATTAGAATTTATGCTTGGATGATCCTTTATGTTATGAAATATTGTTATGCTTGTTTGAACCATGAATTGATGTGCATGACAAGGTTTAATAAAAGCATAATGTTATATTATTGTTGACATTCCATGTTGATTAGCAATATAAATGTTATAAGATTGAATTGGAATGTTATGATCAGTTTAATTTGGCCAATAATTTATTAATAAAGGAAGTTATTTTAAAGTTGGTTAGTTACTTAATCAATCAACAAGAAAGGTAGTTGTTAAGTTTTATTCACATGATTAAAAGGAGTTATGAGCATATATTTTATACATGTTGCCACTCATAGTTTAATGTGTGGTCAAGGAGAAAGTAAATAGTTAGCTACTCATAGTTGATGTGTGGTAAAGGAAGTTCAGTTTAATTAAAGGACACACATGAGATTATTTTTGAATCACTTTAAATGAAAGATAATTAATATGGCTTGCTTGATTTGATGCATTTTTTTGTGTAATGTTGTGTGTGGATCATAACATTGTTAAACCGATTAATCACGTAAAGTGTAAGAGGATTTGCATCAAAACTCTTAGAACGTATATACCTTGAGTATGAACAATGTGTGGGGGG
>PYUH01000063.1:214499-304156 GCA_016808085.1 Suaeda aralocaspica | reverse complement strand
GGGGGGGGGGGGGGGGGGGGAGTAGTAAGGAACAGAGATCTATGGCTTCTACTTGGGGTACAAGACGTTGTACTCTTTTATATTTAATGCGCTGGAATTCCGTCACTTTATGTGACATAGGTAATACCTTCTTGGAGTTGCTCCCAAGTTGGTGCCAAATAGGGCGATTTTAAAGGAAAGGAAACCCGTTCGATGCAAAATCCAAAAGTTTTATTATAATAAATAATTTGTTGATTCTATGCACAGGTGAAGAGTTGTCAAAGGTAAGTTGTGTGTATGTTTTAATTCATGTTATTTTGTTGCATAGTCTTTAGTAGTTATGTACTCAGCTTTGCTGACTGTTTATTTTGTATGCATGGCTTTGTCATGGACTTGGCCCTACAATGACCCACTTGTTAGTGAGTAGTTGTTTAGAATAAGAAAAGCTACAGGTACAAGTGGGCATAAGTCATTACATGCTGGGCTTGAGTCAGAGCACTTGTTTTTTATTTTTTAGTTTTATTTTTATAGCTTATGAAGTACTAACTTTTATTTGAATGATGTTTTATTTCTAAAGATTCTAGTTTTGGTTTTTAAGGGTCATTAATATGGTTCCGAAGTGTAATAAAGTATTAAGTTGGGTTTTATTTTGTATGTTGATTTGAATTTGGTTTTGAGACTTGTTTTGAAGTTTAGTTTTAAATTGGTTTTGGTTTTAAGACTTCCGCTGTAGTACTTTGATAAATGCCTTAGCCGTTATCACGGTGGCGGTAATGCTTTGGTTTTTGCGTTACTTAGGAGTTTTAATAATTATAATTCTTTAAAATTTATACTATGTTTTCCGGAAAAATATAAACTAGGAACTTAGGAAATTCAAGGGTGTTACAGCTAGCTCCTTCCTCCTTTAATTTTCGATAACAAGATGCATTTGAGTTAAAGAGTTTTGTAATTGAACCACTAATGCTAGTCGTTCCATGGCGTTTGCATATTGACTATCTTCTCTTTTTCAGTAGACGTATTCAATTTCTTCAATTTGTGAGGCTACTTAAATTAAGTTTGCTTGGTATAGAGCTAGGCTTTCATTTCTTACCTTCCATCTTATCGAAATGTGATTCACAATCAAGGAGTCTCCAACTCATAAATTGTAATACCCCATATTTTCACGTATTTTAAGAATTTAATTTCATATGTTATGTGAATATTTTTACTATTTTTATTGAAAATTTAGTAAATAGATATATTAAAGAAAGAAAATTTAATTAATTGTTACTTAAATTAATTATTTTTAAGTTTTCTAAAGTTTAAAAATTATATTTTATGTCACTTTGAATTTTATTAAACATTTTAACAGGTTTCTAAAATTAGAAATTTCAAGGTTTCCTTATTTGTTTTTAAAACAAGGAAACAAAAGTAAGTTTAAGAACTAAGGGTATTTATGTAATTTTACCAAAACCTACTTTGAGCCTACAAATACCCCTTAAAACCATAATTTTCTGATTCACAATGCATATTTTGAGTTAGGATTTCAAAAAAGAGAGAGAAAAAGGGGGAAGTTCGGTTTTTCGGGGAAAAAAAACTCGTCGCTTCTTCATCGGCTGCCACTTGCTGCTCGCCGGCTGCCACCTCGTGCCACTCTAATCGTCTGCCACCTCGACGGCCACCACTCCATCCTCCTTTTTGTTCCTCTTTTTTTTTAATTCAATCTTGCATAAATTCTTGTTTATAATTATGTTTAAGCATGTTTTATAGTTTTAATCATGTTTTATACGTTATGATCATGTTTTAGGATTTAAAATTTCTGTTTATAAAGTTGTTCATGAAGTTATAAAAATTAATTAGGCTCATAAAATTATGAAATTTTAGTTTTATGATTTTTAACACTTTAAACCTTCATATTATGATCATAGATTGTTGTAGTATTAATTTGTGAAGATTTTATGAGGTTTAGATTTGTTTTTAGAGGTTTTAAAGTTAATTAATATTGCTGTGAAATTTTAAAAAACATGAAAACTAAGAGTAAAAATATTATGAACGTGTTTTAAAGCATAGATTAGATGTATGATGATAGTATGAGATTATAAAAGTGTTTGTGCTTGATTTATGAAGTTTTAGTAATTTTAATGAGTTTTAAATAAATATGTATAGCTATAAATTTTTTATTAACACGTGTTCATGCACAATAAAAATAGTAGCATGTGAAATAATAAGTTATAATTGTTTTTAAAACATCAAAATATTATATGATGATCTTAGGACATGAATCTAATGTTTAATTTTAGGGTCAAATTATAATATTTAGAAGGGTTTTAAAATGTTTGTAAATAACTTTACAAAGCTGCCATTTTCAAAAAATTATCGAAAATCAAGTGTTTTGCAAAAGAAAATTTTTCAAAAAGTACGCATGGAATTGAATAGAGACCATATAGGGAAGTTTTTGGACAAGTTTCTAGTATAAATAGTTAATTTAGAGCTGTTGTAGAAGTTAGTCAACATGGTTTTACTTTAGTTTCGATTTTCTCTATGTAGGATAATTTGAGTTAGGAGATTTTTAGAAGTTGTGGCGGATCACCGTTATAACACAAGGTACGTAACTACTAAAGGCATCTATACAAGCTAAGTAGAGTTCATGCTACATTTGTTGATTTTGTATGCTATGCTTGTGAACATAAGTTGTTGCTTGGTTGTTTGAGTTGACTTGCATGAGAGGTTATGTTAACATGAAAGTATGAACAATATGTATTGTATATCAAGATGACATTCCGCATTTATAGTATTGTTATTACATCATGAGAAATTGGAATTTTAAATTCTTTTTGATGTTTGACTAGTAGTCAATAAAGAAGAAAGGAAAAATAGTTTAGTTGGTTAATTACTTGATCAACAAGAAAGGTAGTTAGAGATTTTTTAATCACATATTTAATAGAAGCAAATGAGCAAATATTTAGCCACTCACAGTTAATGTGTGGTAAAGGAAAGTTTAGTTAAATAAAGGATACACAAAAGTTTTCTTACAATCTCATTCAAATCAAGATAATTAATTTGGTGTTGCTTGTTACCTAGGCTGCACGGGTTCAAAAACGGGGTCAAAAACGGTGACGGGGATCAAAAACGGCAAAATCAAAAATTGTAAAAACGGGGACGGCAAGGAATCGGCAATTAAAAAATCACAAAATAATTTAAAATACAATAGTCTTTAATATTTTAATGTAACAGTAACATAATAGTTCATTCATAAAACGTTAAAGTACAACATTATCATTAATCGATTCGTGGTCATCGTGGTCTCCCTCAAACTCATCGTTGTTCGTTCAAACTTCACCTGGAATTCAGTCCAAGTCACTGTAGCCTAACACTTTTTATTTGATGATTTGATGAATGTCGAGTGAAAAGAAAAGCAAATAATGAATGTTGAGGGAAGAAGTCAGATTAAAAAAGATAAATGTTGAGTGAACAATTAGAGAGAATTGAAAGAGACTAGAGGAATAAAAAATTCAGTGAAGTAAAAGAAATGAAAGAGATGGAGAATTGAAGAGGACTAGAGGAGTAACTGAGTAAGAAGGTCGGTGAAGTAATTTGTCAAAAATTAAACCCTAGATTTTGGTTTTGACTGGTATTGTAATAATGTTGGGCCTTGGGCTCTTATTTGCATTTGGACTTTTGTCTTAAAAAGGCTGGGGACTTCTATTTTGTATCTAAGCCGACCCCGAAACGTCCCCAAAGTAACACACCCGTCCCCGCCCAATTGATGCCGACCCCGAAACGTCCCCAAAGTAGTACACCCGTCCTCGTCCAATTGGTGCCGACCCCGGGACGTTTTTCAGGCGTCCCCACACCGTCCCCGAAACGACTCCAGTACGGATTCGCCAAGTTCCCAAAGGTACCCGTGCTTCATAGCTTGTTACTATGCATGCCTCTATGTGTTGTTCTGTGTGTGTGATAACATTTGTTAAACATGTTAATCACATAAAGTGAAAGAGGATTCGCACCAAAAATCTTGGAACGTATATACCTTGAGTATGAACAATGGGAGAAGTTATGGGTGTTTACTGTTACTTCTAATCGGGGTACAAGACGTTGTTCTCTTTTATATTTTTAAAGGCACTGGAATTCCTTCACGTTATGTGACATAGATAATACCTTCTTGGAGTTGCTCCCAAGTTGGTACCCTTTAGGGCAACTGTTTAAGGAAAAGAAACCCGTTCGATGCGAAATCCAAAGAATCAAATATAATGAATAATTTTTAATAAGTTGAGTCTATGCACTCGTATGTAGTAATGACAATGGTAAGAAGTATGTGTGTTTATTCTTTTCTTATTTTATTGTTAATCATGTTATGCATAGTCTCTAGTATTTATGTACTCAGCTTTGCTGATTGTGTGTGTTTTTGTGCATGGCTTTATCTTTGACTTGGCCGTACGACGACCCATTTCGAGGGCGAGTACTTGTCTAGAATAAAGAGAAAGATACAAGTACAGGTGGGCATAGTCAATCATGCTGGGTTGGTGTGTTGAGCGCTTGCATTTTAGTTATCTTAGCCTATGTAGAGTTGCTATTTATTGTTGTTGTTGTTGACTTTTGGATTTTCAAATTTTAAAGTTTATTTGATATGAAGGGCCGTCAATAGGGTTCCGAATTGTAATAAAGGTTTATTTTGATTTTGGTTTAAAATTTCTTTCGAGTTTTAATTTGGTTTCACTAGTACAAAAAACGTGATTTGCTGCGGTTTTTGAAGGGGTATTTGCTGCGGTTTTGAACCGCAGCACTTATGGTAGTAGCAAATAGGGAAATGTTATTTGCTACGGTTGAGAACCGCAGCAAATAAGTTCCCAAAAAATAATTTTTTTTTTTTTGATATTACAAGCTAGAATGAAACATTAACCAATACATATACATAGCATTGATTATTATCAATCAAATTTAAGTTATATCAATTGCAATTGACTTGAGAAAAATATAGTAAAGCTGTAAACATTAAAGCAACAACAAGAAGCAGCAGCAGCTAACAACAAGAAGCAGCCAACAACAAGTAGCAGCAAGAAGAACCAGTAGGCAGCAGCAGCAAGAAGAAGAAGCAGCTAACTAGCAGCAGACTGACGAGCAGACAACAAGCAGCAGCAGCTACAACGCCACAACGCCAGCCACACTCAACTCTAAAAATCAAAACCACAAAACCAACAATAGCAACAAAATAATAACTCAACAGAATAATACCAACAAGTAGCAGCACCTGCTACAATCAATTGAGAAAAGATACACTACAACAATAAATCATTTGGGCCACGTATTATGCCAAGAAAATTCTACATTCGTGGCATATTATCATCTAGCCACGGGAAAAAAAATATTTTGACATATACATTAATTACTCATTAAATTTATGCAACGGCTAGAAGTGATTTAGTGGCAAAATATTGTTATGCCTTATTGGGTATTTTTATTTCTACGTGGCTAACATAAATTTATGCCACACATTTTGTTTATTTTCGTGGCTAATATATGTTATACCATGGAATTTTTTGTTTTTTTGTGGCAAGCCTATATATGGTAATCACATTAATTATATTAGTCTAAAATCAAAAGATAGAAATAGAAACAATTGTATATGTAATGTTGATTTTTTATAAATCATTCAATAGAAATTTATCGATTATAAAATTATTAAAATAAGATCATCAACCTATTTCCATTTTTATAAAATTAACAATATTACTAATTATACTATTGCATGTAAATAAACTATACCAAATACCCCTAAACAAGGAAAAATATTAAATGAATATAATAAAAAAAACTTCAAAAAGGCATATTTTAACGCTCGAGTGTCCGAACGAAGCAAATTTTTTTTTTTCAAATTGATTATTTTTTTCGAGCTCTACGTCATGGAAAATAGTCGAAGGGGATTCAGGCAAGTATATTTTTCCAAAAAAGGCCTCTAGGACCCATTTCTATACTACCAAACATTTTATTTTAATAAAATTACATATACATTTTGAGAATTTATTTGGTTAACTTCACACCAAAAGAAAATAACCTTTTTCATAACATAACTTAAATATTATACCTAATTAATCTATAAAAACTGGTTAAACACCACCCAAATCACAACCGCAAAACAATAGCACAATATAGAGCACTATTAATTGGGTGCTATATATGGAAAAATAATTAAATTAAATTAAATTAAATTAACTTTTTAAATATAAAAAAAAAAAGAAATTGAAATTTTAATAACCACGATCTACAAAACCGGTACCTCAACAAAATAACCAAAATCCGATTTCCTAAATAAACTATTCTCCTAATATATACAACACAACCTCAAACTTGAAGCAAATTCATTGTGAAAGCACAACACTCAAAATTGTTTACCCTAAAATAACAGTACTTCTTCCTCAGTTGAAATCCCGAGCAATTTCCTTGAAGCTTTTGGGAGTGTTTAAGCTGGATCGAAAACAAGGTATGTATTTGCTCTTAGTTGTTTCAATTATGCTATTAATTCTGAAAATTAACTAATTCACTGATTTTTAAAAGTGTATGTGGAACAATTACTTGGATTCTCACCCAAATTATACCATAGTTGTCATAATTGAACAAGTAATTCGCGTAGAATTGCCCTGGATTGGATATGTAGTTTCAATTCATTGAATTCTGGTTTTTTGATTTCTTTGAGCACCTTAGGTTTTGTTGAATTCTGATTGGGTGAAAATTCAAGTATAATTTGTGTTATTTTCGACTCCTGAGTTTTTTTTTGATTTGGCTTAACTGAGACAAAATTATAATTCTGCAGAACTAGGTGAAAATTCTGAATGTTCGAGTGGGTATGATTTTGTTGCAGTTTGGGTTAGTGACTGTGTTAGTGAGTAAACGTGTGTGTCAGTGAGTGACTGTATGAGTGAGGGAATGTGAGTGACTAAGTGTGAGATAGTGAGTGACTTTAAGTGAGGAAATGTGAGTGACTAAGTGTGAGATAGTCAGTGACTCTAAGTGAGAGAGTGTGAGACAGAGAGTGAATGAGAGTGTGACTCTGCATGCATCTATAGCATGGATGTTGATGTTGGGGAAGTTGAAAACAAAAGATAGGCTCTGCAAGTTTCATATCAGGAAAGAGGGGAGTTGCTCACTTTGCAAAGGGGGTATGGAAGTTAGTGGTCATTTATTCTTTGAATGTCCTTTTAGTGCTGAATGTTATAAGATGATAAGTGGGTGGCTGGGTATCATTAACAGAAGGCCTTGCAGCATTACAGCAGTTTGGAGAACATGGCATGACCATGCTAAGGGAAAGGTTCAGAGAAGGATTATGTTTTGTATTCTGAGTGGCTTGGTTTATTATATTTGGTTGGTGACGAATAGTGTTTTTTGGGGCCGTGGTGGGTGGACACTAAAAATCAACCCAAAACAAATTTGTTTGATATAGTATTTTCTTTTCCATTAGAATTCAAAGAGTACAAACAATAGGTTATTACCATTAAAAGTACAAGAACGGTCAAACAAAACCACTATTATATTATGGCTCATGGTTTACAAAGAACTTATAAACTAAAGTATGAACATGTGTAACTCCAAAATATAAACTTGATTGCTCCCATAGTCTGCTGTAGATGATTTTCTCTTGGTAGCTTTGCTTGTTGTCACTAGGCTGCAAGTATGAAAAAAATAACTAAAATAAGTAGCTTATAGGCTAGTAATATACTCCGTATTTGATGAATAAAAAACCAAACAAGTTCTTTTTTGACAAACCTCAAATTATTGAGAATACCACATTGCTATTGTATTTTGCCCCAATTTGTTGCTCGAAATTTTCATTGTTTAATTAGATCTAAACATTGAATATATAGTTAGATCTAAACATTCAAAACTAATTTTAGAACTTTATTCAACATCAAACCAACAATGGAAAACGACGAGAATTAACATTTATACCGTATTTCAGCAACAAAAAATCTGCACCAAGCACACAACCAGCACAAAACAGTACCACATAAAACCAGCAAAAAACTGCAGAAATCCTGCAGTCGAAACACGCAACTGCAGTCATCCAAACAGCACAGGCCATGACTACAATCCTTCCCACCACTGCCAGACATGCGGAAACTGTCCTGCACATCCAAACTGCCAACACAAACAATTTCTGCAGCCTAACACACCATATTAGCACCCAGATCACAAATTGCCACCACTAAAAACAGCACCAAGCAACAGCAGCCACAGCACCCAACACCTGCAGCAACAAAACCACCAGCCTAGAAGCCAAAACAACCAACAAAAACAGTAGCCACAAGCAACAAAAACTGCAGCAGAACAGTCCCACAGTCCAAAGACTGAAACCTGCAGAAAAACAAACCATCCCAAACAACAAACCACACTGCTCCATAACAACAGTGACCAGGCAGCCACAGCCAACATAGCCCAATTCAGGCCACACTAGCAGAGAGACAACCTGACAAGAATTGCAGAATTGCGGTGCAAAACCAAGTAGCACAGCAAAACAGCCTGCAGCAGCCTAAAACAACCTACACAAAACCATCAGAGAACACTAGCACAGCCACAGCAACCACAGCAACACAAACACCCTACAACCAGAAAAACCAACAAACACCCCAAAACATCCATCACAACAGCATACCACAAGCAGCAAAACTAAAACAGCACAAAAACACCCCTGCACCACTGCACCACACCATACACCCCAAATCAGAATTGCACCTGCCCCCTCACAGCAAAACCATAGTTCTGGCAACACTGCAGCCACAGCCAGAACAAGTCAGTTCAGGCCAGGGAAAATTGCAACCCAAACATAGATTGCATTCTGCAATTGTAACTGCAGAGCCTGCAAATCTGCAGAAACAAACCGAAACTGCAAAATAACTGCATCGCAAAAATAGCAACACAAATCTGCCCTGCTGCACTCTACATAAACACATAACAAAAACAGTCTGCACAGACCCACAAGCCCCCAAAACAGTCCAAAAAACATATCAATACATCCCAGGGACTGTTGCAAAACAGTAAAAAAAAATAAAGCAAAATAAAGCTATATCTAAAAAATATTAATCTCTTGGATTAATCATTAATTCTTGGACCAATTTCTCAATGATAACATTTAATGATCTTATTTTTACAATTCCACACCCAAACTCAAAGAAACCATGTGTTCAATTTTTAAAAAGAGGTAAAATTGATTGTCCTGAGTGTGTTTGGTGGATTCTTCATTTGGCTAATCTTTCGCAAGGGATTCCCTTCTGAACATGCTAATTGCTGTGAAATCTAAAATCTATTAATAATTTTTTCTAAATCTCACTTAAATAAAATCACTTAGCTTATACTCAACAATTGTACACACTAAATCTGAACTCAGTAGTACTCTTTTCCCTTGTACTCCTTTTCAAAGCTAGAATTGAATTCTTATGGGAGAATAAAATGAGCATGACTTGATCAGGTTAGAATACGAATGAGAGAATGAGCAAGGACATTGGTTTAGCGAATGCATAAGTAAGATAGACTGACATAGCATGAATGAGAGAGGCTGTTGACTAAGATAGAAGCCAATGAGAGGATAGGAGAAATTAGGGAATTAACTCAACATGAATTGATCTGGTTAGAATCCCTGAACTAATTAGTTTCAGCACATCAGTTATGTGCTATTAGTTGCTTTTTTTAAATAAGAACTCATATCTTCTAAATAACACACAGATGTCTTTTATGCTTATATATGATTTCTGATTTTAACAAAAGTGAGCTATCGATGGTAGAGTATTATTTTTCTTATGCGACCTATTACCATACACATGGAAACTAACACATGGATGTATTTTATGCTGTTATTAGTTTTTGATTGTGTTGAATGATTACAATATCAAAAACCTTGTATATTTTAATTGCTTCAATTTTAATTTATTCATGTGAAAATGTTCTTTAAGTCATTTTTTTTCTCATCTTGTAATTTTAAATTACTATAGCACATGGATAACTCAGATGTTCAGAAAATGAGGTTAGAGTGGATGGGATGTGATGATAGAACAAGCAATCTATATATAAACGGCGTTAATCAGTTCCTTGACTTTGCTTTTAGTAATTTAGCTTCAAATAGTGACATATGGGGGGGTGAGGATTAGATGGTACCGTGCCCTTGTAATCGATGTAACAATAGTCGGCATAAAACAAGGGAAGTAATCTTTAGTGATTTTTTAAATTGCCTTATTGGAGTAATCTTCCACTTCGACACAATCTTGATGTCATGCACATAGAAAAAAATGTACTTGACAATATCCTTGGTACTTTGTTAGACATTGAGGGAAAGTCAAAAGATACTATAAAGGCTAGACATGAGCTAAAGCGTGTTAAAATTATGAAGCATTTATCTCCAAGATTTATAGATGAAAAGTGGCATATTCCTCCAGCACCTTACACTGTCTAAGGCTGAAAAGGAAAAGGTGTGCAAGTTCTTAGAAACTATAAAGGTTCCACATGGGCATTCATCCAACATTTCAAAGTGCATAAATCTTGAGGAGTGTAAGATATGGGGGCTAAAATCACACGATTGCCACGTGCTTATGGAGCAATTGTTACCACTTGCAATTCGTGGAGTGTCATTACCCAAAGTTTATGAGGTGATAGTAAAGTTAAGCTCCTTTTTTAGAAACCTTTGTTCTAAGACATTGAAAGTAAAAGATTTGGATGAACTTCAAAGTGAAATAATTGTGACTTTATGTGAGATGGAAAAGATTTTTCTCCCCTCATTTGTCACGATCATGGTCCACTTGTGTGTTCACTTAGTTAATGAAGTAAAATTTGGTGGACCAGTACAATATCGTTGGATGTACTCGATTGAAAGGTAATTCCCATGAAAATTATTAATCACTTATTTCTAAATTTTACACTACCTTTATTTTCCAAGTACATAATTATTATAACTTATGTGATATTACTGATTTGTAGGCTTCTACGCAAATTTAAGTGTTATGTTCGAAATAAAAGTAGGCCAGAGGGTTCCATTGCTGAGGGCTACATCATAGAGGAATGTATGTTTTTTTGTTCAAAGTACCTACATGACATAGAAACAAGATTTAATCGACTAGAAAGGAATAATGCCGATGAAGAAAGTGATGATTACCAAGGACTATCATTATTTTCACCATGTGGTATTCCTTTAGGAAAGGCTAGTTCTAGATCTCTTTCTGAGCCGGAGTTAATTCAAGTCCAAGAATATTTACTCAAAAACTGTAAAGAGGTTCAAGAATACTTACGATATGAGTCTTCATTTTTTAGTTGGGATTTCAACAGAAAAAAAATCCTAAAATATGTGATAATTCTTCGTTTTCCCTCCTAGTGATTACGAACAAGAAGCATGTGGAAAAGGTTTAATCGAATGGTTTCGTGAAAGGGTATGTAAATTGTTAAATTTTTAAATTATAAAATTCAAGTGCAATTACGCTAGCAATTATAATGATGTGGCTTTTCTCAGGTATTAGAAATTCCCGAGGAAGATAATATTCAAGTGGTGAAAGATTTACGAACATTGGCCTTAGGTCCTTTGCAAGGTGTCCAGTGTTTCAATGGATGTATCGGTAATGGTTTCAGATTTCACACAAAGGACGTAGAAAAAAAGAGGGTAAATCAAAATAGCGTTGTTATGGTTAAAGGTATTTCTGGGGCCAAAGAAGAAAATTATTTTGGGATACTAACCGACATACTTGAGGTTCAATATTTGGATGGAAAGCGTGTGATATTGTTTCGTTGTGATTGGTTTGATGTTCACAAGGTTGGTAGAGGAATTAATATTGACAAATACGGCTTTGTGAGTCTAAATAGTCAACGTTTGTTGGCTACGAAAGAACCTTTTATGCTTATGTCTCAAGCTCAACAAGTGTTCTACGTTAGAGATGAATTTGATCCCAATTGGCTTGTTGTCATTGAGACTCATCCAAGGCATCATTACAAAGTTTCTAAGAAGGAGGTCAATGAAGATGATGGGGATGCATTACAACAAAATCAAACAAGATCCTCTCAAGATGCATTTTTCTCAACAATGGATGTGGATGAGATTGATGATCAATTTGTTGGCTTAAGAGACGATGTTGGGGATATGATAATTTATGCTACCCTACAAAACCAACCTAAAGACTTTGATTAGAATGAAGCTGCCATTTTTTATGACGATGATTGCAATGATGAGAGTGATACTAATAGTGACTTCTCGGATAGTGATGATGATATTGATCTTGCATGATTAATATTTTTGTTTCTTTGTTATTTTTGCAAAACTTCTTAGCCATTTAACATTTTTAGTTTATGTTTCTTTGCCATTTTCAGTTTGTTATCTTTCTGATCCCAATGCGATATATTGATTTCCTTGTTACCAATGATGTCAATGTTAACAACATATTGTTTTACTCACATTGTGGCACATATATTGACAGTCTTTTTTTTTATTCACATTGTTCCAGATATATTGACAGGCTTTGATCCATTGATATGCAAATATCAGTATTCACATTTTTCCTAAAAACAATACTAATATGCAGATATATTGTTTTCTTTAATCCCAATGCTGTCAATATATGTTATCTTGTTGTCTTTTTTTACTGATAACTATATTATATAAATGTTGTATATTCATATCTATTACTTGAAACAATAGTCCATGGCAAGGTATGGAGGTAAGGCAACTTCAAATGAGGTGAATGAGTACGAACAACAGGGGCTTCTGACAATTCAGGCTAATAAGGAGTTTCTGCAATCCTTAGGCATAAAACGTCTTGCATCCTCTCTCACAAGCTTGGTTGACAACACAAAGGAGAAGAAAAGAAAGCAAAAAACCATAGTGAAGATGATGATTATGTCCCCGAAGATGAACCGAGTGATAAGGATAATGGAAAACAACCTAAGCTTGGAGTGTCAACAAGGGTATGAAAATAGTTTAAGATGATATTAATTACCTTTTTTTCGTTTTAATAAATTTCAGATGTTTTTATCGAATTTTGAATTTCGAATAATTATTTTAACACAGGCCAATACTTTGAAGATAAAAGAAGGTCAGAGAAAATGTAACTTCATCCCTCCAATGGTAATGGCTAAGGTTCTTAGAATGAATAAGAAACAACAAGAATTAATAGCAAAAAACAAGGCATTGGAATCAGTTTCTAATGCAAATGTGATTGGTGAAGAAGGTTATCTATACGCTTTTTGTATCGTTTGATTCCTCTAAGTGTTTTAGTTTTTTTTTTTCTTAATGCAGCCATTGGTAGCCAAGAACACTTGATTGACTTTAGTGATGAAAATTTTCAAAGTGAGGAAGGTAGGGATATGGCACAAGTATTCCATAATACTTGCATAGTTTTTTTTGGCACAAAATGCAGCCTGAGAACCCTGACCTTAGCCAACCAAACCAAGCAAAAACAGCCTGCAAACTTACACAACCAGACTGTTAGACTAAGAACACAGCTTAACAAACCAAACCATAAACTAAACACCACAGCTAGAAACAGAGAGCCACTACAAGTCAGAACAAGAGTAGTCCCACTGCTCCCAAACAAACCAAAACAGCCTGCAGTTCCCTGAGCAGCACACACAGGCCAAAACAGGTACAAAACAAAATACAGCCTGAGAAACCTGCCCTTTGCCTATCAAACCACGCATAAACATCCTCAACTGTTCTCCAACCTGTATAGCCAGTGTTTCACTTGACTAGGCCATTTTGACTGATCCATGACCTGCAGTCTATTAAGCACAACCTTCTTAGTATATGCACAAGTTTTCCCCCTACTCCAATTACTACCACCCCACACTACTCTACTTCTCTGCCTCCAAATATTATAAACAAGAGCAGAAAGCACACAAAAACTCATTGTTTACATAACAGGACAGGAAGTCCACTGCTCCCATGAATGCCAAATAACCTGCAATTGCTCGCTACGAGCGGCTCCTCGGTGCAGTGGTAGAGTAGAAGCGCTGGTCCCCTTCGGTCAAGTTGCTTGTGCCTGCTGTGACCTACCGTAGGACCTCCGCCCCCGAAGCAAAGAAAGAGGAGCAGGGTCGATAGACACAAGTTGTAAGACACAAGGGGTCCCCCAACCACCTAGCAATCTCCCTACACACAGCAAAGCTCTTCTCACATTCAAAAAACACATGATCTAAGCATTCAGCAGAATGACCACACAACACACAAACCATGTCAGACAATATATTAAGCCTGAACAACCTGTCCTTTGTTTTCAGTCTGTTACGCATAGCTAACCAGCAAATAAAAGAGTGTTTAGGTGTATTAAAGGCTCCCCACACCCACTGCTGCCGATTTACCCTACTTACATCCCTAGAGAGCAGTATATACCCAGTTGCAATAGAGAAACTTGCACTCCGATTCCACCAGCCATTCTCAACCGTCCCTAGCTTCATTTCCTCCTTCACTATACAAATATTCTTCCACCCCCAACTTGCATTAGCAGCAGGCACATAATCCACTTGCATAGTTGATTTTTGTGTGTTATTAGGTAATATTCATTTGAATTAGTTTTTATTAGTACTAACATGTTTTGTCTTCTCAAAACCAATTTTATGCCTTCTTAACTACAAATCTTAAGCCCTTGAAACTGGAGACAATATGGAGATAAACCATAATCAAGATGGACAAATTGTTGTAAGAGATGCAACTCCTCATGGTGTTCAAGGTGAAATACTAAATGCCACGAATCAAGAGAATCTTGTTATTTCTGGTATGAATAAAGAATTCCCTTATTCTATTTAGCTAATATTACAAAAACAACCATAAAATTTTAATTTTTACATCTATGTACTGATAAAGAAAGTCATAAACTAACTATTGTCATACCATACGAAAAGTTGTTGATATTGTTCATGTTATGTCTAATTTGTTTGAAAACCATACATCTAGGTGGCATTAGAAAAACAAGAGGGATGGTTTATGGTAGAAAGCTTACAGCATTAGCTCCTGGTGAAAAAATCAAAGTAGAATTTGATGAGGATGGTAACGCAATTGGCCCGCATTCCTCGCTACATGCTTACTTTTTGGGTCAACAAGTACGAAATCGCTTTGTTTGTCCCGTGCAAGTCAAAGGTTTGGAAGAGTATACTTCCNCAAGTCAAAGGTTGGGAAGAGTATACTTCTGAAACCTTGGACCATTTATGGGCTTGTATTAAGGTAAATTGTAAAAAATATGACATGTTATATTTTTGACTACATATCTTATGCTTAAAGCTTTATATGCCATTTAATAATTTTTTCATTGATTTATTTATTGGCCTACATATGCAAGAAAAATGCTCATTTGATGACCCTGAGTATAGGAAAGAGGGTGTCTTAAAGCATGCACAACACATTTTTAGGGATAGTAGGCACAAGTTGAAACAAGCCTATTTTGATGATCCAAAGCTGAAAACAAAAGATGAGCGCTAAACAAGCCAAAAGACATGGGTAAAGCATATTGGAAATTTTTAGTTGATTATTGGAGTGATCCAAAGTTTTAGGTAATCTCTATTGTAGATTAACTACAAGAGGATATGTTATCTTCAAAGATGCTAACTTTATTATACTTTAGGTGAAAAGTAATAAAGCTAGTGCAAGTAGATCCTGTCACAATATGCCTCACTATAATGGTAGTAAAAGTTTTGCTCGCCTCAAACAAGAAATTGTAAGAAGACATGCATTTTATACTAGTATATATAATGTTTTAATTATGAAGCAAATAGAATAGCATACATTCGATGATCTAATTATTTTTTCTCGCATGTTTAATATTCCCTTTTGCTTAATTTAGATGGAGAAAAATGGAGAAAAGTGTTCGCGTCTTGATGTAATGGTGAAATCTCGGAAGAGAAAATCAAATAAACCTGTTAATACTGATAACTTATCAAAAAACATTCTTGTAGTGGTAAGTTTATGACTTAAAAAGGCCAATTTATCTCATAAATTACGTACGTATTTAACATGTCATTACATGACCGCAGGAATATATGGAGAAATTGAAGGAGGACAGGGATAAAGGCCTGAATGAGAAGACAGATGAGCAAATTTTCCAAGAAGTTCTTGGAAAAGATACTCATGGGTATTTGCGTGCTTATGGGCCGGGTAGAAGCATTACAAAACATTTCAATGTAAAGCCTTCCCGATTGGATCTTGCTCAAGAGGTTGTTGAGGTTAAAAAGATTGCTGAGCAAGCTGTTCAAGAAGTAAAAAAAGATGCAGAGAATGCTACATAAGAGGCTGAGGATGCTAAAAAGAAGGCTGAAGAAGCTAGAAAAGATGCAGAGCTTGCCAAGAAGAAAGTTGAAGAAAGTGCAGGTGAGGTGGATCGAAAAATTGTTGCAAATAATATGGTTTGGGAGAGAAATCTCAAGCAACTACTACAACTTTTTGGCGTGGATGCTGATGATAAGAATGATTTCTTAAGTGAAGGTTCTTCAGCTTAAGGTAAGCATATTTAGGTGTATCTCTTAATTATGGATATTTGAATTGGTTTGGTCATGTAGAGGTAGGCACAGGAAACCTAAGCACTCTACTGTAGCTCCAAAATAGAAGCATTGATGTTAATTTATTCTTTAATTAGCAGAATATAGTATACAATATGGAGCGCTTGCTATGGTTGATATGTTTGTTGAACTAATGCATTGTGAAGTCTTGATGAAATATATTCCATGGTAACAAGTAAGATTAATTTAAGGGTTAAGCAAATAATGAGTTTGCCGGGATAACTTAGAATGACAATAAGAGTCATACACCATGGTTTCTTCATCAAGTGAGCTAGACTTTGTAAGGTATATTGTTCATCAAATTAAAATTCACAAGACATGTCACTCATCTAAGATACATGACTTCTGTAAATGCATTTGAAATTCGATTTTTCCTAGTATGAGACATTAACTCATCTGACATTGCTGCTAATTGATTAATGCTTCTTTTATGTGTCCTCTTTATGTTGTAAATGGTCCTGTTGTTCGAAGAGCTTTTATGTGTATTTAGATGATTTTTTTTATATGTAGAAAATCCAACAAGGAAATTCTAGGAGGCACAACTACTTGATCAAAATTCCACACTTTATCACTCTTCCCCTTCTAATGTCCATTTGTACTTGCTTCACCATGTCGTTTTTATACAAGGTTTAGCATAGTTTTTGAGGCCTTTTACTCCACTACTATTGTTGGTTTAGTAATAATCATTCTAATGTGAATATTTTTCTGATAGTATTGTATCTTAAAAATTACTTATTTATTTATTGTGGTGATGTGCTTGTAGGTTGGTACTATACAAAGAAATGCATAGATGGCGAGCAACAACACAAGAAGCATATTAGTCAAAATAATATAGAACTTTGTAGTTTTACTTTATTTTTTAAAATTATTGAACAATCGACTTTACTTTGTTGATTACAAATAATAATAGTATGTTTTATTTCTTAGTATGCTAGTTTTAAGTACATTATTATGTAAAGGTTTCATTGTTTCAAAAGTACATTATATTATTAATATGAATATATTATTTCATTGTTCTAAGATTTTTTAATTGTATTTTATAATATTGGTAATAAATGTCTAAAAAAACCTCGGTCAATAGAGATTGTTGGATATTAAAGTGTCATATATGTCAGAACTTGGTATGTATATAGCCACGTATAATATATTTGCCACAAGATAATTAGTGGCTAGTTTTATTTCTTAGCCACGAGATATTTTGTGGCTAATTGTTTAGTAGCCATAATACTCTTTGGGAAATGAAATAGTTAGCCACGGTAGTACTTGTGGCAAACAATTAAATTAGCCATGGTAATACATGTGGCGAAGCTAGTTTTTCACCACGGGATTATTTGTTGCATAATTTAATATTCATGCCACAACCTCTATTTTCCCATGGCAAAAACATAGCCGCGACCACTTGCTCCAAATGGTGAAAAGTAGCAACATCATGAGCAAGAGTTCATAGTCTTCGTTAGGTCGAGTGGGAGAGTCCCTCCACCTAGCTTTTATATTTCCTTTCTTTTCATATGATCGAGTCTATGTCATTACGATTAAGGTCATTATCATATTTTAGCCTCGATTTTGTTATTTATCCAAATTTCTAAATTAATAAAATTCCATTACTTTTCTCTTAGCTTATTTCTTGTGCTTCAAATGACCTCATCATCATTCAAAAAAAAAAAAAGAATTCAAAAAATTCAAAAAAAAAAGACATTGGACATGCTCGAAGAGCCTCAAACACTACATCACTACCAAATAAAACTATTTCCTTTGCTCAAAGCCATCATTTAGCCAATCATGTTGCGTAGGAAAAAGACGTGTGCTGAAAAATAAAACAAATAAAAAATATAAAGTTTAAAAAAAAATCATCAAGTCAAATTCAACAATTACATCATTTCAAGAAAAGGTCAAACCACATCTACGCACCTCTGAGTCAAACCTTTCCCCTTTAAACCACAAGTAATACTAAATCCCAAATCATACCTCAACATGCCTCAACTACAAAGCTAAATTTGAAGGCCAAAACCCAAAAATTCCAAATCTTAAAACTCCATCAAATTTCAAACCTAAAACAAAAGTCTAACCTCATTCAATCAAGTCCAAAATACAAGTCGAACCTCAAAGTCATAAACCTATAAGCAAATTCTAAAGTCCAAAATACAAATCTCAAAGCCCATAGCAAAGTTCAAAAACCGTCCTAAACCAAAGAATGAACCCCCCCTCAAACTTCAAGCTTAACACTCTCTTCGAGCATGTCCAAAGCCCGCTAGGTTGAAAACCTGAAAGGGCGACCTATGCAAAAGTTAGGGCGCAATCACATCACTTGCACACACAATTATCACGAACTACGATTGGTCTGATTCCGAAAAGGGCATTTCTGTAGCCTCACCTCGAGGTCCGACCACATCAATAAAAGAAAATGAGGTCACATCGATCATCATAGAAGTTTGAAGCATAATTCTTTAGCGTGGAACCAGACATACGCTTGAGTTTGAACCATCATCTCTCAACGAACCACATCTCTCTTGTCATCATCTTCACCCTTGAGTCACAAATTTAGCCCATTTTAGTTTTTTTTGATCCATAGCTTTTATTTATACATTGTTTAGGTACTCTCCCATTTCTCCTTCTCCATCATAATTGTCTAGCTCTTGCTCTTCAAGCAAAACTCGTGTAGCAGCAAGTCATGCACTTGTTGTCTCTCCAAGATTCAGGGCTTGTATCGTCATAAGCGTCTCCATCTCTCACTACAAAGTAACATGTTCAAGTGATCAACATGAGTAGTTACATGAACATGACAACAAAGATCACCTTTCAAAGCTTAGGGGTTTTTTATCATCAAAAGAGTTCCTATTTTTCACTTGACCAAAGTCAATAAGCATCATCATTGACCCATCAACATAAGGTTTCACTTTGATACTAGCAATGATCATCACAAATGCTTCATCATGCCCCATTCATCATAACATGGGGGTTATCTCTTATGAAAACTCAATGGCTCAAGTCGGCTCTATCTACACATCCAAACCATCAATTGGGGGCTTGCACCCTCACAAGACTTCTCATTCACTCTTCTAACTCCTATCTTAAGGAAGAAACAGTCTCAAGTGACCAACTTGAGCAACATGCACACACAATCTTTGCTTCTCTTGCCCCCTAACCTCACCACAAAGTCTTGAATCACAACAACATTATCCTTTTATCTTCCAACAATCACAGGTGTTCACTCTTGACCTTCTAAGCGCCCAATGAAGCTATCACTTTGCCTCAAACCATCAATTGCTACTCATATTGAAGCTTGGGGGCTATCATCATACGCTGGGGGATCAATGCCCAATAACATTCCTCATAAGTTCAAACTAGCTCTGTTGGTAATTTGATATTTTATATGTATTTTATCCTCGATCCCGATTGACTTTTAGCTCTAATGTGGCTCTTTTGAGCCATTTCTACTAACTTTTGCTATTTCGAGTGTTTGTTGTGCTTTTTATTAAATTTTACAGGAATCGATGATTTATCGTTGTTTTCCGAGCCTTTTGAAGCACTTGAAGAAGTTAGTGGAGAGTTGAAGTCATTTGGGAAGCTTAACTGAAGATTAAAAGTGCTATAGCGAACAATTAAAGAAGTAATTAAGGAAGAACGAGCAAAAACCGAGAAACGGAGCCAACCCGAGCTGCTCGCCGAACCGAGGCTGTGCGCCCGGGTGAGAGCTGAGGAAGATTTCAACGTGTTTTTCAGCATAATTAGGCTTAGTATTTAAGGGTTTAGACTCCTAATTAGTCATTTACGCCTTTCTTACTTTACAAACCCTCGTTTACTCTAGAAATTCTGTCAAAGTGTAGAATTCTTATCAATCTTTCAATTAATAATATTCAGGTTTTATTTCAGTCTCAATTCTTATTGTTCATTAATGTTCATTATTAGTTTTAATTTATGCTCTTAGTTTCATTAGTTTTATGCTTAGATTGATTTTTGTTGGTTTGTTTAGTTTAATCATGTTTAGGATTTTAATTGCTTTTATTGACTTAGTTTTTGTTCTTTCAATTATGAGTGAGTAGTTCCTTTTCTAGGACTGGGGGATCCAATGATTGATTGGTGATGTTTTGCTCTTAAATATTACTTTAACTATTAATGTACATGAATTGTTGTCAATTGTTATTGCTTTCAATTAAATACTGGCCAAGTTTAGTTGTTAGTTTGATAGTGTTGAAATCGATGTCGAGAGGTAAGATTACCACAATTAGATCATAAGGACAATAGGCAGAACGAGTCTAAANGGCAAAACGAGTCTAAATGAGCGAGAGCCATTAGAGGAGTTTTGAAGGGGACTAGATTCGATAGAATTAGTGGACCTTAATTCAAGGAAATTGATAGTCCAATTAATTATTTGTGTGCAATTCGTTGGTTAATCTGTGGTGAAGATATCCTAGGTTTAATCATTAATTTAATTCCTTAATCAATTTAGCTCTAATTCTAGTTAATTTCTTGATCACAATTGTCACTCAAAGGCCCTTTGCACAGTCTAAACTTTTTAGAACTAATAGGTTTAATTGCTTCCCTGTGGATTCGATCCCTACTTCCCTAGCTATATTAGTTAGAGTGGTTAGGTTTATTTTTGAGAGGTGTGCGATAGCCTCATCAAATTTTGGCGCCGTTGCCGGGGAGGCAATTTTTAATTCTATTAGTCGGGTTTATACTGTTTTCTTTTTTTTATTTTCCTTAGTCTCAAAGAATTTTTGGTTTTTGAGGCAGTTTCTCATTATTGCTCAGAGTTGCATATTGTGCAGGTTTATAGGTTTATGCAAACCGACCACGAGCCTGACATTTTCATTTTCCCTGAGCCCGAGCAAGTATTTTTGAAGCGGTTGAGACGTAGTAGACGACGAATTTTTCTTCCCCGATCCGTAGAGGAAACCGTTTCTGATTTGTCTCAGTTTTTCGAGTTCACCTTCAACCCGTTGTTTAAAGGGTATTGAGGGGTCGAAATGGCTGCTGAAGGAGAAGGACAAGGTAGAGGACCACCACCTCCACCACCGCCACCTGCGGCTCGTTCATTGAGAGACTATTCCTTGCCTAGTACGGAGTCTATGGCTGGAGGTTATTCAGTGCCCGATACCGATGCTGCTAATTTTGAACTGAAACCGGCCCTTGTGAATATGGTTGAACGAAATCAGTTTTCAGGGACATTGAAGGAGGATCCGAATTTACATTTGCAAAATTTTCTTCAATATTGTGATACTATCAAGCAAATAAACGTTTCTAAGGATTACATTAGGAGGAGAATGTTCCCATTTTCGTTGAAGGACAAGGCTAGAACTTGGTTGAATGATCTTAATATGGCTACAATTACTTGTTGGGAAGACTTGGCTCTTGCTTTTCAGTGGAAGTACTATCCACCACATAGAACTGCTTTATTGAGGAGTCAAATTACTAATTTCAATCAGGAAACAGATGAGTCACTTTATGATGCTTGGGAACGGTTCAAGGAGTTATTGAGAATGTGTCCTCATCATGGGTTTGAGAAGTGGTTTTTGGTTCAGTCATTCTACAATGGTTTGGGTAATGAGAGTAGAGCTTTGTTAGATTCTGCTGCTAATGGTCGATTCATGAACCAGGAGGTCAATGCTGCATATGAACTGATTGATGAAATTGCCACTCATAATTCACAGTTTGGTAACCTTAGAGGGCATTCCAAGAAGGGTGGAAAACATGTAGTTGATGATAAGTATGAGAGTTTAGCTACACAGATCAATGCCATAAGTCAGAAGCTTGATAAGATTGGTACTACAGCCCCTCCACCATCACCTGTAGCTGCACTTTCGGGATGCACTGACCCTTTATGTGATTCTTGTGGTTCATTCGGTCATAGTGCCCAGTCATGTACCAGTTCAGTAGAGCAAGTGTGTGCCTTTCAAGCCTACAAGAACAATCCATTTTCCAATAAATATAATCCGGGCTGGAAGGATCATCCATACTTTTTCTACAAGAACAATAGCAATGTACAGAATCCTCAGCAAGCTATATCATCTCAACAGGCACCACAACAGATGCAGATATATGTGCCACCACACCCACTAGGTTTCAGCAGGCCATCACTATCAGCACCACCATTGCCAGCTCAACCTAGTGGTAAAATTTCAGAGCTAAAAAATATAATGTTGCAGATGCAGAAAAATATGGAGGCAATGCAGGCTTACAACAAGCACCTGGAGACTCAGATAGCTCAGATTGCACAATCAACTGCTCAAAGGCAACCAGGCCACCTTCCATCACAACCTACACCTCCAGTATCACAGGCATCACAGAATCCCCCGAGGGACCATGTCAATGCCATTACTTTGAGGAGTGAAACTGCTTATGAGGGTCCGAAAATGCCTACTGATGATGTTAATTCTGATGTTGCAGGTGGAGCTAAGAAGACTAGTGATGTGGTGATTGAAAATTTAGAGACAGTTCCAGCTAAGGAAACAGAAGCACCTAAGGAGAAGGTAGATGACACATCGATTGATATGATCCCGAGGTCACAGTTTAGGTTGCCCTTTCCGAACAGGGTAACCAGGAGTAAGGNAGGAGTAAGAATGATAATCATTTCAGTAAATTTTTAGATATTGTGAAGAATTTGCAGGTTACTGTTCCATTTACTGATTTGATAACTCAAATTCCTACTTACACTAAATTTTTGAAAGATATTTTGAGCAGGAAATGTGAGTTGAATGTGGTAGAGACCGTAGCACTTATAGAAGAGTGCAGTGCCATATTGCAAAACAAGTCACTGCCTAAGTTGAAAGACCCGGGAAGTTTTTTTATTCCTTGTAACATTGGCCCATTATTTATTGATAAAGCTTTATGTGATTTAGGGGCCAGTGTTAGTGTCTTGCCTTTATCTATTTGCAAAAAGCTTAATATGGGTGCTTTGAAGGTCACTAATATTACTTTGCAGATGGCAGATAGGACAGTGAAGTACCCTAAAGCTATTTTAGAGGATGTCCCGATGAGAGTCGGGAAATTCTTTATTCCTGTTGATTTTGTTGTGTTAGATATGGATGAGGATGCTCATATTCCGATTATACTTGGTAGACCATTCTTACACACTGCAGGTGCTGTTATTGATGTAAAGAATGGAAATTTGACTCTTTCTGTAGGTGATGACAAGGTTACTTTTAACCTTCAAAGTGCATTGAAAAATCCTATGATAGAACAATCATGTCATGCAATTTATACTCTTAATGAAATTGCTCTTAATGACTTGCCTCGATCCCCTAATAAGGATCTTCTGGAGGCTCCTGTGTGTTTGGATTCTATTGCAGGTGATGAAGATAGTGTTAATAACAAGCTATGTCAGGATCAAAAGAAAAGGAAATCCCGTCCCAAGAAACGTCGGAAACCTCGAAAACAATCTTCTTATGCTTGTAATATGAATACGAAAAATGATGAGGTTTTTAACAAAGAACGTGAAGCATTTGAGCAACCAATAACTCCTAATTGCTTTTATTATTTAATTAAATTTGGTTCACGTTCACTCTTCGATCCTCCATGAGCTATGAGGTAACATGGTCAAGCTAATGACCTTAAACAAGCGCTTTGCGGGAGGCAACCCGTAGTTAGTTTAGTGTTTAGTAACTTTTTCATTTTCATTATTCTTTAGTTTAGCAGGGAATCTATCTCATTTCTCAGTTTTGGTGAGGAGAGAGTGAGGTACTAATGACTTTTTCCAAGTGTTTTGGGTGTAATTACATGTACAATTTAGGTGAAAAAGTGAAAAAGGGAAAAAAGTGCATGAAAAGTCGTATGCCCAGACCCCTCCAGGCGAACAGCCATGATCCGGGCGTGTGGTAATCGTCCCGGGTGCGCAACCCAAAGCTGAACACTTAGAATTTTTTTAGAAATTTGGATAAAGAGCTGTATGCGCGGACCCCTCCGGGCGCCCAGCCCGCGGCCCGGGCGAATAGACTGTTCGCGGCAGATTCAAAGGGTCAATTTTAAACGGCCATAACTTTTTCTCCAGGATGTTCCACGAGGCGTATGACCTACGGTTAGAAAGCTATTTGAGTCTACTTTCCAATGCAACAGGAATACTGTTAATCGGAATTATAATTTGTGAGATATAGTCGAAACAGTGAGAGGTGGTCAAATTTCAATCCGTGTATGCTACATGCAACATCATTTATCACCCACGCCTGTTTCTTATCTTTGCACAACTTCATCCTCTCACCCATATACATCATATTTCACCCCAGGAGTCCCTAAACCCCTCCACCATCTCTCTTTTCTCTCACTTTGCTTCCTTCAGCATGAGGACATTGCTGAGTCCGGCTTGGGAGGAGGTAATTTTATTGCTTTCTTAGTTTAGTTTTTATTGTTTTCTAGTGTAGATTTTATTGCTTTCTTAGGATAGTCATATGGTTTGTACTACTTGTTAGAAGTAGGAGTTACATATGACCAAAAAAAATGTACTGCTTTTATAGTTTAGATTTTTATTTGCTTTTGATAATTAGCTTTAGTTGATTGATTGATTGATGGGTTTGATGTAACTTTGTGAATGGTGACTTCCCTGTGCCCCGCATTTTATTTAAAAATGTTTTTGATTGATTTGGGCATGTGATGAGTTATGTTTTAGGAATTTCCAACCTGGACTTGAACTCGACTTAGCTTGAAACAATTTCTAATCTTGCCATTATAACCATGTGTAGAGTAGAGGCTTGAATTGTGTTAACGGGAGGATTTGAGCCGCATACATTATTTCTATGCTCAATTATCTTCACGTGTGCTTAGTTCCTGGTGCATGTTTGATCCATGTTTTGGCATTTGACTCTAGTAGCTTGGCTTTGATATGTTACATGCTGCGAATGATAAAAGGCATTCATTTCTTTTAGGAGCTTTCAGATTTTAGGCATTCCTTCACAAAATTTTCCCTTGGTCCTTATTTTGAGCTTTTTACCCTTCATTTGCATTTTAGCCACATTACAACCCTATTTGTCCTTGTTTAAATCATTTGATATATGCCCAAGCTTGGCTTGGGGGAGTTGAGGAGTTGTTTTGTTGTTGTTTTGCATTTGTTGGAGGTTTTGGAGAATTGGAAAATTGTGAATGGTTGTTGTTAAAAGTCTAATAATAGGTCTCACATTAAGGCTATGCATACCAATGTCTAGGCTAGTTTTAATGAGGATTTAAAATGTTATACATCTTTTATTGGCCTAGATATGTATGTGTGATGATTTTGTCTTTGACATGTCATTAAGAGTCGTGAGGCTAAATTGAAAAAAATCTTGAAAGTTGAAAAGAAAAAAATAAAAAAGAAATGAAAAAAAAAGAAAAAAAAAGAAATTGAAAAGATGTTGAAAAAGAAAAGCTTGTGATACTTGGAGTAGTTGAAATGTAAAGCTTTATGGTGTGATGTGATTCTATGAGAATTTGTTTGATGTTGGAGTTGATGTTGGAGATGTTGGTTTTGATTTTTGATTGCTACATCCGTATAGCCCGCATTTACCACCACATCATCCCAAATTTTATCCTACCCATCACCCTAGCAACGTTACAAGCTTATAAAGACCTTTTTGATCGGCATGTGCATGTTTTTAGTTCTTGTGAATTGAGTCATTTGCCAAAGCTAAGGAGTATTACTTGCATTTCGAGTCGACATTCATACTAGGATTGAGTGAATACCTTTAAACACTTGCATGAGGTGTGAGATGTGGGTTTGGGTTCTCAAATTTTGCATTCAAACACTTATTGCATTTGCATTCTTATTTGGGGTTTAGGGTGAGCTTCATTATATATGCTCAATTTTATGTGTGGAGTGACACCGAGTGAGCTACTCTAGTCATCGACTTCTATTTCTTACATGGTTGGCTTATTGATTTTGATCTAAGTGGATAGTGGTCAAGGGATTCTGATGGGTTGGTTAAGGAACTTGCATACTCGAAATTGCTTGAGTTAATCTCGTTTTGCAAAGTTAAAGGGGTGAAGTCATTGTTTGCTTAGTTGTTTGCTTGAGGACAAGCAAAGGTTTGACTTGGGGATTTTGATAAGTTGATATTTTATATGTATTTTATCCCTAATCCCGATTGATTTTTAGCTCTAATGCGGCTCTTTTGAGCCATTTCTACTAACTTTTGCTATTTCGAGTGTCTATTGTGCTTTTTATTAGATTTTACAGGAATCGATGATTTATCGTTGTTTTTCGAGCCTTTTGAAGCACTTGAAGAAGTTAGTGGAGAGTTGAATTCATTTGGGAAGCTTAACTGAAGATTAGAAGTGCTATAACAAAGAATTAAACAATTAATTAAGGAAGAACGAGCAAAAACCGAGAAACAAAGCCAACCCGACCTGCCCGCCTGAACCGAGGCTGTGCGCCCGGGTGAGAGCTGCACGCCCGGACCCCTCCGGGCGGGTGGCTTTGAGGAAGATTTCAACGTGTTTTTCAGCATAATTAGGCTTAGTATTTAAGGGTTTAGACTCCTAATTAGTCATTTATGCCTTTCTTACTTTACAAACCCTAGTTTACTGTAGAAATTTCTCAAAGTGTAGAATTCTTATCAATCTTTCAATTAATAATATTCAGGTTTTATTTATATCTCAATTCTTATTTTTCATTAATGTTCATTATTAGTTTTAATTTATGCTCTTAGTTTCATTAGTTTTATGCTTAGATTGATTTTTGTTGGTTTGTTTAGTTTAATCATGTTTAGGATTTTAATTGCTTTTATTGATTTAGTTTTTGTTCTTTCAATTATGAGTGAGTAGTTCCTTTTCTAGGACTGGGGGGTCCATGGATTGATTAGTGATGTTTTGCTCTTAAATATTAGTTTAACTATTAATTTACATGAATTTCTGTTGTCAATTGTTATTGCTTTCAATTAAATACTGGTCAGGTTTAGTTGTTAGTTTGATATTGTTGAAATCGATGTCGAGAGGTAAGATTACCACAATTAGATCATAAGGACAATAGACAAAACGAGTCTAAGTGAGCGAGTGCCATTAGAGGAGTTTTGAAGGGGACTAGATTCGAGAGAATTAGTGGACCTTAATTCAAGGAAATTGATAGTCTAATTAATTACTTTTGTGCAATTCGTTGGTTAATCTGTGGTGAACCGATGTCCTAGGTTTAGTCATTAATATAATTCCTTAATCAATTTAGCTCTAATTCTAGTTAATTTCTTAATCACAATTGTCACTCAAAGGTCCTTTACACAGTGTAAACTTTTTAGAACTAATAGGTTTAATTGCTTCCCTGTGTATTCGATCCCTACTTCCCTAGATATATTAGTTAGAGTGGTTAGGTTTATTTTTGATAGGTGTGCGATAGCCTCATTATCTGTGTTGCACATTTTTTAAAAACATCAAATTATCATGCGTTTACTCCCTTGATCACCAATTGTATTAGAGTGAGTCTAGGTGCATTCTCCTCTTTTCATCTCTTTTTAAGGGGGAGAGTCGGTACCCCTCCATAGTCACCCAAAAATGGGGTAAATTTTTGCATTCATCACATTGCATACATGAGTCAATCCATACAAAAGTCAAAATCAACTCTAGATCAAAAGTCAAAGTCATACATATTGGATCAACCCAAAATGCTAAGGTGAGGCCCATTTCTATGCAAGTTGAAAATGTTGTAGCACAAAACAGGTTATCAATTGGGGGCTTTCCCCAAACAATGTTATCAATCAAGTCACATCAAGCATTATCAAGTGGTGGTCTCATCAGTCTCTCTTCAAGCATCAAGGATGAGGCATCAATCAACATGCTAATCACACACTAATACATAAAAAGTCAATTGATGTGGTCAAAATAGGGTATTTGCTGCGGTTTTTTACCGCAACAAATGGCATAGCATCAAATAAAAGATGTTTATTTGTTGTGGTTCCAACTGCAACAATTAAGTATTTTTTTAATGGGAATTTTTTGTTATTTGCTGCGGTTTTTGAGTAAGTAATTTCCCTCCCAAAAAAACTTATTTGCTGCGATTTTATGGAAAACCGCAACAAATATGTACCCAAAAAACAAAACAATTTTTTTTTTGCATTTTATAAGCTGAAATGATAGCTTCCAAGTTACATATGCATATTATCATTGATTCTTAGCCGAATTACATGTATATCTCAACAAATTACACTTACAAGTGAGCAGAAACAAATATAGTAACAATAAAACAAATCAATTACAACAACAAATTACAGACAGATTATAACATCAACAGTAGACCCAGCAACGTAACTTGAGAACACCAATTGCGGCAAGAGCAACTATAGAAGACCGACACCGATAGCAACTAGAGAATAGATGGCGATAACAGGAACTACAGATCGAACACCAGCAGCTGCTACAATATAGCAGCAGCACAAACAAAAAAATGAAATCAAGACTCAAACCCAGAAAATGAGATCAATACTCATCTCAGTCAAAATAGTCCAAAAAGAATAATCCAAAAAGAAAAAAAGCAGTAGCTTATCACAATTAATACAACCCCTAAACACTAAAACCCCTAAACACTTAACAACTAACTCATATAACTCTCATATAGCAACAACCAATGTTGCTACACATAACATATAGATGTGAAATGTTCACCAAGCTCAAAAGCCTTCACCTTTCTCTCTGCTAACTCTTTAAGTGGAAAAGAGTTAACCGAAAAACACAATAACCAAATAACAATAGCATAATGTCATATCAATCAATTAGATTCATTTGTTTGTTTATGTTTGTATTCCCACTATTAACAATTTTCCAACAACAACAAACAACATAACATGCATTCGTTAAATTATTCATTCATAATTCATCAACAAACAATACAAGCATCAACAATCAACAAAAATATAAGATAATGTTCTAACACACTCAATCCTCAGTCACAGACTCACACACTTGGTCCCTCAGTCACACACTCAGTCCCTTAGTGCAAATATAATGCAGCAAATGTGGTTTTTTTGTACTAGTATATAGTAAGACCAACAAAAGGGCAAGCATTGAAATGTCTGCCTTAAGGAGAAACCTTTTGTAACAACTCATAATATATATTAAAAGTTTAATTTTGGGTTATAATTTTTCGAAAAATCACATAAAGTTTCTTCTTGCTTAAGAAGATCAACAAAATCGCTCAATAATTCAAGAAACAACACAATCCATAAATTCAATAATTATAATCAATAGTTTGGTTCAAGGATCAATTCAAGTTGAACTAATGGATTACAATGTATAGAACAAAACCTAATACTTTGGAGTACATTCAATCGTTCACAAGTAGTTAGCATTCATTTATGTTTCCATTCATTTATTTTTTTTAAACATTCATTTAGTTATTCATTCTAACCAATCGTACATTCATTAAAGCCATTTTTATCATTCAATCATGCTTTCATTCATTTATTTAATCATTCATTATTTCATTCTCTCATTCTATCAACAATTGAGAAACACAAGCATCAATAATAACAACAATTAAAAACACTTTCTTCACACTCCCCTCATGCATGCATGAACACAAAAACTTAACACTCGGCCACTAATTCCTTCACACTCAATCACTAAGTTACACAATCAATGACTCACTCATTCACACTCTGACTCACATACTCAATCCCTTGACTCATTCACACACTTACTCATTCAATCAAGTATTTAACATTCATTCATTTGATCGATTCAATTCATTTAATGAATACTTTTCATTCATTCTATCAATCGTCCCATCAATTCAATGCAATACATATTCATTCAACTATCCAATCATAATCTAAATCATGCATTCATACACTAATTCATTTATTCCATCATTCATTCAATTAGTCATAAACATCATCCACTAAATCAATCATTCATGCATATCTTTCCTAATTTCCACCATTCAATCAAGAGGTCATTTGAGCAATTGAACGCTAGCAACAGATAACAACAACAACAACAACAGCAGCTCACCAGCATTAATTCAGAACCGCAATACAACAACCTCAATCAAAATCCAACATACCCACGCCTACAATCTAGTTACAATATACCAATGGACAAACTCACCCACAAACCACAAAAATCAAAACCAAAACTAACAAGAAAATCAAAATCAAAACTTACCTTCACCTTTAATGCTTCCCCTTCACCAAAAAGCTGCCAAATGTAACAAAATTCGCCCCAAAATAATGGATCTACAAATAACAACACATTTATTTTTTCAAATTACGAAATAAAGAAACGGAAAAAAAAAAGATAAAATCACAATAAAATCAAATTATTAGATAAAATTTACCACAAAAATCAATAACAGAATCAAAGGAATAAATTAAAGGAAAAAACCAACCTCAAAATAGAATCAAAGCAATTGGGCGTCAAAATCGATCTTCAACAACATCATCGACTTCAAAAAAATGAGATTTTACAAAAATAAGCAAAAATCAATCAAAATTAAAACAAAAGGAAAAAAATTGAGAAGAAAAAAGAAAAAAATAAACAGGGAAAAAAGAGAAGAGAGCGATCATACCTTTAACAATAGAGAGAGATAGTAAGAAAGGGACGAAGACTGTGTTTTCGAAGCTTAGGTTGAGACCATGAGAGTGCTTGAGGTGAAGGAATATTATGAGAGAGGGGAGTGAGAAAGCAGAAGATAGGAAGAGAAGTGAGGTGAGTTTTGAGAAGGAGTATTAGGGCTACGAGTAGGGGTGAAAGTAATTCAGATTACAATTGAAGACCGAAGAGAACCAAACCGTTGTGCAAATTTGGATCGGACTTTTTTGTAGTTTGGTGCGGTTTGGATTGTAAAGTTTTTATTTTTGGTTTTCGGATTGGACTCAGTCTGGACCCCTCGGTAGTCCGTACACAAAACTTTAGACCGAATAGCAATAAACCCTTAAGTCCTTAACGGCTTTAAGCCCACTACTTGTTAAGTTGTTAGGCCCAAAAGACCAAAAGTTAGAAAAACCCAAAAATTCTCTATTATTCTTTTTCAAAGTGTGTTCGTAGTATTTGACTTATTGAGTTATTGGATATTACTGCAGATTGCTACAAATATATTAAACAAGAATTGTTGTAAAAAAAAATAACTTTGAAATTCGGATTGGATTGGATCCAAAACTATAACACTGAATTTAGGTGGATTCGACTGAAATTCAATATGGATTTGATTTGTCTCAAATTTCAAAGACCGAAAAAGTCTGGTTTGGATTTGAATTCGGCAACAATCCAAACCATAGACCGAACTTTCACCCCTAGTTGCTTGTGAGAGGAAAAATAAACCAAGTTACAATTAATAGGAGTTGGGTTGATGTGGCCGAGTGGGAATGTGGGGCCCATATACTCGTTTTTTTTTTCAACTTGAGGCTTATTTTCTGCTGATTAGTCCATACAAAAAACCGTAACAAATAATATATTTGCTGCGGTTTTTTTTTACAACCGCAACAAATAGTAAACCTTTCTATTTTTTTGTTTTATTAAATGTTGATTATTTGCTGCGGTTTCTACTTTGTGCAAAAAACCGCAGCAAATGACTTTTTTTCTACTAGTGACATCACATTCAATGACGCTAGCCGGCCAGTCTAAAGAGAATGTATTGGATGAACTAGCCAATTCTCAAACATCTCAATGACATGGGGGCTAATCCCACAAAGCTCCACACAATAAAAGCGATCCTTACACCTCAACGCCACAAATAACTTAGCTCCACAAAATAGCCAAAACACATCATCAAGCCAAATGCACTTCTAAACCAAACACAACAAATCAAACAAACTTAAACAATTTCACTATTACATTTCCCTACGACCAGCGTGTCTGAAGTGGAAACCAAATACATTTACATACATGGCCAGGTGATAATCATCTTTCAACACAACTTTCATTTGCATTACCATATTTCCTTACGACCAAATCATGTCTAAAGTGGAAAACACATCAAAAAAATGATCATATCACACTTCCCTACGACCGAAGCATGTCTAAAGTGGAAGTAAATCACTTAAATCATCTCATACATCACCAGGCGATACTCACTATCTTCAAAAGGCCCATGGAAAATAAAACCAGGTCACCATCTTCAAAAAGCCCCCGGAAAATCAACCCAAGTCATCATCTTCAAAAACTCCCTGGAAAGTTAACCCAGGTCCAAGTCAATAAAGCCTACAGTGCCAAACAATTATGGCATCATTATTCATAACAGACACTGTCCGATGGTTTTGACATTATAGCCTCCCATACGACCTAAGTGTCTGAAAGGAGTAAACACTTCTCCATGAATTTCCCTACACGGTTAAGCTGGAGACACTTGAAGGGAGTAAACACATCTTCTTAAATTTCCAATACGGTTAAGCTGAAGAAACCTGATGGAAATCGTAAGCACACTATCACATCTTTCCCTATACGGTATAGACACCTGATGGGAGCTTCCTAACGATCGAGGCGCATCTGAAAGGAGTCAAGCACATAAACTCTGTCACACCATTCCTATATGATCAAGGCACCTGAAGGAAAACAATCATCAACAATATCCCAAGAATAGAGGAGCATTCAAGGCTTCACTCCAACGGAATGAGATGCTTCCTAAGGAGATCGCACAAGTGCAGGCGAAGCTAACCTTTGTTTTGCAGGTACCAAATACTTTAACTTTCGTCTTACGAGATTAGACGTCTCTGAAGACTCAGTCAAATTAGGGGCTAGCTGTAGACGCCTACATTTGGTTCCACCTAAAGGATGATGATTAAAGTGTACCACGCTGCAACAAGTACAACGACTAAAAATGATTGCTTGAAAAGAACACCTAAGTTTGTGTCAAAAGTCAGTCCTTTATCTATTTGATCCCCACTCCACAATCTATATGGGAGCCCTGCTGCCCGGTCAGCGAGTCAGGGTCCAAGGGTGAAACGCCCTAGTTAGGGTGTTAGGACGGCAAAGCCCCCCGAACTTGTTGAAACCAAAAACCATTGTCGGAATAACCAATAATAAGTTACAATGGTTAAAATTAAATACGCTTAAATTAGTTTCTCAATTTTCATTTTATTATATTTCATTTTTCATTTTATTCAATTTAATTTTAATTTAATTTTATTTGGTTTTATTTTATAAATAATCCTTGATTTCATTTTCGAAAATGTAGAAAATAATTTAAGCGTATGAATGTGAACAGATTAACAAACCTTTTAGAAAGGTTTGTTCAAAATATGGTAACTTTAGGATATGGAAGTGAATAAGTTAGGTTATGGAAGTGAATTTCGTGATGTCTCGTAATATTTTAGAATATGAAAACGAATATAAGAAATATACAAGTTTCGGAGATTCACCGCGTAAAAATCCAGAGGAAAGGGCCTTGAGGGCCCAGTCACGGGATGACCGACCAGGCGCCCAGCCAGTGCCCAGGCGCCCAAGCACGACCACCCTAACGCTCAGCTCGAGCGCCCAGGCACTGGTGGGGCTCCATGGCACTAGACACTAGGCGTTGTGGTGCACCTTTAGCGCACTGGCGCTCGCTTACGTCATCTCCATTGTAACACCCTGGAATTTCCTAACTTTCCTTTTGCAATTTTCATAAATATAAAAGAAATAAAATACAAAATAATAATAAATATACTTCCTACTTAACTAGGAGAAACCAAAGTACTACCGCCACCGTAATAACGGCTTTTATCAAAGTACTATAGCGGAAGTCTTTATTTAAAACCAAAAAAAAAAACCAAAATAAAACTCGAACGAACTTTCAAACCAAAATCAAAACGAAATTCAAAACCAAATCAAAATATCCTTTATTACAATTCGGAGTCGTACCAATGGCCCTTCAAACCAGATAAACTTTAAACTTTGAAAATCCAAAAGTCAACAATAACAATATTAAATATCAAGTCCACATAAGCTAAGAAAACTACAATGCAAGCGCTCATCCCTCAATCGCAGCATGATTGACTATACCCACCTGTACCTGTAGCTTTCTCTTTATTCAAGACAACTACTGGCCATCGAAATGGGTCGTCGTAGGGCCCCAAGTCAAAGAGAAAGCTCTGCACACAAACACACACAATCAGCAAAGCTGAGTACATATATACAAGAGACCATGCAAAAATTGATTGACAATAAATTGAAAGAAAGGATTAAACATCACTTACTTCTCACCATTGTCATCACTACATACATGTGCATAGACTCGACTCATTAAAAATTAATTATTATTTTTAATCGTTGGTTTTTGCATCGAACATGTTTCCTTTTCTTAACAATCGCCATATTGGCCACCAATTTGGGAGCAACTCCAAGAAGGTATTACCTATGTCACATATAGTGACGAAGTTCTAGTGCATTTAAAATATAAAAGAATACAATGTCTTGTACCTCAATTAGAAGTCATAGATCACGACCCCCGCCTCATTGTTCATACTCAAGGTATATACCCGTTCCAAGTGTTTTGGTGCGAATCCTCTTTCACTTTACGTGATTATCAGGTTTAACAATATTATGACTGACACACAATAACACGAAAAAAGCATGCACAGTAACAAGCAACACCATATTAATTATCTTAGATTTAAAGTGATTCTAATATAATCTCTTTGCGTGTCCTTTATTTAACTATGCTTCCTTTACCACACATTAACTGTGAGTGGCTAACTACTTGCTCATTAAACTTCTATGAAACATTTGAATAAAAATTCAGTAACTACCTTTCTTGTTGATTAAGAAACTAACCAACTTTACTAATCAACTTTTCTTCTTTGTTGACTATTAGACAACTTTAGAAATAACTTTAACATTCCAATTACTCATGATGAATTAATAGTGCTATAAATGTGGAATGTCACTTAAACGTACAAAACATACTTTCATACTTTCATGCTTTCATAACTTCTCATACAAGTCAATTCAACAACCAAGCAACAACTTATGTTCACAAGCATAGCATACAGGATCAACAAATCAAGCATGAACTCTATTCATATAATTGTCTTTAGTACTTACGTACCTTGTATAATAGTGGTGATCGATTCGCCACAACTTCTAAAAATCTCCTAACTCAAATTCTCCTACATAGAGAAAATCGAAACTAAATTAAAACCACGTTGACTAACTCCTACAAAAACTCTAAACTAACTATTTAAATTGGCAACTTGTCCAAAACGTTCCCTGTATGGTCTTTACTCGATTCCATACTTAACTTTAATTTTCCTTTTGCAAAACACTTGATTTTCGATACTTTTCCAAAAATGGCAGCTTTATAAAATTTCTTTAAAACACTTTAAAACCCTTCTAAATATTATAATTTGATCCTAAAACATTAAATTCATGTCCTAAGATCATCATATAATATTTTGATATATTAAAAATAATTATAACTTATTATTTCATGTGCTATTATTTTTATTGGGCATGAACACGTCTTAATAAAAATTCATGGCATTATTTATTTATTCAAAACTCATTAAAATCCCATTAAAGCTTCATAAATCAAGCATAAAACCCCTTTCTAATCTCATACTATCATTATACACGTAATCTATGCGTTAAAATAATTTTTCATGCTTCAAAACATGTTCATAATATTTTTACTCTTAGTTTTCATAACTTTAAAAAGTTGACGGCAATATTAATTATTTTTAAAACATTCAAAAACCAATCTAAACCTCATAAAATCATCACAAATTAATACTTTAACAATCTATGATCATAATATGAAAGTTTAGATCATTAAAAATAATAAATTTATAAATTAATTTTATAAACCCTAATTTTATAATTTCATGCACAACTTTATAAGCATAAACTTTAAATCCTAAAACATGATCATAACTTTATAGAACATGATTAAAATCATAAAACATGCTTAAACTAAATTTTAAACATGAATTTGTGAATATTTGAGTTAAAAAAAAAAAGAGGAAGAAAAGGTTTTTTTTTTTTAAATTGGGTTCGAAATTTTTACTAAGAGAAGGGCAGGAAGAGGTAGCCGGTGGGGTAGCTGCCGGCGAGCAGGGGTGGCGCGCAACGAAGGTCCAGCGAGCAGCAACCAGCGACGAAGGGGAAGAGCGAAGAAGGGGAGCAACAAATTTTTTTTTTCGGAAATACTCGAACACTTTTTTTTTCTTTTTTTTTTTTTTGAAATCCTAACTCTCAAATTTGCATAATAAATCTAAAATTCTAGTTTTAAGGGGTATTTATAGGCCTAAAGTAGGCTTCGGTAAAATTACATAAAAACCCTTAGTGCTTGAAATTACTTTTGTGCCCTTGTTTTAAAAACAATTTAGGAAACCTTAAAATTCTAATTTTAGAAACTTGTTAAAATATTTAATAAAACTAAAATTAACATAAAATATAATTTATAAACCTTAGAAAACATAAAAATAATTATTTTAAATAAAAATTAATTAAATTATACACAACAAGAAATTCGTTCTCGGCAGACCGACTTTACCGACCGCCAAAAGTGTAGTCGGAAATTACCGACCGGTACCAACCAATACCGGTTGATAAAAAAACTACCGACCGTCAAAACAATCGGTTACAGTCGGGAAAATAATACCGACCGCCTAAGCGGTCGGCAATGGTCGAAATTTACCGACCACATAAAACCCAGTCGGTAAATTCCGACCGTTGACGACCGCTTAGGTAGTCGGTATTGCTTTTTTGGGTTTCTCACCTCAACACGCCCCTTTATCACCCCTTTTCTTTGCCTCAACCCAACTACACTCTCTTTCCCTCACACTCCAAGAAACCCTCCCTCACACTCAAACCCTCCTTTTTTTTCTCCCTCCTCACGACCACCACCGACGGTCCCTCTTTCTCTTTCTCTCTTTGTGTTTTCCTTTCTCTTTCTCATTCTCTCTTTATGTTTCCCTCACACCTCACGACCACAGCCTTCATTCTTCACCACCACCGGCACTCCTCATGACTATTTGTTAAGGGTTTTAATTTTTTTTTCGTTTTTTAAGTTTATGGTTAATTTTAATTCTTTTTGTGTTTTCTTGCAAAAATAGGAAAACTCCACCGCCACTCCTCACCACCACCACCACCACTCCACTGCGCCGCCCCTCTTACGCCGTCTAATCTAGTGGTAAGGGTTTCTTTATAATTTTTCAATTTACGGGTTTATTTTCTTTTTTTTTTATTGTTTTTCTATCGTTTGTATGATTATGTATGTATGTATGTCTATGTATTATGTATGTATGTATGTGTTGTCTGCTATAGTAATTGAAGTATTTGAAAGGGATTATTCAATTTAGGCTTGAATCAACTATTATAAAGTAGATTCTAAAATTACGAGTTTCTATGATATATTAGATGAAAATTTTACTTATGTATGTATGTTTAAAATAATGACGTATCCAATTTAAAATAAAACTATTTTAATGTTTGTTAAATAATGATTTTTTTCAAATATAATGTTGTTAAGTGTATGTGCAATTGAAATAGATATGCATCATTGGCCTAGATACCCGTTCAAGGCTTACTCATTAGGAGTACGTCTTGAATAGTCCCCGTTTTGGGACTGTTCTTGAATGTCTCTCACTCACTACTTAGGATGTAAATGCGTGGCTTGTTTTCAATTTTAAGGAAGATTTCGGCTTCTCATTTGCCTTTAAGGTCTCTGGGTACATATGTGTTTCTTGCATCGTGTACTTGGAGAACTACGGGGAGTTGCTTCCGAAATTTCCTTAGAGTTGAAAACACATCATGCATTTACCAGTGAGGGGAGACATTCAAGAATGGGTTAGGTTAGAGTGATAAATACCCAAGGACCCATCATTGCATTCACAATTCACTTTGAAATCGTGTAATGCCTTTTGAGTTATTGGAAATGATGAATTCGATCTTGATTTATCAATGATATGTTTCTAGCCTTTTATTCCTTTAATTAATTGAATTTCATTCTAATTGTTTGTTCTTATTGTGCATTGAACTCGGGATCTATTCTTCTACTAGCTTCAAAGAGAAAAGATTATTTAAATATTAATTTGTATAGCGATTGGTGTATATTTATACTACTTTTATTTGAATTATTATTGAGTTGTATTTATTTTCAAATATACAAGAGCCTCTCTATTTAGTTTAATAAGAATCTTTTTAATTGGTAAGGAATACAATCAAAGAAGTAAATATATCTTTGAATAATAAAACTAAACTTGAATGTGGTTTGAAATCAAGAAATATGGTTGTTGGTTGAAAATTGGGTAAGTAAAACTCATTATGGGTGATAATGACCAATATTCGGCCATTTTCGTTCCCAAAACCACCTAAGGACAACAAAAACTAAACAAACCTGTTCCCCATAGCTTTGAATAATAGAATTAAACTTCAATGTGGTTTGAAATCAAGAAATATGATTGTTGGTTGAAAATTGAGCAAGTAAAACTCATTATGGGTGATAATGACCAATATTCGGCAATTTTCGTTCCCAAAACGACCTAAGGACACCTAAAACTAAACAAACCCGTTCCCCATAGCTTTGACTAATGGAATTAAACTTCAATGTGGTTTGAAATCAAGAAATGTAATCGTTGGTTGAAAATTGGGAAAGTAAAACTCATTATGGGCGATAATGACTAATATTCGACACTTTTCGTTCCCAAAACGACCTAAGGACACCTAAAACTCAACAAACCCGTTCCCCATAGCTTTGAATAATGGAATTAAACTTGAATGTGGTTTGTAATCAAGAAATATGATTGTTGGTTGAAAATAGGGCAAGCAAAACTCATTATGGGCGATAATGACCTATATTCGGCCATTTTCGTTCCCAAAACGACCTTAGGACACCTAAAACTCAACAAACCCAAACTTGAATGTGGTTTGAAATCAAGAAGTATGATTGTTGGTTGAAAATTGGGCAAGTATAACTCATTATGGGCGATAATGACCTATATTCGACCATTTTCGTTCCCAAAACGACCTTAGGACACCTAAAACTCAACAAACCCATACCCCATAGCTTATAATAATGAAAATAAACTTGAATGTGGTTTGCAATCAATACACATGATTTTTGGTTGAAAATTAGGTAATTAAAACTCATTATAGGCGATAATGACCTATATTTGGCCATTTTCGTTCCTAAAATGACCTTAGGACACCTAAAACTCAGCAAACCCGTTCTCCATAGCTCTGAATAATGAAAAATAAACTTGAATGTGGTTTGAAATCAAGAAATATGATTGTTGGTGGAAAATTGGGAAAGTAAAGCTCATTATGGGCGATAATGACCTATATTCGGCCATTTCGTTCCCAAAACGACCTTGGGACACCTAAAACTCAAAAATCCAGTTCCCCATAGCTTTGTTTAATGAAAATAAACTTGAATGTGGTTTGAAATCAAGAAATATGATTGTTGGGTGAAAATTGGGAAAGTGAAACTCATTATGGGCATTAGTTGCTTTAGATGCTTTGAATTGATATGGGTTAGTTGCGCTTACAATGGGCTTAATCGAAATGATAAGGAAGGAGCATGAGTGGATGTACAAGAGACGAGATAAGGACAGCAAACTTTGGGATGATTTCATCAAAGGGGTGGATGAGTTTGTTACCTTCTCTGAGCAGCACCCCGAGCTCAATAACGAGGACATGATAAGATGTTCGTGTGTTCGGTGTGTTAACTTGAATTACTTGGATGTGCCTAACATAAAGGTACATTTGTATAAGAAGGGGCTCACTCCTTACTATTATGAATGGTTATGTCACGGTGAAAAGGCAAGTAGAGGGTCCACCTCGTCTCCTACTCAGCTGAATCCTTATCGGGAAATGGTTGTCGATGCTTCCGGGAACAACGTGGAACCATCATTCTTTGAGGAGGCAACTTCAGCTGAAGAAGAACCAAATGCTGAAGCTAAGATGTTCTTTGAGTTGCTCAAGGCATCCGAGCATCCATTGTATGATGGGAGCAACATGTCGGGGTTGGAGATGGCTTCTAGAATGATCAATTTTAAGTCTGAGTGCAACTTGCCACACAAGTGCGTAGATGGTAATGGGTCGTTATAGAGTGATTCGCACCCCACCACCCAGAAAACTAAGTGTAGCACCTAGTACAACACAAAGAAGGTACTCAGGGGATTAGAGCTTCCTCACGAGAAGATACATGCATGCCCGAAAGGATGTATGCTGTTTTGGAAGGACGATGCTGAGCTAGATAAGTGTCGTCATTGTGGGTCAAATCGGTACAAGAAGACTTCGAATGACAATTTGGTTCCTGTCCAATTTCTGGTGTACTTCCCAATTGCAAAGGAAGTTTGCCACTAGAAACATTGTTGAGGCTATGACATGGCATTCTGAGAATTCTCGAGGGCAAGGGAACATGGCTCACCCAATTGACAGTGAAGCTTGGAAGCACTTCGACAGGAACTTTACGGACTTTTCATCTTAGCCTCTAAATGTTAGACTTGGGTTGTGCACTGATGATTTTTCCATTTTCGGGAAACTTGGAAAGCAATACTCTTGTTGGCCTATTCTCACTACACCTTACAACATGTCACCGTCCATGTGCATGAAAAAACCTTTCATTTTCCTTTCGTAGCTTATCACTGGGCCAAAAAATCCGAAGAACAACTTGGATGTGTTCATGCAACCTTTGATTGATGAGTTGAAGCAGTTGTGGTCGGTTGGGTCCTTGACTTATGACATCTCAAAGAAGCAAAATTTCAATCTTCGCGCAGCCATGTTGTGGACTATCAGTGACTTTCCCGCATATAGTATATTGTCAGGTTGGAACACGTTTGGTAAAATGGCGTGTCCATATTGCATGGAGAAAAGCAAGGCCTTTTGGCTAAAACATGGTGGCAAAGTATCATGGTTTGATTACAATTGTCAGTTTTTAGATTCTGACCACCCCTTCCGAAAGAATAAGACAGCTTTCTGTAACAACAGAGTTGAATATGACTCGGCTCCTCATATCATGTCAGGTGAGGAACTGTGGCGATGTGTGAAGGACTTACCGAGAGCAACTGATGGCCCTGATGCTTTGAACCAATTGAAGAAGCAAAAAATGGGATGAGTGAAGAAATCTTGTTTGTGGGACCTTCCATATTGGAAGGATTCGTTGCTTCGGCACAACTTAGACATCATGCACATTGAGAAGAACTTCTTCGAGCAGCTCATCCACACTGTCATGAACGCGAAACACGAAATATTTGACACTATTAGTACGAGGAAAGACATAAAGAGTGTCTGTGGGCGCCGAGAGTTGGAGCTCATTGATTATAGTAAGGGAAATGAGTTTATCCCCAAGGGACCTTACACACTTGGTGAGGAGCTGAATAAGGTGTTATGTGAATGGATTCGAGACTTGAGGTTTCCTAACGGGTATGCTTCGAACTTGAGCCGATGTGTTGATAACAAAAAAAAAAAAGGCTCCATGGAATGAAGACTCACGATTGTCTTGTATTTATGGAGCGGTTGTTGCCTGTTTGCCTAAGATAGTTGCTCCCTCTTCATATTTGGAAGGCAATAACTGAAACCATCCAGTTCTTTTGTGACTTGTGTGCTCCCACTATCACGTAGAGTGAGATAGATCGCCTTCAAAACAACATTGCCGAGATCTTATGCAAGTTGGAAAAAAATCTCCCCCAGCATTCTTTAACTCCATGGAGCACTTGCCGATACACTTGCCACATGAAGCATATATTGGGGGTCTCTTTCAATACAGATGGATGTACCCATTCGAAAGGTTAGTTACTGTAATTGTTTATACCCCGTTACTCATTTCTTGTGAAGTGACATTTCTCATGTTTCCTTTACTCACATGTTCCTGAACCACATGAAACGTAAAGGGGAGAACAAGGCCAAGGTCGAAGGTTCTATATGCAATGCATACTTGGCTGAGGAGATATCCAATTTCTACTCATAGTGTTTTCAGTCAGAGGTTGATACAAAATCGAGGGACTTGGGTAGAAATGCATATCCTAATGTGGAAAGCCAACATGGTGTCCATGTCCCTGAATTGTTTAAGGAGGATTGTGGTCGACCAGGAACAAGTGGTAGTGCACGTTGGTTGACATACAAGGAGTACGTCCGAGCCCATCAATACATCCTCGCAAATTGTGGCATACTAAGTGACTATGAAAGGTAATTTTCATAGTTTAACGGTTTTAGATTACAAAACCATATTGCATGCCAGCTTAGCTGACTAACATCAAACTTGCGCACTATAATAGGCAATTTGAGGATCACAGAGTGCAGTCTCCCCAAATAAACAGGTATGACATCTGGATCAAATACGAATCCCAATACCCAGCATTGTTAAGGACACAAGTAAGGAATCCCAATCCCTTACTTCCCCACTTTTTTAATTACATACCATCGTTTTATTTACTGACTCACTCAATAAATCTAGGTGCTTCGGACAAAGTTTGTCGATGACGTCACACGAGCTCTTGCGAGGGCCCCTTGAAAGAAGTGACAACTTGGAATCAATTCTATGTCAATGGGTACAATTTCCACACACAAAGCTACCGTAGGAACAAGTCAATCATGAATTATGGGGTTTGTGTTGAGAGTCAAGGAGGGGTTGACTACTTCGGCACTTTGGAAGAGGTGTTACAATTGTCTTACCACGGGAGTGACGCAGAGTACAAGACGATATTGTTCAACTGCAGTTGGTTTGGTTGTGACAAGGGCATGAACATTCATGAGAAATATATACTTCTACAGGTCAATCACATTAAGAGACTCTCGTGGTACGACCCCTTCGTTGTGTCCAACCAAGCCAGTCTGGTGTATTATGCACCTTATCCTAGCCTTAAGAGGGACAAAATGTAGTGGTAGGTTGTGTTCAAGAAAAAAGCTAGGTCAGAGGTTGATTCACCGGTCGCCTCGGATGTTCTACAAGAGGAAACATCACTTAAAACGCTTAAATGCATAATATATGACATGATGGAGCTTTAAAACAACGTAACCAGTAGCGTTTGTAGAAGTTAGGCGCGAAAACCCCCTAAAATGCCCCGAAATGGCCATTTTACGTCCCAAAGTGACCATGTTGTGTCTAAACGTGTGCAACCAAGACCTACAAAGTTAAAATACATAATATATGATATGATGGAGCTTTAAAACCATGTAACAAGTAGCGTTTGTAGAAGTTAGGCGCGAAAACCCCCTAAAACGCCCTGAAATGGCCATCTCAAGTCCCAAAGTGACCTTGTCGTGTCTAAATGTGTGTAACCAAGACCTAAAACGCTTAATTGCATAATATATGACATGATAGAGCTTTAAAACAATGTAACAAGTAGAATTTGCAGAAGTTAGGCGTGAAAACCCCCTAAAACGCCCTGAAATGGCCATTTCACTTCCCAAAGTGACCTTGTCGTGTCTAAACGTATGCAAGCAAGATATAAAAGGCTTAAATGCATAATATAGGACATGATCGAGCTTTAAAACCATGTGATAGGTCGCGTTTCTAGAAGTTAGGCTCGAAAACCCCATAAAATGGTCCGTGGCCATACCATGTGTCAATATGACCTTGTCTTGTCTAAACATGTGCAATCAAGACCTAAAAAGCTTAAATGCATAATATATGACATGATGGAGCTTTTAAAACCATGTAATAGGTAGCGTTTGTAGAAGTTAGGAGTGAAAACCCCTGAAACGCCCCGAAATAGCAATTTCTCGTTCCAAAGTGACCTTGTCATGTCTAAACGTGTGCAACCAAGACCTTAAATGCTTAAATGCATAATATTAACATGATGGAGCTTTAAAACCATGTGACAGTTAGAGTTTGTAGAAGTTAGGTGCGAAACCCCCTAAAACGCCCCGAAATGGCCATTGCTCATCCCAAAGTGACCTTTTCGTGTCTAAACTTGTGCAACCAAGACCTAAAAAGTTTAAATGCATTATATATGACATGATGGAGCTTTAAAGCCATGTAACATGTAGCGTTTGTATAAGTTAGGCGAGAAAACCCCCTAAAATGCCTCGAAATGGCCATTTCACATCCCAAAGGGACCTTGTCGTGTCTAAACGTGTGCAAACATGACCTTAAAAGCTTAAATGCATATTTTATCACAAGACGGAGCTTTAAAACCATGAAACAGGTAGCGTTTGTAGAAGTTAGGCGCGAAAACCCCCTAAAACGCCCCAAAGTGGCCATTTCACGTCCCTAAGTGACCTTCTTGTGCGTAAACGTGTGCAAAAAAGACCTAAAACGCTTAAATGCATAATATATGACATGATGGATCTTTAAAACCATGTAATATATAGCATTTGTAGAAGTTATGCACGAGAACCCCCTAAAACAACCCGAAATGGCCTTTTCACGCCCCAAAGTGACCTTGTTGTGTCTAACCGTGTGCAACAGAGACCTAACAAGCTTAAATGCATAATATATGACATGTTGGACCTTTAAAATCATGTAACAGGTAGCGTTTGTAGAAGTTAGGCGAGAAAGCCTCTTAAAATGCCTCGAAATAGCCATTTCACGTCCCAAAGCGACTTTGTCGTGTCTAAACGTATACAACCAAGACCTTAAAAGCTTAAATGCATAATATATGACATGACGGAGGTTTAAAAGCATTTAACAGGTAGCGTTTGCAGAAGTTAGGCGCGAAAACCCCCTAAAACGCCTAGAAATGGCCATTTCACGCCCCAAACTAACCTTGTCTTGTCTAAACGTGTACAACCAAGACCTAAAATGCTTAAATACATAATATATGACATGATGGAGCTTAATAACCATGTAACAGGTAGCGTTTGTAGAAGTTAGGCGCGAAAACCCCCGAAAACGGCTCGAAATGGCAATTTCACGTCATAAAATGACCTTGTCTTGTCTAAACGAGTGCAAAAAAAGACCTAAAACGCTTAAATGCATAATATATGATACGTTGAAGCTTTAAAACCATGTAACAGTTAGCGTTTGTAAACGTTTGGCGCGAAAACCCCTAAAGTGCCCCGAAATGGCCATTTTACGTCCCAAAGTTACCTTACCGTGTCTAAACGTGTGCAACCACACCTTAAAAGCTATAATGCATAATACATGACATGACAGAGCTTTAAAAGCGTGTAACATGTAGCGTTTGTTGAATTTAAGCATGAAAACCCCCTAAAATGCCCCGAAATGGCCATCTCATGTCCCAAAGTGACCTTGTTGTGTCTAAATGTGAGCAACCACCTAAAAAGCTTAAATTCATAATATATGACATGACGGAGCTTTAAAACCTTGTGACAGGTAGCGTTTGTAGAAGTTAGGCGCAAAAACCGCCTAAAACGCCCCGAAATGGCCATTTCACCTCCAAAAGTGACCTTCTTGTGTCTAAACTTGTGCAACAAAGACATTAGCAGCTTAAATTCAAAATATATGACATGATGGAGCTTTAAAAAAATGTAGCAGGTAGCGTTTGCAGAAGTTAGGCACGAAAACCGCCTAAAACGCCCCGAAATGGCCATTCCACCTCCCAAAGTGACCTTCTTGTGTCTAAACATGTGTAACAAAGACATTAACATCTTAAATTCAAAATATATGACATGATGGAGCTTTAAAACAATGTAACAGGTAGCGCTTGCAGAAGTTAGGCACGAAAACCCCCTAAACGCCCTGAAATGGCCACTTCACGTCGCAAAGTGACCTTGTCGTGTCTAAACGTGTGCAAGCAAGAGCTAAAACACTTAAATGCATAATTTATGACGTGATGGAGCTTTGAAACCATGTAACAGGTAGTGTTTGTAGAATTTAGACGCGAAATACCCCTAAATCGCCCGGAATTGGCCATTTCACGTCCCAAAGTGACCTTGTCGTGTCTAAACGTGTGAAACCAAGACTTAAAAAGCTTAAGTGCATAGTATTTGACAGGATCGAGCTTTAAAATCATGTAATAGGTTTTGTTTCTAGAAGTCAGGCACGAAAACTCCCTAAAATGCCCCAAAATGGCAATTTCACTTCCCAAAGTGACCTTGTCGTGTCTAATATGTGCAAAAAAGACCTACAAAGATTAAATGCATAATATATGACATGATGGACCAATAACACCATGTAACATGTTGCGTTTGTAGAATTCAGGCGCGAAACCATCCTAAAACGCCCCTAAATGGCCATTTCACGTCCAAAAGTGACCTTGTTGTGTCTAAACGTGTGAAACCAAGATCTTAAAATCTTAAATGAATAATATATGACATGATGGAGCTTTAAAACCATGTAACAGGTAGCGTTTGTAGAAGTTAGGCGTGAAAAACCCCTAAAACACCCCGAATTGGCCATTTCACGTCCCAAAGTGACCTTCTTTTGTCTAAACATGTGCAACCAAGACCTAAAAAGCTTAAATGCATAATATATGACATGATCAAGCTTTAAAACCATGTAACAGGTTGTGTTTCTAGAAGTTAGGCGCGAAAACCCCCTAAAACAGTCGGCTCTGGCTATTTCACGTCCCAAAGTGACCTTATCGTGTCTAAATGTGTGCAACCAAGACCTAAAAAGCTTAAATTCATAATGTATTGTATGTTGGACCAAAAATACCATGTAACATGTATTGTTTGCAGAAGTTAGGAGCGAAAACCCCCTAAAACGCCCCGTAATGGCCATTTTACGTCCCAAAGTGACCTTGTTTTGTCTAAACGTGTGCAACCAAGACCTAAAAAGCTTAAATGCATAATATATGACATGATGGAGCTTTAAAACCTTGTAACAGGTCGCTACAAAGTGACCTTGTCATGTCTAAATGTGTGCAACCAAGACCTAAAAAGCTTAAATTCATAATATATTGCATGTTGGACCAAAAATACCATGTAACATGTAGTGTTTGTAGAAGTTAGGCGCGAAAACCCCCTCTATTTCACGTCCCAAAGTGACCTTGTTTTGTCTAAACGTGTGCAACCAAGACCTAAAAAGGTTGAATGCATAATATATGACATGATGGTGCTTTAAAACCATGTGACAGGTCGCGTTTGTAGAAGTTAGGCGCGAAAACCCCATACAACGCTCGAAAATGTCCATTTCACCTTCCAAAGTGACCTTGTCATATCTAAACGTATGCAACCTTAACCTAAAAAGATTTAATGGTTGATTTCTGACACGATCGAGCTTTAAAACCATTTAACAAGTCACTTTTCTAGATGTTAGGCGCGAAAGCCCCCTAAAACGCATGTCAACTTTATTTTTCTTTTATTTAGAATTGTAGTATTATTGAACTAACTCCATAATTTGCAAAAAATATAACCAAAACCTTTTGGAGTCTCAGGCTAGTGGCTCGGAGATAGATTCCAACAAGGTCATCTTTGAGACGGTTGGTGTCTTCCGGAAGGGCGAGGTTCTAGGGTTCGGCAAAGAAGGAGCTTCTCTCTATTATGCGAGAAGCTCGCGGCGGCACGTTGGATCTGCATACTCTCCATCGGTTTCCGCTCAACTGGCATAGATGTCCTAGCGTTTGAAGGCGTCCAAGCACGCTAGGGCGGAGTTAGAGGAGAGAGATCGCCTTCTGTAGGAGAGAGACTGAGCACGAGAGGAGAGAGAGCGTCGTCTGGAGTAGGATCAAAAGAAGCAAGCAGAGTACCTTGAGCAGATGCAGGCGACGATGGAGGCTTTCAAGAGGCGATTCGGCGATCCGCTTCCCATTCCCCGACCCCCCCCCCCCTCGGACGATCGCACAGACGGTTCTGGCGCTTCTGGAGCCTTCGTAGCATAGTTGTTAGTTATAATTTGGAAACTGTAACATGTGTTATTCTTGTGTATTGCGAATTATTTATATCTAATATATAATTTTATTTCGTAATTTTAATTTGTTTTTTATTAATCTATAATTTAATTTATTTGTTTTAGCTTTTTTGATATTTAGTGAAAGGCAAAAGGAAAAAAAACCTAAAAACAATGTACCGACCGACAAACGGTCGGTAAAATCAAGCCTCAAAACGAAAAAAAAAAGCGCAAAATACAAATTACTAACTGAGAAACAGTCGGTAATCAGGCCTCAAAACCAAAAAAAAGTGCGAAATACATTTTACCAACCGACAGACAGTCGATACGTACATTCAGGCTCCAAACCGTAAAAAACAAAATAAAAAAATAAAAAAACAGAAAAATGACTTTCACTGACTGATTGTTAGTCGGTAACGCCAACCGACTTTTATAGCGGTCGGTATTACAGACCGATTATTGGTCGTTGAAAGCCCGACCATACAACAACCGGTAATTGGTCGGTAAAAACGTACCGATCAACAAACGATCGGTAAAATTTACCGACTACTGATGAGTCGACTGACTTTTAGCGACCAAAAGTGGTCGGGAAATCTTCATACCGACCATAATCGGTCAGTAAATGACGGTATGCCAAGCACGAATTGCTTGTTGTGTTTCTTCTTTAATATATTTGAAAATATTAAAAATATTCACATAAAATATGAATTTGAATTCTTAAAACAAATGAAAATATGGGGTACTACATCCACCCCTATATGTACCCAACCCTTTTCTGGCATTCAAGACAACTCACAATTTACGAACCCTAAACATTAAGCACATTTAAAACATTGTTATAAAGCCTAAACATTACTTCTTTATTATTATTATTATTATTATTATTATTATTATTATTATTATTATTATTATTGTTGTTGTTGTTGTTGCTGTTGTTGCTGTTGTTGTTGTTGTTGCTGTTGCTGTTGTTGCTGTTGCTGTTGTTGCTGTTGCTGCTGTTGCTGTTGCTGCTGTTGCTGTTGCTGCTGGTGCTGTTGCTGCTGGTGCTGTTGCTGCTGGTGCTGTTGCTGCTGGTGCTGTTGCTGCTGGTGCTGTTGCTGCTGGTGCTGTTGCTGCTGGTGCTGTTGCTGCTGGTGCTGTTGTTGCTGGTGCTGTTGTTGCTGGTGCTGTTGTCGCTGGTGCTGTTGTCGCTGCTGTTGCTGCTGTCGCTGCTGTTGCTGCTGCTGTTGTTGTTGTTGTTGTTGTTGTTGTTGTTGTTGTTGTTGTTGTTGTTGTTGTTGTTGTTGTTGTTGTTGAAAGGTATTTTGAATGAGGCCAATATCATCACAATCATCATCTTGAATTCTTCAAAAGCATTAGTTCTAAGTGTTTATGTGATTTAAATGCTTTATTAGAAATGTGACATGTTTTAACACAATTCATGTGATATTGATCAATTAATTACTTGACTTTTAGTTAAAATCAATCTCAGATAGAAACGTTATATTGAGTTGTTCATTTGATTTCATGCTAATTGTTTATTACTTTAAAATCACATAGAATCCATGTTTAATTAAAAGACCTAAAAGCACGTTCTAACTAAAGTAAAGATGAATCTTGAAAATCGGCTTAAGGTTTATAATCTTGATTAATTCTAAAGCGATCACCCTCACATGTCATTAGAAATTATGTGTGCATTAATTAAACTAGCCTAGTAATATTTCTATGTGTTTTAGGATTGAACCGAAAATATGTATGAATAATACAATATTATGATTATGAAATTACATATGGGAACAAGTAGGTGCTCCTATACGCGAGGGTACATTGTGACCTACTTTGTCCTTACCCTCGTTCCCAAATCCAGAGATATGAGACCTCCTTATCCTTGGATGTCAATTTGCCTTCAAGCTAGACCTAATGGGGTTCTGTGAGCTCCCAAAAAGAGCACAGTGGCAACTTCTCTACTTGGATTTTGAGCTTCTAGACTCACTCCCTAAGCCAATCATACTCACAATATGCAACAAACTAAAGACATTCAATGTCTGTAAAAAGGGAACGTGGGCCCCCAAAGCCCCGGATCCACACTCATATTATTGCTAAGCAAAGTTTGTTAATGGCAAAGTATTTTAAGTAATAGATAGCCCTCTCTTTTCCATCAATCTCTTAATCTAACATGGCACCTGCTGCGGTCTTAGTGAATATGAGATAGAGCCTCAAAGGGTGTCATGGAGTGGCAAGAACCAGAACATGTGGATTAGTTAAGCACTCCTTGATTATATCAAAGGCTTGTTGGCAATCCTCATCCCATTCTTTTAGAGTATCCTTCTTAAACTTTTTGAAGATGGGTTCACATATCATGGTGAGCTTTGAGATGAACCTACTTATATATTGATGTCAACCTAAGAAACCTCGAATTTCCTTTTCAATATTTTGTGGTTTTAATGACATGATGGCCTTACTTTTTGTTAATTCGATCTCAATTCCTCCTACACTTATTACGTGACCTAAAAGCTATACTGAAGTGACTCCAAGTCACATTTGTTTGAAACTAATCTCATTTTAAATCTCCGAAGCCTTTCAAAGAATCTTCCCAAGGCAGTTGTGTGTTTACCCCTTTCCTTGGTTTTCACTATCATATCAGCCACATAAACCTCAACTTCTATTGTGTATCATATGGTGGAGAAGTGCGGTCACAACTCATTGATATGTAGCATGAAGGTTGTTTGTTCCATGTCCTCTTTAGCCCTTGAATTGATTATAGCCAGCATAGCCATCTGTGAATGAGAATAGGGCATGGTTTGTTTTACTGTCAACTAGTACATCAATATAGGCACAGGAATATCATCTTTTGAATTGGTTTTGTCTAGGCGCCGAAAGTCCACAAACATTCTTAACCTTTCGTCTTTCTTAGGCACAAGAATCATATTGGCGACCCAATCAGCATATTGGAGGACCTTGATGAATTCTGCTCGGAGTTACTTCATTACCTCCTCTCGGATTTTCACTTGAACATCTGGCTTCATCCTTCTAAACTCCTTTTTGATAGGCTCTGCACTTTCAATTAGGGGAATGGTGTGCTTGGTAATTTTTGGGTCAATTCATGTTATATCTTCAAAAGACAAAGCAAATACATCCATGAATTCTATAAGAGTAGCAATGAACTCAACCCTCTCTTGAGGACTAAGCGTGAGGCCAATTTGTAGTTCTTTAGGTATGTCATCGTTGGAGATGTTTTTTTTTTAGTTTCTTCAATCATTAAAATTTTATTTTCATGGTTCTCTACAACCTTTATTACTTCAATATCATTTTGAATTTTAGTTTGTGAAACAAAGCAATTATAAATGTTGGAAGGAGAATATAAATAAGAAGACAAGGAGTAAGCAAAAATAGACATATTATTGAATTCAACAATCTATACTTATTAAAAATGCAAGAGCGAAATCTAAAATCCACCACTTGTTACCTCCTTAGCACAAATGGTATAACCCCACATAGGCTTCCCTTCATCACCTTTTCAAAAAAAATGAGCTAAGCAAGACTCAATCTTCTAACCTCTAGGTTATAAGATGAGATCATACTCATTGATCTACTTGCACATAGTTATTATGATTAAAGCAAATTCAAATAGATATGTAACATTAAATTACTTTCTTTTTCTTATATGCACGATTGAACGTGTATCGATTTACAATTTTATTGGCCCTTCTTTCCTTTTTTTTCCCTACTCGTATAATTTTTTTCCTTTTTGTTTCTTATTCATCATATAACAACACAAACATTCGCAATGGACATTGGAAACCAGGGGGGTTCAAAATCCTACCTAGACCGAGTAAAATAGACTAGTCCAATTTAAATCAGTCTGGTCTCCGGGTCGAAAAAATGGATTTCCAATTTTCGATCTGGTTCAGTCCAAAACCTTTTCCAGGTTTTGAACCGAACCATTTTTTGCATAAAAATTATGTACAATCATATAAATCTAATAATTGTATTCCTTGATAAGTTAGGAAAAATAGCCTTTAACGGCTTCTATTAAGCTTCCAAAAATTCATGAAATTCATAGTTTTCTATTACTATTTTTTCAACTTTTGTTTTTAAGTATATAAAAAAGTATATTTAAAGAGAATTACTAAACCGGCCAAATATAGTGTGGTATGGGTCCTAATACAACCGGTTTGATGATCTCCAGTTCTTAAAATTTTAAAAATCAGTATTCAGTCCGATCAAGAATAATTTTAGACCGGTGAACAACCCTAGTGGAGACAACAACCAAAAACCACTTTTGTTATTACTATTTACTGATATAATTTTTCCCTTAGAATCATAATTTTTAAAATCAAATTCATTAACATTTTTTACTTATCTCTTATCCCAGGACATCATCCGGGCTAGTAAGCAGTTGTAACATCAAAAGCAGCCGCGACAACTAAAGGAGGGTTAAGCTCCTTGACAAACTTATTAGAAATAGAATTCCTAGGCCCAAGCATTCACTTGTAACAGAATAATTGCATTACAATACATTTTATACCTATATACACAATGATGAAAATTATACCCGAAGAAAATTTAATCATCACATAATCATTTCTTGTTTGGCATAGGGGATCAAGTACCACTGTACACTAGATTTACATTACAAATATGAGTGAGATATGAGTGAGAGTGGCAGATAGCTCAAGCGGTAAAAGCTTTCTTCACAATTTTAGGTGATTTCAGGCATCATTGCTTCAAGACTGATGATCAAAAGACCTCTAGATCAAATGTTGTCGCCATATAACTCTGTCGCTGCTCGAGTGTGGCATTTCATCATTTCCAGGAAACTCCCACTTTACCACAGTTCCGTCCCAAGATGAGCTAACAAGCATCGGGTAATTAGGGTGCCAATTGCAGTCTCTCACAGAAGACATATGGTGATCAAGCTTTGCAACTATAGCTCCACTTACCTAAAAAAGGAATGAAAAGTATGCACCAGCTAAGAAAAATCCAATTACTTTACTCCATTAATACCAAAATAGTAGGCACCCACAAGTATGTATTGCAGCTGTCATTAACAAGTTCTGCATCTATAAAGAATTAAAGCCTAAGGCATAAAGTGACAAGTATCTCTGCAAAGGGTTGCCAAATCACAGTTATCACATACACATTCAAATATTATGTTATCACAGGAATATAGTTCAGAATTTTGTTTAAAAATTTCTTGCATAATCGGGGAGATGTTGCAAAACAGAAAAGAAATGTTGCAGAGTATTAGTTTCTGATGTTACAATCCTAATTTCTTAACTTATTATCATAATTCACTAGGTATTATGATGAAACTTATAAACATAATCTTAGAAACACATGTCAGCAATGGAAACAAAATCACCATAGCATGCTTTTATCACTTTATTAGTGCTATTCTTGAAACCATGAAAGTTCTGCTGGACTTGTATTTAGTGAATAGTGATACTCCTACACCAAACTAAGAAGATTTTTTAAACACCAAATTCTGCATGTTTTCTCACGTTTAATATTAATCGTCATTAGCAGCTTTTAGTGAGACTCCTGTCAAAAAAGGGTAAGTGAGGGTAAGATGCAAGCAGATAATTCTTTTAAAAAATTAATAAATAAGATACACTTTAATTTCAATTAAGTTGAGCGTTCTCAGCTACAGAACAACAGCAACAATAACAAAAAGGTAATGACATGGTAAATTCATGTTGCCATTTTGTAGTCAATAGCCTAAGATGCCTAATTGAGAAGAACAGCTTCCTCCGTGTTGATTTAATTAATCAGTACGATGCAAGAAAGAAAACCGCACTTAACAAACCTCTCTAACTCAGGTAAACCAAAGATTAACACACAATACATAGGAAAAAAAAGGCCAAAGTAAAGATTTAAATGACATACCAAGTCATATATATACACACTTCCATCGTTTGAACCAGTGTAGATATACTTTTGCCCAGTACTGGAAGTCGTAGCAAATTTTACAAGTCAAACAATTTTAAATATTATCAAAACTGCTTTAAGAATATAAATACATAATAATGTTAAATCTATTGAGAAAAGATAATTGTCATCAATATCCTAGTATAGGATTTACAAAGTTGTTTCCTATTCTTCTTGCACTTTTCTTTCAGTCTTTTTTATTTCTGGCACTAACACAAGTAAGACTGCAAGAGAGTATATAGAGAGCTATGGGGTATCAGGATGTTAAACAACAGAACAAGAGGCATAGAGCAGGGTGGTTTGAAGGTCAACGATTACTTATTTTGGTTATTTAAATAGTTTATGAGAATTAAGAATTCTACATAAGAAAGAAGGAAATTTTGCGAAAACATACCTTTTAAATATTATTTTTTTCTGCGAGAACACACCTTTCAAGAAATTTCTCGTGAAAACGCACTTTAAACTAAATTTTTTTGTGAAGAAGGACCTTGTTGCCGAATTCCGCAGTTGGCTTCGTTTTTCAAGCTTTGACCTCCAGTTTTATGTAATTGCAACCTTTGATTTGCTTTCTTCTTTTCTTCCAAAATCTCCCTCCTTAATTTTGACAATTCCTAAATTTTAACATATCTTGATATCTCATATTCTTTATATAATTTCTTATTTTCCTTCTTATAATCTCCCTTTTTTTTGTACTCATAAAAACTACTCCGGTACTAATTACTAATTAGGGTTCATCTTCTCTCTCATTACTCTTTTCATTGTAGCTAGTTTGTTTAGAGACTTTTTCCTCATTGTTTTTGCTGGAAAATGGTGAGTCATTGTGCTTGTAGTTGTACCTAAGAAAACCTCAAGAACTAATGAGGGTCTAGGGAGGAAATTTGTGGCTTGCAATTAACACAATTACACTTGAAGGTAGGTCAGCATTGCTCATGATTGCAATTTTGATATGAATCAAGGTACATATAATCAGGACAACTTCGATGGTTTTATCGATGCAGCTAAGAAGAATGCAACATTGGGTGAACTGGTGGCCTTCGGTGATACAAGGCAATTGGGTGCATCTAAGGCTAGCATTTATGTGTGCATGATCACATGCAACTAAAAATCCTCACCAAGTGAAGTCAGCAGTGTTTATGGTAGCATATGTTAATTTTTTCCTATGGGTTTTTTTTCCCACTGCAGTTGCTTCGGTTTTTCTCATTTCAGGCATAGGCGTTTTCATTTCTTGTTGGGTCTTGATCATCATAATCATCCTAAAATACATGGAGAATGGTTTCTTGAAGGTTTCTTGATTAAAAGATTGAGTCTTGAAGTATTTCTTGAAATTTGGAAAAAAGACTCAAAATTGCACAAAAATGGTGAAGCTTCTTGTGGCGAGATTTTTGGACGATTTTGTGTTCTTTGGGCAAGTTGGTTTTGGCGTGTATTTTTGGATAGTTTTGCTGATTATTTTGTTAATTAATTCATTAGTCAAGTTGTTATAATAGAATCTAGTTAGTTAGAGTTAGTTAGATTTTGTTAACAAGATAACAGCAAGTTGCAAGATGATGTGGCAATCTTATATTGAGTTTGTTGTGCAACTTGTGCAAGTGGCCAAGTTGGACGAATTAGGGATTTTTCACGTGTCTTTTGTCTCTTTTATTCATAGGAAAGTTGTTAGGATTTAGTCTTAAGTTATATTATATATAGCCTTTAGATTTCTTTGCAACAAAATAGATTGTTTGGTGAAATAAAAATCAATTCATTGTTGTGCGTTTTTCTTGCTATTTTCGTTCAAAAACAATTAACACTTTATTTTGTGAATTGGTGCTTGGGCTTTATATTCACGTGAGGATAAATTTCAGTTTGACGGTGCTTGGAGCTTTAAACAAACACAAATTTGTTCGAGATTCCCTAGTTTAATTCTTGATGTTTCTATATAGAATTGAAACTAGATTCCTTGACTGTGAGTGACGATTTCCTATCAATATTCACATCAAATTTGCAAACTCTTTTGGAGAGAATATCAAATGATTGAACCATTGAAGAGAAATGCTGGAAAAATAGTTGAATTGGGGTTTTGTTTATGGTAAAATATTTGAGTGTCCATTGAACTACTCCATAATATTGAAGTCCATTGAACATTAAATTTCACCTTCTTCTTCTATTTTGCAGCTTAAGAACAATACAATGAAATGCGAAAGAAATTAGAGAAGAAATGCAATTCGTGGCTTTTAAAATGGTTTAATGAGTGAAAATATCATAAATAGGGGTGCACTTAGATAAATTTAAAGGTCAATGCTGGTGTAGGAGAATTCGAGTTGAGTGATTTCTAGAAGTAGTGGCTGATGACCATTATAACACAAGGTACGTAAATACTAAAGGCAATCATGCAAATAGGGTTCATGCTAGATTGTTTCGATTTCCATGCTAGATTCTATAGACATAAAAGTTAATGCTTTGTTGACTTTGAGACGACTTGCATGAGAAGTTGTGTGGACATGACTGAATGAAAAGTATGCTTTGTTTATCAAGATGACATTCCGTTTTTATAGTATTATTATTACATCATTCAAGTTAGAAAAATATAAAGGTTAATGCTGGAAACCAATAACAAGGTTGTTCTTAACAAAAATAAATTAGTTTTGAGGTGTGTCTTCACAAGAATATTTTTTAAAAAGTGAGTACTCGAAAGGAGAAAAAAAAAATTTAACAAAAAAAGAAAAAAGAAAAACATGAAATATAAAAGGCGTGTTCAGACAAAATATCCTCAGAAAAAATGGAAGTTTTAAAACACTATAATTGATATACGGAGTACATAAACTGACAATCCTGATTTTCTTTTAAAAATTCTTCCCCTAACAAAAGGATAGCCGAATCTTTGATGGTAAACAAAAATATTTAAGCAAAATGGAGCACCAATGGGAAACAATGTCAATAAACTCACCTTAATTCTGGGGAAAAATAGCAACGAATTAGAGTACGCAATACTGAATGCGCTTTATATGTGGCTACCGATTGATCATTTTGATGCCTCAGATCTTTTGCTTGCTGTGGATACTCCATCCATCTGTAATCCCACTCATACGTCCTAGGAGCACGTTCACTGATACATTATAAGGAAGGTGTCAGCACCCGATTGGTGGCCACATACATCGACAATAGTATAACATTCATAGTGATATCAGCAAGCATAAGTGCTGGAAAAAAATAGTTTAAAGGCATTAAAGACAAGAACAGCCTAGAGTTAGCACACAGTACAAGCTTTTGGCTCGATTGGAAGATGGTCATCCTGAACTACTGGTAGAGATAAAAAAAAAAATTTACAGACTTTTTTAATGGAATACCTATTGCTAATATCCATAAAATGATTGTCCATCTCCAAAATTGTGATTTTTTTCAAAAATGTTTAACAATACAACCTGAGTGACGGTATTGAGAGGAAAATAAAGTTGTGAAGAAAAAAACATATTAGGAGAAATACTCTACCAAATTGGTGATTTTTTTAAATTATTTTGTTTAGAACTACCCACAAGTTACCTGTTTTGTCAATAATTACCTAAGTATTAATAAAAATTACACAACTACCTAAATGTTTAGATTTTATTCGGTACCACTACCTACTACTACCTCCGTCTTTTTTCGATGCAACATTTCTGAATGGCACGGGGATTTATGCAGCTCTAATTTGACTATTTTACCCTTCTATAATAATAGTACATTAGATTTAAATAAAAAAAAAAAAGTAAATCCAAAACCAACAGACTAGGCATCACTGACACCACCCGAGCACTAGAAACCACCATTGATAGTCTGACGCCACCCAACCCAAACCCACCATACACCACCATTGACACCGGCCAACATTTCGCGAGAAACAAGACCATCACTCTCCGAGTCTCGCCACCACCAACAAACCACAAAATTCGCCACCCTTAATTCAGCCACACAATCAAACTTAAGCCACCACCCTCCGTGTCGCCTTCAATTTGAACCACCACTGTACCTACACCACGAATTCGAATGTATACCACAGCCATCCTTCGAACCAAAACCGCAACCATCCTTCGAACCAAAACCATGGCCATCTACATCTCCACCGTAAAATTCGACCCGTCAACCTATTCAGCCCAACAACCACCAAATTTTACGCAACAACCACCAGCAAATCAACCTAGAAACCACAAGCATAAGATTTGACGGTTTTAGGTTTGTTTCAGTCAAGTTCAAAGGGTTTAATTGGAGATTTTGGGTTTGTTTTGGTGGTGGATAGGTTGAATCTCGGTTTGTGTTGATGGTAAGTGTTGAAGAAGAATAATTGGTGGTGGTGGGTGACGTAACAGAAAAGGTTTGTGGTGGTTTGTAGGCGGTGGTCGAAGAAGAAAAGGCAAGTTGGTGGTGGGTGAAGAAGAAGCAGGTTGGTGATGGTGGTTATGGTGGTGGATGAAGATGATGAATAAATAGGTGGTGGTTGTTGATGGAAAAGATAAGATAGGATGATGAAGATGAAAGGTGATGGGTGATGGATATTGAGTAAGGCTATAATAGTCATTTTGATAAGGAAATAAATCTAATTGCATGTTGCCACTAATTCTAAACTACCAAATAAGGAAATTGTTGCATCTAAAAAAAACAGAGGGAGTAACGTTTTTCTTCCATAAAAAATGTTAATGGGTCCCAATTTTAACCTTTGCATACAATAATTATTGACAAAATTACTATAATACTCCTAAAATAATTAGAAAGAATGTTATCTCCTTTCTTCTTACTACCGTCATTCAATCAATCGAACACAATCAAATTCAATTCTCCATTCATATCAATTTGATTACTTTAGGTGTGGGGTTTGATATTTTTGGGTTTTAATTCGATTAAATTGGGTTTTTGGGGTTTGATTTGTCTGGGTAATAATTCAATTAATCTTTGATTTGGGTTTGATTTTTCTTGGTTTTACTTTGACTCGTCTAGGTTGGGTATTATTTTTCTGGATTTTAATGGCACATTGTTGTTGAGTGTAGATGTAAATAGTGTATGATCACACTTATTTACTTAATATACATGTATATGCAATAATGTTGTAGTTTATATGTTTGAAGGAGCTCTCAAGCATTTGGTGATATACTGATATATGTTTATGGCATCCTTCTTACTATTGATGCAACAAGCATTTAATTTAATTATCCAGGGATACATGCATTTAATTGTCCTTGAGTATAAAGGGATTACTCATCCCAAAACTCATTCAAATTACACCGTAGAAATTGCTCATTTTTCAAGGGCGGGTTTGGAGTTTATATTTCTGAATTTTGTGTTCGAATTACTGGGTTTTGGTTCAATTTTTCTAGGTTTTGTTGAGTTTTGATTCGAAATATGGGATGGGGGCTTGGGGTGTGTTCAATTTGTTCTTCAAATCATTCTTCAAAACTGGGTTTAGGGTTTCAGTGTGTTCAATCTTTTGTGTTTTGTTAAAGTCTGCGTAATTATAAGAAATACAGGAGGAAAAACTGAGCATTCAAAACTCCATGGTAACGGCAAAACTAAAAAAAAGCTTCTTTTATGGATATTCATTTCCACACAGAAAATAAGTGAAAGTTTATTACATAAACATAATCAGATAATACAAGGAAAGCTTCGTTTAATTATTTCTTTTGAATCACAAACTATTAAAACAAGGGCATTATAGTACTTTCGTTAATCATTAATGGAGGCAAGGTTAAGATTGGGACCCACTCATAGATTTTTTGGATGGAAAAAGTTAGAAAATAGTGATACCAAAAAAAATTGAAACATGTAGGTAGTGTAATTTTTATTAAAACCTAGGTAGAGTTTAACAAAAATAGATAACCTATAGGTAGTTGTTGACAAAAAAAGTTTTTTATATTGTAATTAAGATAAGGAAACATTTAGGAGAATAATCCCACCTTTGGTCATATTTCTCAATTTGGTCCCACCTTTCACTAATCTAATTCTAATTCCACCTTTTGTCACCATTTCCAAATTTTGGTAGGGGTATTGTATGAATCATTTATAGGAGTACGTGATTTATTTTTACTATAGGGGTACACCATCAACTAAATCAAACTTTCGTTGTTTATTTATTTATTCTAAATTTATGAAAACTTAACAACATAAAGTAGAAATACCTTTTTCTTGTTTTCTATTTTTAGTTTTTTGTTTGGAAAATTTGTACTTACCACTTTATTTTTCTCACTTTTTAAAATTTACCACCTAATGAATTTTCATTTGATTTTACCACCTTATCATTTCGAAAACCCCAAAAATCACCTTTTAACGAGTGTGTTAAATAATTTGAACTAACCTTCTCTCTCCCTCACCATTTCTCTTTGTAAACCACCTTCTTTTAGTTCTCAAAAGCGACAATAGTAGCAAACTCAACCCAAAGACAACAGTTATGGAGGGTTGTGGGTGTTAAAGGTTGTGAGACCACAGGAGGCGGAGGAGCAGTTTGTGGTGGGGGTGGAGGAACCTTGTTGATTGGGTATTACTAGTTGGGCCCACCGACGACTAAGTAGGAGGAGAGAGGGAATTGTTGTGCTGGGAATTGGAATCAATTTAGAGGCGTAGATTGAAGATGGTGGTAATGAAGGTAGATTGAGATTGAAGATGAAGGTGATGAAGGTGGATTGACATTGAAGACGGTGGTGGAGGAGATGTAGAGAATGATAATGGAAGGTGTTGGGATGGTGGGGGTTATGTTGGATGAGGGGGATGGTGATATTGTGGTGGTAGCCGTGGTTGTGGTGTTTTTAGTTTTGGGTGGTTGGATAGTGTGTTGGTGGTAGTGGTCACTAGTGAGGTTGTGGTGTGAGTGGATAGCCTCTTCGTCACCAACATCAGATGGAATTAGCTGAGCCTTCTCGATGGGCTTTTGGGCTGGGTGCAAGCTTTTTGCCTCTCTCGTCTTTCTTGTTTACTATATCTTGGTGATGAAGGTAGATTGACATGTCGAGACATTGAACACTGCTAACTACTGTTTTTCATCTAAAATGAACGTTAGTGGGTCCCACAAATTACATTTTCCTTTCTATCTATATCGATTTTGACCCTATTTCAGATCATTTCAATTTATTTGCAATTGTACAATTTTTCTTCCTTCCCCTTCTCCAAATTTTCCCCCAAAAACACCTCAATCAATCAATCAATCAATCACAGCCGTAATCCCAAAAAATTGGGGTCCGCTACATGAACCAAAATTAATCATTCCATGTGGTCATCCAAAAACACCTAAAATTCAAAAATCAATTTGGGGCTTTTGCTTTTGCTACTTTAATCAAGGATTGTTTGGAAAAATTTCTATTCTTCATCCTTGTTTTTTTGTTCAATTGAAGCTAATTTATGTTCTAGGGTTTTGTAATTGTTGTTGTGGTTGGATGAAAGGGACAGAATTGGGTGAAAGGGGGTGAGAAGAAGGAATAAAAAACAAACCCACAAAATAAATGATGCTCATATCAATCAAGATCCAAAATATCAATCAAACCTACAAAATCCTCAAAAATTGAAGTCTGAAACCATCAAAAGAGGCAACTTTCACAAGAACAGAAAAACCTAGTTCAAAATCAAAAGAAACATCCACAAGAATTAGAATGTCTGGGACTGACACTAGTTGGTTGATTTGAATGTAAGTCCACCAAACAATAAAATAATTATAACCTGTTATCATTCTCTTCCCAACAATCCTTTTGGTTAAGACTAAAGGCAACTGGATTACAACAATCAGAAATATAATGTCTGCAACAAATAGCAACTAATTCAAAATAAAGTCTGCAATTAACTCCCCCTCAAAAAAAAAAAAATAATCTGCAACTAACAACCAACAGCAACATTAGAAACTCTAAGAATAAAACGAGCTATTGGGGGTTGATTTTTAAACACCCTTGGAGTTGATTTGAATGCAACGGAGTTTTTGTTATTTGGTTTAATAGGATCGGAGAGAAAAGTAACTTCTGGGACCCACTAAAATTCGTTTTGGATGGAAAATGTTAGTTGGTAGTGTTATACAAAAAAAAATGAAACATGTAGGTTGGATGGTTGTGTAAATTAAATCAAAACCTAGGTAGTTGTTGACAAAAGCACCTAACATGTACGTAGTTGTTGACAAAATATGCTTTGTAAAACAGCCAGTAAATTCTCAAAGCTACCCTATATATAATTCCTCTTTCCATGTCCACTAATCGGCAGGTCGTCAACCCTCGCTTCTGAACAAAAACTATCAACAATGCATATTCTTAATTCTTATGCCATTGCTCCTCTTGACGAAAGGTTTATAATCCAATGCTTTGTGGAAATTAATCCCATACAACACCAAATTGATTAGAGAAGATGAGACCAAGAAATTTGAAATATCTAACATCAAATATGGCCACCAGCATCCCATAGGCGCTTAGCAGACCAACATTAGTTCTTCCACACCTTATCCATGTCAGCCAAATCTTTACAACACCCTCTCAGCAGCAAAAATTTTCTCAAACCGCAGGAAGGGGCATCAGGAATAGAGTTGTAAACACGACTGTTAATTACTAGTAGTAATTGAGGAACTGAATTTTGCATTTATATTTCGTTTTTATGAATAATAGGACATACAACATACATTTCTGAAATTTGCTATTTTGGTAGAAAATCCTCTTCATGTTGCTTTCTTGGATCCTTCAAGAACCTAGAAGCCACATCCCTCACTTCCACAATATTCAACATCTTTAACCAACATTCCTAACCTTCTGTAATGTACAGCACCAAAGAGCCAATGCAGAGAATAGTGACTAAGAAAACTTCTATTGTCAAAAGGTGCATGGAATCACAAGCTTACAAAGCGAGGGTTAATATTTCTTAGACTTCATCTTGTTCAGTTGGAATAGTTGTCACAGAAAGTAAAGTACTAATACTAAGTCACCAGCACCAATTGGGTATATATGTTGCATAATAGTCAACTTGGTTAGCATAACACATTTAAGAAGACTAACAAATTAGTATGATGAGACTTATAACTTGTGTAAATTAAATGTAGCATTCATATTAACAATACCACACGTTATACTATGAGATCAAAAATGCTAGTATACTCACAATAATTATAACATCTTGACATGATCTTTAGCAATTTACAAATTTCATAGTGTGATTTAAATTCCAACAGAAGTCAACAAGAGCAAAGTTGACATACCAACTGATATTGGAGGACATCTTTCTAACATCCCAAAGTTTAATGCACTGATCTTTACCATTTGAAATGAAATAGCGACCATCTCCTCGGCTGTCAATGAAAGTGATTCCTTCTAAATGTCCTACCATGATGCCAGCTGGCTTCCCTCTTGCATTGAGGCATCGTCTATCCCAAACCTAGAGAAACTTCTCATAGTTTATTGGGCTAGAAATAATGGAATACATATTGATAGAAAAGGTTTTCATACTATATTCAACATAAAACTAGGTCAAATGACCAAATTTTTTAACAGTCGAGGTCTGGAAAAATTCAAGGGTTTGATACAAACTTACAATGAAAATGCGCTCAGGGGGTAAATGGGTAATGCTACTTTGTGTATGGTCTCAAATAAAAGTGGTTCATTATATGCTTTCACTTACATTCTGCAAAAGCCGTCTTTTGATCATGATATTGAGATTCGACATCCAAAAGATGTGTGTGATCAATGGAAAATGGGTATGGTATATTTATCAAAAGTGAGCTACATTACTTGGGAAATAAGTTCTTCAAAGAATATTATTTAAATGAATTGATCTTGCAAGATTCTTCAAGAGCTTCGATGAGATTTAAGAAGTGGCGCAAAAATGGGTTTTAAACAGGTGCTTCTTTTGGCGCTGATGGTTCATTGAACTTTGCTAGGAGTCAAAGTTTGCTGCTGATTTAAATTGGAGATGTTAATTTAGAATATTAATTTCCAAGTGGTTAGGATAGATTTACATGCATGTAAATTAGTTGGTAACGGAATCAGCAAAAACTGATTGTAGTAGTTGCTTGATGTGCCAGTCCTAAGGTAGTTAGGATTCTTGTGTTTTTAACTTAGATTCATTTCCTGTTAGAAGTTAGTTAAGATCCAAAGGTAGTAAGAGTTTTGTTCCTATATATTGGGGATGAATCATGGTTATTAATTCATAAAAGTTTGGAGTCATAAAATCTCTTTAATTGTTTGCATCAAATGCATTTTGTATGCTCTAATCTATGTGCTGGTGATTTGAACTTTATGCTCGAGTGATTAGGTTAGTAATTAAGGGTGCTAAGGCTTTGATCAATGACTAGATAATAAAACCTAGGATCTAGTTCTTGGTGGCATAGCGTTGAGAGAATTAACTCTTAGTTCCTGCGTGTGATTTGAGGCTCTTTAATAATAATCATATCAAAATTGGTAAGAAAATAGTCGACAATATGGTCAAAAAAAAAAAAAACACTATGCGGCAAATTGGTATTAACATTATGTGTGTATACATATATATTTATAACTTTTCACCTTTACTTTTTTTTCCAAATTAGCAATAGGGATCAATTTTTATTACCAATTGAATGCAAGCAATTCTTCACGTCGAGTTTTTTCTTTTTACCAAATTGATCAATTTTTATTACCAATTTCGTCAATTGGCCCATCATACCATGTGACTACAAATAAAAAATTCCTGAAAAACCATTAGTGTTACCGAAGTGATCTAACATACTCCCTCCGTTCCACATTGTCTTGTGCACTTTCCACAAAATGTTCCTCACCATTTTGTGCATTGTACTTTATTACATTTTGGGACATGATTTTATTATTTTCAAATAAGGGGCATACTAAAGAGCCCAAATTTTCCTAAACACATTCTTGCTACAATCTATATTTTCCTTTTGACCTTATCCTATTAGAATACTAATTTCCTTAGTTTCTACCCATATAGTATATGCACAAATCAAAGTGGAATAGAGGGAGTATTGAAACATTAAGTCAAATACTAAGCATTACCCGGATGTGATATTGAGGTACGATTACCTCTCATCCTTTTGGTTCAATTTTGCATGAAAAGACACAAAGTTTCGCATAATATTTGCATGGTTTCGTGATCTCGTATTGCATGTAGTTTTTACTTGGTGTTTCTTTTTTTGCATGGGTTAAGTTTGGCGGTTATGACTTTTTCCATGGTTGGATTCTTATGCATGTCTTAGTTTTGCATGTTTCTACATGACTCTTCATGTTTGGTTTTACTTTCTTGAATGGGTTAGCAATTTACTTGAATGTATGATAAGTTGTATGCGGTCATTATTCATTTCATACTTGAAAAGATACTTGTGCATGGTAGTTGCGTTTTGCAACACTGCTAAGTATGCTTTGCATGCAATTTCATAGTGATATATAATTATGAAGATATAGTTCTTTGCATGGTTTTATTATATTTTGCAAGATGGAAAGTTTGATCAACAAATAAAGTTGATTGTATGTGCATAGAAGACCTCAAGTAACGAACATATGAAGGTATACATGTTGAAGGGTGCAAAAAAAGTTGACAAGACTTATTTAATTTTTACGAAGGTAATTTTATAATGTTGTGTCATTGATGATTTCAAAAAAAATTACTTGTATAAATGTAAATGTCACAAATTTGAAGACAATAATAGTTTTGTCTAAATTTGTACATAAAGTTAATTAAGTTTTTACAAGCTGCTTATACATGAGACTAATTTTGGTAATTTGAAATTGTTAAATTTTATCTTATTAAAGATAAATTCCTTGACATGTATACAATCTTCAATATTAAAGTAGACTTGCAAGTAAATGAAAAAGGTTAAAAGTTAAGAACCAATCAAGGTAATGAGTACTATGATTAAGTTATTTCCAATTTATGGGTATTATACATGAAACAAGTAATTACTATTACCATGTTATTTTTATTCAAGTTTAAGTGATGGTTTTGGGGAGAAGCTTAATAGCTTGTTATATTTTATGAACTTTGGTACAAAAGAAATCCAAACTTCGGTCATCTCAAGGTTTAGGGTTATAAGGCCATAATAAAAAGGCTGGAACCCAAACATAAAAGTAGGGTGAAAGGGGAGTAAAATGCATCTTTGAAGGACATGTGGTTTAAAGCAAGTCCTATAGGTTTTATATATTTGAACAAAAGACTTTTGGTTGGTTTATACCACCATAAGGGTAGATGTGCAATATTTGATAATTATTTATCAATAAGCAATTCAAAGGATATTACTCAAAGTACTAATAATCTCAAATATTGAGAATGAGGTATCAAGTTCATCACAAATAGAAGTACGGGGACTAAGAAAGGAAAATCTTTACTATGGCCCAGATCTCCATGTATATTTTGATTCAAGGATTAAGGGAAGACATCTTACAACCGTTTCCATCGTAATTTTCAATGTGGAATATGATCATTCAACCTTTGATGAGGCCATGAGGTCTCAAGATGCTTCATTTTGGAAAGAAGCAATTAATAATGAGATAAACTCTATCATGGAAAATAACACTTATTTGAGGAATTTATCTTCTAAGTGTCAACCTATCTGGTTCAAATTGATTTTGAAGAAGATTCTGAAAATTATTAAAATTGTTGACAAGGTCTAAGCCCAGTTAGTGGCTCAAGTTTTTATATGTATTGATTATTTCAAGATACATGCACCTATTGAAAGAGTTTCCAAAGTTAGATTTTAATAGCTTTTGTAGCTATACATAATCTTGCAATCCATTAAAAGGGATGTCAAGATGATATTCTTGATGAAGAGGTTTACATGTGACAACCGAAAGGGTTGTTATGCAAGTGATCAAGAACACAAAGTTTGCAAGTTGATTAAATCTTTGTATGAGAAAATAAGCATCATAATTTGATGAAATTATACAATCACATGAGTTAACTTTGATAATTCAAACAAGTATTTGTATAGAAAATTTGATGACAACTGTCAAGGGGTCATCATTTGTCTATAAGTAGATAACATGTTGGTTTTTGGAATGAATTTAGAGTTTATTAAATCATTCCTATCGTCTCAAGTTTCCATAACAGAAATGGGGGAGACAGAAGTCATCTTAGGAATAAGGACCAAGAGTGTAAGATAATCTTGTCACAATCTCATTACTTTGAGAGAAAGTGCTCAATGACACCACTCTTGTATACACTCCTATGCATCCTACCATAAAGTTGTTACCTAATGAAGGTAATGTATTTTCTAATTAAGTTTGAATATACAAAGTCATAGGATGTTTGATGTTTAAGTGAAGAGCAAATGGTGAGATATTGCTATTGCAACTAACAAGTTGATAAATGTACAAAGTCATAGGATGTTTGATGTTTAAGTGAAGAGCAAATGGTGAGATATTGCTATTGCAACTGACAAGTTGATAAATGTACTAGTAAACCTAGTATGACTCTTTGACAAGGTATATGTCATGTATATGTCATGTATTAAAGTACTAGAGGAAAATTATAGATTATGGTTTATCCTACTAGGTTATCCTTTGGTTGTTGAAGGATATTAAGTTGCAAGTGGATCTCTATACAGATTATTCTTCCACTAGTGGATGGATGCATCCTTACAGGGGAGGTATAAATTTTAAACTTTTAAGAAAATATACCCGACTCCATAGGCATTGGAGTTGATAGGTATTCGGCCGATAAAAGGCAAAATGGTTGAGGAATCTCATATTTAAGATACCTTGTGGCGAAAGTCAATTTTGACGTTAGCATGTGCATATAGTCGAAGGGAAAGATAGCTATCTACGGACAATATATGAACCAAAATCTAGAAGATTGCTTTACAAAGCATTTGCTAGAAATCTGGATGATTGGGAACTTGTTTTTTCATCCAATGATGTATAAAGTGATATCTCTTGATAGTTATTGACCACAAAAACATGTTTATTGAGGGATGAACCTATGGAGTGCAATGTTTGGCCGCTTCAAGAAGCTACTAGCACATAGCTTTGATGCACTTATGAATGCATATAGACACATGGGTTTAAAGTGTCAATAAAATAATGTAAACTTGTATTTGCTCTTGTGAGTATAATATCTTTGCTAACGGTTCAATCGCTTAACAAAACCATTTGAATTTAAGATCTTAGTTTTAAAAAGCGAGAGGCGCACAAAAGCACAAAAGGGTTGTGAGCTTTGCGCCTTGCGCCTAGGCGCGCTTCAAAAAATAAAAAAATTGAAAAAAAAAACCCAGAAAACCCTAGAGGCGCGCTTCAGTGCGCCTCACAGGCGCAGAAGGCTGCGCTTTTTAGGCCCCCCTGCGCCTATGCATTCTGAAGCCCCAATTCTGGCGCCTTGGTGTGCTTTGCGCCTAGGCTCGCGCTTTTAAAACTTAGTTTAAGATTCTTGGAATGTGTATTATACTAAGTGGAAGTTCAAGTCATTGTAACTTTCATTTATGCATAAAATTACTTTGTGTTGATGATGATAAGAATGTATTGATCATAAGTCATACTCTAAATAGGGGAGGAGTTTTGAATAATATAGAGTATGGATGATTATTAACAATGTATGTTTGTATTAAATTATATGCATAAGGTGTTTTAAGTTAGAAAAACATGATGAAGAGGAAAGCATGTCGAGACTCGCGACTTCTGGACAGTTTTGTCCTAATCTGTGTGGCTTTATCCCATAATCTGGAACGATTACAATTTACTTTGTACCTCTTCATGTATATCAATGATGTATGATGGTTGAAGAGCATTAAAAACATAAGTTTTTATTCTCATATTTTGCACAAGTTTTTAGAGAAGTTTCTCTTAATTTTGTAACTTCATCATTACAAATCATAATAAACAAATTTCCGTTGAGCATTGTTGGTTAGAGCACCACCATTGTTTATTTCTTCGTTGTATCTCAAAGACGGATTTCATGATACCCATGCTCTTGAAATAGAGTCGAAATATTGTCTTTAGTAAAGTGATCCCATTCAAGCCTCAAAGGTTTATTGTGCATTTTGTTGGTCATCTTTGTGATCCCTAAAGAGTTTTACTGTTTTATTAGCTTTCTATAATCCATTGAACCCAACCCAAGTCCAACAATCACATTTGGAACCAATTTTTTTTGAAGTTTAAGGGTGAGATTACTCGCCTTTAAAAAAAAACTTTAAAAAAAAAGGTAAAAAAAAATTAAAAAAAAAAAAAAAAAAAAAAAACCTAGCATTCTTGTCGCAATGAAGAGCTTACAATCCCCGCTTGTTTCCCTGATTTTTTTTTAATTCTATATTTTTTACATTCAGAGAAATAGTTAGGAGGTTGACTACTATACTCATGTTTAATGAATTTAGAGGGAAGAAATGCTTTTTTTTATGTGACTGTAATTACACTAGTTTTGACAATTGGAAAAAAGACGTACATTTAATGAAGCAGTTATCTTTAGATGAAACCAATAGTGCATGTAGTTGAGAAAATACAAAAGAAGTATCTCATAAGACATTCTTTTTTGTTGAACATAAGGCATATTCATACCTTGCAGAGACTGTCATCACTTCCAGAAATTATAAGATGGCCACCTTCATCAGCAAAACAGACAGTGTTCACATCAGACTGCATAAACAACAGCAACAAAATTCAATTAAACAATTAGCAATTCTCAAGCATCTTGTCACTTTAAAATACTAATAAAGGGCTACAAACATTTAACAAATGATTGCATAAATATTCCAAACCTCCTTGGATATATATGCCTCCTTGTTCAAACATTAAAACAGATAGTTACATCAATACCATACAAAAGAGAAAACATTTTTGTGTGTGTGGGGTGTGACTCCTCCACTCATTTTCACGTTTTTTTTTTCCCACACAAGCAACCAGCCAAAAAGTATTAGAGTGTAGAAGATATACGTGGAGTTGTACCATTGAATTCGAGGGGTCAGTAGAACATAAAATTCATCTAATCTATTTTAGACAAACGAAGAAACATAAAAAATCAGTCAGAAAAAAACTTTGCTAATTTAAGAATTAGAAAAGACCCTCAAGTGTAGGTCTTTTTAAAGGGAAAGAAGGTGTACATAATTTCTTACGAAATAGGAGAAAAAGCAAATTGGACAGTGATCCGAGGCCTCCTTTGGTAAAGAAGATAGATAGGATGTCCTAATCTCACAATGATACTAACTGAAATTTGGACTACAGAAACATAAGATATATATTCATTTAAATTGAGTGAACTTCAATTATTTAAATGATAAACTCTTTACAAAACAACAAGCTTCTTCAAGAGACAAGAGTTGAACAACCTCTCTACTAAGATTTTGGATAGAAACTTTGGCTTAAAAGGTCCATATTAAATCCAAGTTACCACGTGAGAAATTTTACTAATCTAGTGACATAAAAAGCATGAACTAAAGTGGAACATATGATCTAAAACTATTTAAACAAATATTCACGCATAATACATTAAACACCATTAATAGGCTTACACAAAAACAACAATGCAAGAAAGAAGCACAACTTAAAATTTCAAGTGCGAAAAAAAAAAAGTTAAAATTAAAATTAAAATAAAGTTAAAATTAAAAATAAAAATAAAAAACACACAACTTTTAAGCTGCAAATCAAAAATGACTATAAGAGCCTAAAGTCCCTAGACACAAGAAGGACGTATTTCATTTCCATATGCGATGGGCACATTTATTTTTAAATTTTCTTTCATATCCTTTTCTGGCATCGAATTTTCAATGAAAACAATATATTACTAAAATATAAGCTTATATACTCCGTAGTGTTTTGTCATCCGAATCTTTCTCCATTTCTTTAGTTGCAAGACTTTAAATTTGGGAAGTTTAAAATTAGTTGTAACACTTCGGGAAGTTTAAAATTAGTTGCAAAATTAGTAGCAACACTTCGGGAAGTTTAAAATTAGTTGTAACACATATTTTACTACGAGTAAAAAATCAATTATTTTACTTCGGGAATTAAATCAAGTTCCTTATAGGGGGTGGTCAAGGCTCAATTGACAAAATTATTATTAAAAAAAAAATCATTGAAAACCCCAGTTGCACCTCAGCACAGTGCACCCTCAGCTGTATCTTTTTCTTGCGCCTCCAGGCACACGCTTTTAAAACTAAGCTTATAATTACTACATATATATTGATGTTGTCTTTATGAAGTTTTCAATTGACATGTATATTATTAATTTGCACATAATCCTATTACAAAGTAAGAACAACTGATCAATCTTACTTTTAAAAGTGCGGCCTAGGCGCAAAGTGCACCAAGGCACCAGAATTGGGGGCTTCAAAATGCATAGGCGCAGAGGGGCCTGAAAAGCGCACTAAGGCGCACAAGGCGCAGCTGAAGCGCAACTGTGAGGCGCACTTCGGTTTTTCGGGTTTTTTTTTATTTTTTGAAGCGCGCCTAGGCGCAAGGCGCAAAGCTCACAGCCCTTTTGTGCTTTTGTGCGCCTCTCGCCTTTTAAAACTAAGCGAGCAATCAATCAGAGCCTAAATCCCAAAATTGGGGTCGGCTACATGAACCAAAAGTAATCATTCCATGTGCTCATCCACATAAATTTTTCTCTTCCTTCCCATGTGATCGAGAATCTCATTCTCCTGTAAAACTAAAAGCTTCATATCCTTTCTAACCGCTTCCCACCAAGTCATTTTCTGTCTCCCTCTACCTCGTTTGAGATCCCTCCATGATCCCACCTTTCCACGTCTCACAAGTCCAAACCAACGCAAGTTATTTTCCCTTCATTTACTTGCAAGTTCTGCGACACCAACTTCCCGACGTATGACTTCATTTCTTATTCTAACCCTTAGAGTGTTCCCGCACATCCATCTCAACATCCGCATCTCCGTAACTCCACCTTTTGAATGTGCTCCTTCTTATAAGCTCAACCATTTTGTACCGTAGAGCAACACTAGTCTTATGGCAATACTGTAAAATTTCCCCTTCAACTTCAACGGAATGTTTTTATCACATAACACTCCCATGGCTACTCTCCATTTAAACTACTCAATTCTTATCCTATGTGCCATATCTTGGTCTATATCACCATTCTTTTACATAAATGACTCGATATATTTAAAACATACTCTCATATCTAGAACTTTTCCGTCCAACCTCACCAACGTATCACTTTCCCCCCTTTAAGTCCCAAAGCGGCATTCCATATACTCCATCCTACTCCGACTTAGCTTAAACCCTCTAAACTCCAACCTTTGCCTCCATTGCTCTAATTTGGCATTAACTCCATCTTAGTTTCATCCACCATACAATATTATCCTCAAACAACATGCACCATGGTACCTCATCCTGGATTGACCTTGTTCCTTCATCTATAACCATTGCAAAAAGAAAAGGGCTTAACACTAACCCTCAGTGCAACCCAATAGTTATAGGTAAGTTTGTAGACAACCCACCACAAGTCCTAATATTTGTGAACGCCCTCTCTCAATACATATCCTTAACCAGGCCAGTATAACTTTCTTCATCATTGCCCACCAAAGTATATCTCTTGGAACCTAGCAATAAGCCTTCTCTAGATCAATGAAAACCATATGAAGGTCCTTCTTCCATCATTTGTCTCAACAAATGAATTGCTTCCATTTGGATCTCTAAGGCATCAAACCAAATTGGTTTCAGAGATGCTTGTGCATGCCATTAACCTATGTTCTGTCACCCTCTCCCACAACTTCATAGTCTGGCTCATAAGCTTGATCCCTCGACAGTTAGAACAACCTTGGGCATCTCCTTTGTTCTTACAAACTGGAACCAAAGTTCTCTTTCACCAATCTCGTGGGATCCTCGAAGTCTTCTAAACCATACCTAGACACCTCCACACCTCCATTGGTAAAACAGGCCCAACTGCTTTCTTTGGTTTCATCTTTTTCAATGCAGTCTCCACCTCTATCCTTCTAATCCTCTGCTCAAATTCCATGTTAATTTCCTCCACATCCACTGACGTATCTCCCGTGACCCCTCCGTGACTGCCATTAAACAAGGAAAAATTTATAAAAATAATACCAACTATTAACAATTTTCTATTCTAAGACACAACTTTGCGTTATTTAATTTTGAACCCATCTTTGGGTTGCATTTTACAGTTTTGGACTGCTTTATTGATGACTTGATTTGGTTACTTTGTAAAGAAAATTCTTTTTTCTTTTTTTTTTTTATTTTTTTTTATATTGTAGTTGTTGTTGCTAATGCAATGAGGTGGGGTAGGAACTGTGAGGATTTCGCTGACGTAGACCGGATGCGTGAATGGACTGGTTGCCTGTTGACGTACCCTCCAAGTACCTCCAAAAAAGAGACAATAATCCTCGTAGGATTATTTCCCCCTCCGATGCTTAAGTAAGTATTTGTAGGAGAGTAAGTGAACAATAATCAACAAGTAAACAATTCTAGAGAGAAGTTCTAGAGAGAAGTTTTCCCTTTTTAGTAAGTGTTTTTGTCTTAATCTTGAGTGTACTTTTTATCAGATTTTTGTGGACTATTTATAGCCTCAAGTACAGTTTTTTATCCAATGAGATTGCGACACTTGTCATCATCTCTTTAATTACCTTCCTTCATTTGCCTTATGGGCTTTTAGCACCAAGCTTTTTAAGGCCCCACGGTTTGTTTTAGCTCTTTTTCCATCGGCGAATAAAGGCTTGACATGTGGCAAATGTAGGATTACATATGGACCAGTCAGAAGATGACACGTGGCAGTGTGGGCCCAGTCAAGGCGAACTCATCACTTCCACGTAGCGATCCCATGCTGGCATTTAAGGACTCGTGGCCCAATTGTAGGATGACACGTGGCCGTGTAGGATCCCCTCATGGCAAACTCATCACTGCCACGTGGCAATCCCATGTCATCATCTTGTAACAGAAATAGGGACACGTGGTCCACTCAGAGGCTGACAAGTGGCAGCTGACTTGTCATGCCACATCAGTAGTTGTTAACTTTTTAAAATTATGACTGACCATCATGTTTCATCTTCTTCCTGTCAAAAAAATTTACTTCTGCAACGTACCATTCTCCTCCTTTGTTCATTTTTTTCCCTTTTGAAACCCACCACCGAGTGTAACAGAGGAATATCAAAATTGTAATTAAGAAGACCTTTTTACATCCTATATATACTAAAGACTAAGGCACTAGCTAAGTAAATACACAATTATGGGAAAGGCATAATTACGGGGAAATCAAAGATCCTCTGCCACAAATTGCAAAAAACACATCAGTGATATCACCAATCTCATCACAGTGCCATTTACATAACAAAAAGGCTGAAAATGCTTGGTTCACCCATATTACACACTAATAAAAACTCCAATCTTCTTTGCCAATTATTAACATAATTTCTTCTAAACAAATTAAAAGATGCATGTAGTTAATTTTATAAGCAGTAAAACAAGTAAAATCTGTCGTCGTGCCGGCAATTTTATTAGAAATAAATTGCACCAAGGGAAGATTTAAAATGAAAGAGGAGAAGAATACTTCGTGAGCTGATATTCTGAGGGAAAGCTTATTAGCTTCGACATTATAAACATAGATAGCATCATCACTACTTCCAGCCACAAGTTCCCGACCATCTTTTGAAAATTTTACAGAGAAAATACCAAAAGAATGGCCCAATTCACCATATTCTGAGAAATCCAAACCGTCATGGATGTCCTGCACAATGCCAGATGAAAATGTACAGTCCTAAAATGGGTATTAAGTAAGCATGTCAAAGCAAAATATTAAGAATGAGAAACATAAAAGCTTAATGACATTAAATAGCTTTTACTTTTTATAGTTAACGAATACAAATATGAATAAGTGCGAGAAACTGTGCAATAAGAATTAAACGGCCCGGTATTACAATACGAATAAGTGTGTGACATATATATTTAAAAAAACAAAGGTAATGGCAGCATTGTCATAATAGAGATATCAACCACATATCCAAAATAAGAACTCATACTTAGATTCCATTCAACCTGAAGTATAAAGATATACAAAAATTACAGTGACAGTAGTTTCTCCCATTTCCCTTGTGTATTCCATATTCTACCTATATCAATAAATGGTTTCTAAAATTCTATTGAAACTACAGAAACTCTTGCACACATAATTTGGTATTCGGTAATAACAATACAGATATATGTACCTTAAAGAAGTATTATTTATTGCGATCAAACAAGCATCAAACTGAAATCTTTGTAAAGTTCAAAAAAGTAACTAAATTTGAATGTACAAGCACTATAATTAGCGAAATAAATTACAGGCTATTAAGATAAATATGTTATGAGATTTTAAGAGAGAGAAATTTGTTTTCCATATGCCTTTGATTTTATGGAAAAAAAAAATCTAACTTGTACATTAAATATGCAATTTATTGAAAAAAAAAATTGAATGTTGATAGTATTGTCATTCATAAAAAAACAATAATTCAAATGGCAACGAATAATCCCACCTTTCACCTAGTTGATTAATCCCAACTTTAGAATAATATTATGAAATAATCCCACTTTTGTATATGACCATAAATTATACCTATTGGATAGGTAAACCCAAAACCCTTTCCCTTTCAAAACTTATGTCTCCTCTAATCATCTTCTTCTTCCCAAAAGCTTCTTTTTCACCCATGCTCTTCAATGGTAACTATATTTTTCTTCATAAATTCTCACATCACCACCATTACCCGCACACATTCCATAGCTATAATCACACCACCCTCACCCACATCCCCTAGCCATAGTTGCACCACCCTCACGCACACCCATGAAAGAGAAGCGCCCTGAAGCCCAAAAATCAGGTGCACTTTGTTTCTTGGGCTTTGTGCTCCTAGGCGCGCTTCTCGTTGGTGTAAGCCCAACTTTTTTGTTTTTTGGATGGCAATCAAGTTAGTGAAAACAAAAACATACAACATTACATATAAACCGATAAAAGGCTTAAACAAAATAAAAACAAGTGAAGGAAATGAAGCATAAGAAAATCATTTAAAAAAAATAAAAACATAGAACAAATAAAATTAGAAGAAAAAAATGATGTAAAAAAGATAGAAGCAAAAACGTAAAATTGAAGAGAAAAAAAAGAAAAAAAAAAAAGAGAAAAGAAGAGGAAAAAGAAAGAAGAACAAAAAAAACCACGAAAAAACAAGAGGACAAAAAAAGGAGAAAAAACAGAAAAAGAAAACCAGGGAAAAAAGGAGAAAAAAAAAAAGAAGATAAAAAATACAAGAAAATAACAGAAGAAAGTACCAGGAAAAAAAATTAAACAAAAAAAAAAAAAAAACCGACGAGGCGGCCAAGCAACTCTAGGGCTCTTAAGGTTTTCACTATTTTTCCCTCTCTTCTCTTTCGAAAATTAAATAATGTTGACCTCCCTCTGTATCCTAACTCTAAAGAAAAACCCTAAAAACTAACATGTGACTACCTCAGAATTTTACAAACTTAAAAAGCCCCCAAAAGCCCGCGCTTTTTCCTAAGGGATAATTTTTAGCACTTCACGCCACCCCCCCCCAACACTTCCGCCATCTAAAGCATTTTACCTAGCGCTTGGATGCGCCTTGAGCGTAGGCGCGCCTAGGTGCGCGCTTTTACAACTAAGGCCACATCACAAGCTTTAGTTCAACATCGCAAGCATCAAATGCAACAATTGTCTAGGTGGTCTGCAATATCGCAAGCCATGGGCTCAATGGAAAACAAAGCAAAGCATCCCATTGGCCCCACTTTACTTTATAAATATAATAAGGAAGGAAACAACAGCATATATCCAATTGTTTAGCCATTATCTCTCAGCGTGCGCCATATTTTCACAAGATATCAGTAGGAATTGATTGTACGTCTTCTAAGCTTCGAAACAATAGGTCATTTACCCAACTCCGATAAGTACTTATCGAGTTATGCCCTTTTAAATTATTGCTTTTTACTGTCGTGTTTTGTTTTTCCTCCATTTACACTTGCCCACTTACTTACCCACTTGCTTAGCTTTCCTTTGCCCGCATAAACCTAAGGTTTGTACTAAAGGGGAGGGAGAGAGATCCATAGTATAGTAGTTGTAGTATTCATAGTGTCCTATTAGTTTAAGTAGGATATTTTAGTTTACCTAGTTGAGAGGGTTTCCTTAATTCATCATATCACCATTGTTGCTCAAGATAATTACTTCATGGAAGGTTTTACTTGGCTAATTTAACCATCAATTAATAGTTTGAAGCTTCTCGTAGCACTTCTAAACTCTTGCACTATTTTATTTATGCCTTCTTCCATTTTTATTTGCTACCTCACTCTCAGGTAATCTCTAATATCTCATAATTCCACTTTCCTCTTTGTCACAATATTTGTAAGTAATAACTACCACTTATTAAAAGATGAATATTATACTTACTATTGTTTTAGCTATGGATTGTGAGTAGTCTTTAATCTAATGTGTGGATGAACCCCTCACCTTCCATGGTTTAGCGTTTCTTACAAGAGTCATAGCATGGGGGCTGCTAGAGTCAAAATAGGGGTGCTTGTTTACAGTTTTATGACTTGCTACCATAGATGTTGCACCTAGGTTCCTCAACGAAGGATCGAGAGATGAAGTTAAGTGAGGAATCCCCTTCTTCGATTGATTCAAGTACCATGTGAATAGGTGCTTGAGTTAAGGGACGTTACTAGCATTCTAAAGTATGTGCTAAAGAGCCGCTTTGCGTTCACGCTTGAGTATAGGTCATATCCATAGTTCCGCTTGTCATGCTAGCTTGAGAGAGTAGGCATGGCTCTTAGAATGGCTTCTCCAATATGTTTTTCCCTAGACTTTGATCGTTATAGGATTCATCCATTCATGGTGATTGTGAGCGGTGAATCCTATACCTTAGACCTTGTATTAGCGTTAGTGTGTTAGTGACAGTAACAAACATAATTATAGCGACAGAAAGGAATAAAGGGAATACAAACATAATTATAGCGACATATCTCCATGTGCAAAGAAAAAAGGTATTGTAAGAATAGTAAAAAGAAGAATGAAATCCTTACAGTAACATTTGCAAGAGAGTCGGTCGTACCACCAGATCCAATATTAACAATATGTACAAGAGGCGACATACTGGAATATACCTGAAACAGTATCACTTAATCATCACTAGCATACAGAGAACAAGAATCCCTCACAAGTCTCTCCCTTATTCCTATCACACAAAACCTTCCATTTGTTGATTAAGATGGCTCACTAAAGTCTACTAGTAACAAACAGCAAAAAACACTCACAAGGTGCTGTTGATCAGGTGAAAGGGAAGTGTCAGTAATGGTCCAGCGCAGGCTTTTAGCCACGATGTTCTTCTGAACTTTCCATTCCCTATCAACATTGTATATTCTAATGAAACTTCCCTGCAAAAGCAATGCTTAAGTAAATCACTAGCAAATTGTCACTTGCTCTGAGAACAACAGCAAGCCAAATAATCGCCTACATGTACTAATCCCATGCCTAAGAACTTTAAGATATACCTGAAATCCAGCGACAAAAAGAGACCCGTCTGTGGAAAATTGTGAAACGTATGCACGGCTGTTCATCTGATCCACAAGCCATGGTCCTCTAATAGGCAAAAAACGGCTAGCAACATGACATCGGTCTGCAGAAGTGAATCTCCCTCTCCCAGATAAATTAGCCTCTCGACCAGCCAACATGGTAGCAGTTGAAACAGAATTCTTCCTCTTTCCAGGAACAATCTTACTAAAATGTTCATTGGGTTTCGATTTGACTTTAGTCAATTGGGAAATCTCATTGTCTAAACAATTGGAACAGTCAAGCACTTGACCATGGACACTAGAATTCCCATTGTTGCTAGTATCATAATCTTCTGATCCTTCAGAATCTATCTCTAATCGACTGACATATTGACCCATTTCCCTCCAAATCGTCTCACGTCTAAAATGCATTTTAAGTCAGCGATGAATCGCACTAAGGAGGGAAAAGGTGATAGATAGTGTTACATTTACTAGTTGTTTGGTATCACTAATATAATGAAACGTTAATAAGCTTGATAAGATAATCACTCAGAGCCTTAATTACCAAAGTCCATTGCCAAACGATAAACAGTATTTAACTCAAAAATCATAACATTAGCTTTATTATCAAACCATTTGTACTTTTTAACAGCAAATACAGATAGAAGATTGGATTTTTTATTTTTATTTTTTTACCAAATCATTAAGCTTTTTGGTTAGTACTTCATTCAAATCAGTTGATTATAAAATTAAAAACATGGTGAATAATTTCTCATCAAATTAACCTTACATAAACAGAAATTGTGAATATGAACGAAACTATTGCAAAATTTGCAATGCTAATTAATTTGATCAAATCTTATTGTCAAATTTGAGCATAAACTTAGACAAATTGCACACCATTAATTAAAAATATATATATACGAAAATTGAAAGAGTTTGTACTAAAGTAATATAGTAGTAAATAAAATTGAATTCGATATGAAATCCGTTGAATGAAACGTGGTTTGGAAGGAAAAAAAAAAAAAAAATTAAACAGAAAAATATTAATATTCAACACAAAATTCAAAATATATATATTTCTTCAACAAACCTGTGAATTCTGTGATATTCGATCTAGGGTTTCTAGAGATTAGAGACGAAATCTGGAGACGAATTTGCGTTTTTTTGTGATTTTTGAAGAGAAGAAGATGGAAAAAGCAGAGGAGCACGAAAGATGAAGCTGTTCATTTTCCTTGAACTGGATAGCCTCAAAAACACAATACAGCAATTAACAAAAATAAATACATAAAAGCTATGTGTCAAACTTTCACTCAATGCAACACCAGAAAAGTGTAAATTCTCGAAATTTGCAACTTCATGCTCACCCATACATACATAGTTTTACCTCTTATTAAATGAAGACTTATCTTATTGTAAGTCAAAACAAGAATTTAAAAAATCTGCAATTTTGATTCTACAAACGTCATAATCAATGTGATTATGTGAATGAGTGAAGATGGTGTTGTAGACGTGGCTAAATTTTAGCTGACCCGGTATAATTAAATTTGATTTTTTTTCCAAGCATGATTTAGGCTCTGTTTTCTTCACGAAATTACAATTTCGATCTATTTCATTTCATTCCCGGGTCATCCATTCCAATCCATTCTAACCCCGGCAATCCATTCTAATCCCGGCAATCCATTCTAATCCCGACAATATATTCTTGAAAATTTAAATCTTAATTAAAATTAAACTCTTGAAAATTTAAATCTTGACAACACAATAATGTTCATAACAAATTTGCTTTTCTTTTACTACATTTTTGTTACATAATAATTTACTATAGATACAATATCCTTATAAATAGATAAAGAAGTGCTTCAATTATCCTCGTATATTTCTTCCTCCTCTATATCATCATCATCTTGGAACCTCATATTTCCAGCACACACATCTTGCCATATTTCATCTGCAATATTTGCACGAATGTCTCGCATTAACATTGTTCGTGTCGGATTAGTGAAATCTAAATCAGCTACACGTTCAATATTTTGGGGACCATGAGAAATTGGAATCCCTAACTTGTCTAATCGAATGAAATTATGTAAAGTGCATGTTGCCACAATTATAGCCAATTGATACGTTTCTTCCATTTGTGGCATCAAACTGAAATTTAGCTGAAATCAACAGGCAATTTTTTTATTTGGAAATAATAATAATAATAATAATAATAATAATAATAATAATAATAATAATAATAATAATAATAATAATAATAATAATTTCAATGTTAAAAAATAATTACCATTGTTACAAAATATAATTAATAACTAATGATAATAATAATCCCGGCAATCCATTCTAATCCATTCTAATCCCATTCATTCCATTCCATTCCATTCCAGCCAAATCCTGTGAAGAGAACAGAGCCTTAGATTATACTCCACCCTTCTCTTTGATTAATTAGTAATTACTGAGTACCAAATGAACGAAATGTGATTAATTAGCAATTACAGAGTACTAAATATGATTACGCCTCCATTTTTTTTTGTTAGATATGTTTTGACTTGCACATACCGAGTAGGGCTGTAGGGGTGTGCATTAGTGCGGGTACACAACCTTCCGGGTAGTGTATTTTATTAGCCAAGACCAACCCAAAAATTTCGGGTAAGCGGGTACCCGCAACATCATCTTCTTTTTCTTTCAGTTAAGATATAAATAAAGCATAATTGTATAAAGCATAGTTAAACGAAAAAATTGATATTGTGATCTGCATAATTGCATTAAACTCTAAATTAATTTAATGGATGTCAGATGTAGCTGACCAAAAATAAAAAAATAAAATTTGAAAAAAAAAAAGGTAAACAAATCATAAAGCAAGCAACACCGAAAGGAATCACAAACAAAGAAAACATGACAAAAATAAGAAAAAGGAAAAGAGGTAGTGGCTAGTTAGAGTATAACAAAATGAGGAAGAAATATAGTAGATTTCAGAGTTTTGGTAAAAAAAAACTAATAAAAGTGTAAATGACAATACATATATGGATCACAACTTCGAAAGTTTGTTTGTCAATGCTGCTAAAGATGCAACATCTACAGTTGGGTTGTGTGTGCAAGGTCACACACATAGTGGCAAGCAAATCAAGGAAAGGATTGGTGGAGTAAGGGGAATAAGTTGGCTTTGCCTATGGGTTTTTTCTCACTGCATTTGCTAGGGTTTTTCTCATCTCAAGCATTGAGTCTTTTTGTTCTTGTGGAGTCTTGATCATCATTTTCAACCTAAAAGGCATGGGGAATGACTTCTTGAATGTTTCTTGATTAAAAGATTGGATCTTAAAATGTTTCTTCAAGATTTAAAGTGTTTCTTGAAAATGGCGCAGAAAATAGCGAAGCCTTGTGGAGAGATTTTGTGCATTTCTTGGAATCTTGGGCTTTTGATTTTCACGTGTACTTTTGGTTGTTATTTGATGATTATTTTGTTTGTTAGTTTGTTAGGTAAGTTGTTAGAAAAAAAACTATTTCCTTAGAGTTAGTTAGAATAAATGCAAGTTGCAAGATCAAGTTGTATAAGTTGTTGTGCAAGTGGATCAGCTTGTGGTGTAGTTTATTTTGGACATGTGTTTTGCGAAGGGAGTCCGAATGTTGGTCTTTCTCTAGATTGTTTAGAGTTTGTTAGGACTATATCTATATATAGTCTCAATTACTATTGTAACAAATCAAGTTCTGTGAATTGAATAAAAGTTTTCTTTTGTTTACTTTGAAAACAAATATTCGAATTTTTTTGTGAGTTGGTGAAAATTTTCCTTTAGACTCTTGTGAGATTGATTAGTGGCTTTGAGGGTGCCTAAGGCTTTAATCAAAGACTAATCTATCAACCTAAATTCGTGAGTTTTGGTGGCTATGCCTGTAGAAATTCGTGAATTTAGTTTTATCCCCTTTGTGTGTTTTTGTTCATACGAAAATTGATGAGGCTATCGCACACCTATCAATAATAAACCAAACCACACTAACTAATATAGCTAGGGAAGTAAGGATCAAATCCACAGGGAAGCAATTAATTCTATTAGTTCAAAAAAGCTTAAATTGTATAAAGGGCCTTTGAATGTTGAATTATGACTAAAAAGTTAACTAAAACTAGAATTGAATCGATTTATGGAATGAATTTATAACTAAGCCTAGGACATCGGTTCACCATAGATTAACAAATGAATTGCACACAATTAATTAACAGATTATCAATTTCCTTGAATTAAGGTCCACTAATTCTCTCGAATCTAGTCTCCTTCAAAACTCCTTTAATGGCTCTCGCTCACTTAGGCTCGTTTTGCCGATTGTCCCTATGATCTGATTGTGGTAATCTTACCTCTCGAATATCAAACTAACAATTAAACCTGGTCAGTATTTAACTGAAATCAATAAAAGTTGACAACAGGAATTCAAGAACATCAATAGCCAAACTAACAATTATGAGCAAAGCATCAAAATCAATCCATGGATCCCCTAGTCCTAGAAAATGAACTACTTACTCATAATTGAAAGTGCAAAAACTAAATCAATAATAGAAAATAAAGTCCTAAACATGATTAAACAAAACAAATTAACAATAATTAAGAAACTAAATTTAAGCATGAAACTAATAAAACTAAGAACATATATTAAAACTAATACTAAACATTAATAAAATAATATTGATTGAATTATTGAAAAGAGTTCCACACTTAGGGAGAACTCTTAGAGTAAACTAGGGTTTGTAAAATAATAAAAGGCGTAATTAGCATTTTGGAGTACAAAAACATTAAGTACTAAGGCTAAACAAGGAGAAAACACGCGGAAAACGCCCTCGGAGCCACCCGCCGGGAGGGGTCCGGGCGAGCAACCCCTACCCGGGCGCTCAGCCTCGACCCGGGTGAATAGCTTGGGTGGCTCGTTTTCCAATTTCTTTGCTCGTTCTTCCTTAATTACTTCCTTAATTCTTCATTTAGCACTCCTAATCCTCAGTGAAGCTTCCCAAATGACTTCATCTCCTCACTAACTTCTTCAAGTGCTTCAAAAGGCTCGGAAAACAACGATAACTCATCGATTCTTGTAAAATTTTATAAAAAGCACAACAAACACTCGAAATAGCAAAAGTTAGTAGAAATGGCTCAAAAAAGCCGTATTAGAGCTAAAAATCAATCGGAATCGGGGGTAAAATACATATCAAATATCAACTTATCAAACTCTCCCAAGCCAAACCTTTGCTTGTCCTCAAGAAAACAATGACTTCACCCCTTTAACATTGCAAAACAAGATCAACTCAAGCAATTCCGAGTATGTAAGTTCCTCAACCAACACATCAAAATCCCTTGACCGCCATCCACTTAAATCAAAATCAATAAGCCAACCATGTAAGAAATAGAAGTCGATGACTAGAGTAGCTCACTCGGTATCACTCCACACATAAAATTAAGCATAAATAATGAAGCTCACCCTTAATCCCAAATAAGAATGCAAATGCAATAAGTGTTTGAATGCAATTTTTGAGAACCCAAACCCACATCTCACACCTCATGCACGTGTTTAAGGGTAATTACTCAATCCTAGTATGAAAGTCGACTCGAAATGCAAGTAATACTCACTAGCTTTGGCAATTGACTCTCTTCACAAGAACTAAAAACATGCACATCCCGATCAAAAAGGTCTTATAAGCTTGTAACGTAGCTAAGGTGATAGGTAGGATAGAATTTGGGATAATGTGGTGGTAAATGCGGGCTATACGCATATAACAATCAAAGATCGTAATCAACATCTACAACATTAACTCCAACTTTAAACCAATTCACATAGAATCACATCACACCATAAAAACTTTACATTTCAACTACTCCAAATCTCACAAGCTTTTCTTCTTTAACATCTTTCAATTCTTTTTTTTTTTTTCATTAATTCACATCAAATTTGGTGCTTTTGTTGAGAGGTCTATAATTCTCAATTGCTTTTGAATCAATAAATCACTTTAACCACAAAATTACAGTGGAAGGTAGTGGAGAGCGAATTCCTACAAATTTCAAGGATTATCATTAGAACAAGCAAAAGAAATTAAACGAGACAATGAGATTAGGGAATTGCGCACAATGCTTAAAGAAGTCATGAATTTCGTGAGTGGAGGATCGAAAACCATCAAGAAGACAAACGAAAGTGACGAATCCATTTCAAGCTCAGATGATGAAAATTCAAACAGGAGTGTACGCAAATCTAGATGCTTAGACTATACAAGTTCTAGTGATGAGGATGATCGTAAAAGGCACAAAAAACGTGGCAAGCAGAAGGATGATGATCGAAACTTAAATTTGGACATTCCTGAGTTCAATGGCAGTTTAGATCCTGAAATTTTCCTTGGCTGGCTCAGGAGAACTGAAAGAGTTTTTTATTACAAAGAGTATGATGATCATAAAGCATTCAAAGTTGTAGAATTGAAACTCGCCTTTTATGCAAGTCTTTGGTATGAAGGAATACAAAGAAAACGAAGGAAAGAGGGGAGATCGAAAATTAGTTCTTGGCGAAAATTGAAGAGAGAACTCAGAAAGAAATTCGCTCCACATGAATATGAACAAAATAATTTTCTAAAGATGCATGCCATAAAGCAAGGGCAGAAAAGTGTGGAAGAGTATGTTAGTGAATTTGAAAATATGTCAATACCGTGTGATATTGAAGAAAAGGAAGACCATAAGGTTGCTAGATTTGTGGCAGGTTTAGATGATTCCATCAGGGAGAAAGTGGAATTGCAGCCCCATTGGACATTTGAAGAGATTTGTAAAGTGGCACCAAGAGTGGAGAAACATGGAATTTCGAAGAAACGTAAAACCTTTTTCAAAAGTTATAAATCCAGGAAGGAAAAGGAAGTGGTGTACACTCAAACACTGTAACACCCTGGAATTTTCTAACTTTCTACTCTAGATTTTTCCGGAAAACATATTATAAATATTAAAGAAATATAATTATTAAAACTCCTAAATAACGAGGAAAAACCAAAGTATTACCGCCACCGTGATAACGGATAAGACATTTATCAAAGTAAAGTCCTAAAACTAAAACCAATTTAAAAACTTAAACTTCAAAACAATCTCAAAACTAAATTCAAACCAACATCCAAAATAAAAACCATCTTAAAACTTTATAACACTTCGAAACCATCTTAATGGCCCTTAAAAATCCAAAACTAAAAACTAAAAAATTGAAAATAAACAACATCCAAATGAAAGTTAGATCACTCCATAAGCAATAAAATAAAAATACAAACACTGCACAGCAAGCACTCTCACTCCAGCCCAGCATGAAATGACTTATGCACACTTGTACCTGTAGCTTCTCTTATTTTATACTACTACTCGCCAACAAGTGGGTCATCGCAGGGCCAAGTCCAAGACAAAGACATGCACACAAAACAAACAGTCAGCAAAGCTGAGTACATAACTACTAAAGACTATGCAACAAGAACAACATAAATAAAAACATACATACAACTTACCTTTGACAACTCTTCACCTGTGCATAGACTCAACAAATTAATTATTATATTTAAAATTTGGATTCCTCATCGAACGAGTTTCCTTTCCTTTAAAAATCGCCCTATCGGGCACCAAACTTGGGAGCAACTCCAAGAAGGTATTACCTATGTCACATAAAGTGACAGAATTCAGCGCATTAAAAATATAAAAGAGTACAACGTCTTTGTAACACCGTGGATTTTCCTAACTTCTTACTTTATATTTTTTCAGGAAAACATATTATTAATATTAAGATTATATTTATTAAAACTTCTAAATATTGAAAAACAAAAGTATTACCGTCACCGTGATAACGGCTAAGGCATTTATCAAAGTACTGCAGCGAAAGTCTTAAAACCAAAAACCAATTTAAAACTAAACTTCAAAACAATCTCAAACCAAATTCAAACCAACATCCAAAATAAAAATCAACTTAAAACTTTATTACACTTCGGAACCATTTTAATGGCCCTTAAAAACCAAAACTAAAAGTCTTTAGAAATAAAACAACATCCAAATAATAGTTAGTAATTCATAAGCAATATAAAACAAACTATAAAACACAGCAAGCGCTCTCACTCCAGCCCATCGTGAAATGACATATGCCCACTTGTACCTGTAGCTTTTCTTATACTAGATAACTACTCACCAACAAGTGGGTCATTGTAGGGCCAAGTCCAAGACAAATCCATGCACACAACATAAACATTCAGCAAAGTTGAGTACATAACTACTAAAGACTATGCAACAAAACAACAACAAATAAGACATACACTCAACTTACCTTTGACAACCTTTCATCTGTGCATAGACTCAACAAAATTAATTATTAAATTTAAACTTTTGGATTCTGCATCGAACGGGTTTCCTCCTTAAAAACCATCGCCCTATTGGGCACCAACTCCAAGAAGGTATTACTATGTCACATAAAGTTCCAGCGCATTATAAATATAAAAGAGTACGTCTTGTACTCCAATTAGAAGTCATAGATCACTGTTCCATACGACTCCCCCCATTGTTCATACTCAAGGTATATACGTTCCAAGAGTTTTGATGCAAAACCCCTTACACTTTACGTGATTAACCGGTTTAACATGTTATGACTCACATGCAACAACACATAGGAACATGCATCAAATCAAACAAGCCATATTAATTATCTTCAATTTAAGGTGATTCAAAATTAATCTTATGTGTGTCCTTTAATTAAACTGAACTTCTTTTACCACACATTAACTGTGAGTGGCTAAATATTTATTTCCTCCTTGACCACACATTAAGCTGTGAGTGGCAACATGTATAAAACAATTGCTCATAACTCCTTTTAATCATGTGAATAAAAAATTCACAACTACCTTTCTTGTTGATTAAGTAACTAACCAACTCAAAAATAACTTCCTTTCTTTATTCATAAACTTATACGAAACAGGGTGATAACTTCAAAGGTTTGATAATGGCTTCTAAGAATGATGCAAGTATGGGGGAAATAATGGCTTATGGAGATTCAAGGCTTTTGGGATCTTCTAAGACATCATAATGGGTGTGTATGGTGACACACGAAAATACTTGATCATTGAAGCAAAGGAGAGAATGGCGGAATTAAGGGAATAAGATGGTTTTGCCTATGAGTTTTTCCCACTTCGCTTGATAGGGTTTTCTCATTTTCGTCTTTTATTTCTTGAAGTGTCCTAATCATCATTTACAGCTTTATATACATGGAAAATGACTTCTTGAAGGTTTCTTGATTAAAAGATTGAATCTTGAAAGGTTTCTTGAAGATTTGAAGAAAAACGCCAAAAATTGCGCAAAATTGGACGATCCTACATGGCGTCAATTTTGACGATTTTGGTATAAGTTGGGTAAATCATATTTTTGTGTAATTCTGGTTGTAATTTGTTGATTATCTTGATTAGCAAGATAAGAATAAGTTTGTTAGGATAATTTTTGTTTAGATATGGTTTGTTAGGATATTTTAGCAAGTTGCATAACATGCAGTGATGAAGTGGCATTCTTATCTTGTGAGTCATCAGTGAGTCACTAGATTAGGACGATTTTTCCTATGTTACGCGTGTATTTTTAGCTTAGTTTAATTAGGATTTTGTTGATGATTATGATTATAAATAATCTCAACATTAATCTGTAAAAATTCAAATTAGTGAACTCAATAAACATTATTGTTTAAGTTTTATTTGTTTTCTACAAAACAAAACCAAAACCGAAGAAATTTTTGAGTGTAAAAATTTTGAACACTTTGAAAGAGTTGGTGCTTAGGCTTTAGACTCTTGTGAGGATAATTTTAGGAATTGAGGGTGCATAGCTTTAATCAATTCAAAAAATTATTCGACTTAGATCGACTTTCTTGGTGCTTGGCTTTAGAGGAAACCGAACTAAATTCTATCTTTGTGAGTGGCGATTTCTTTTATCAATATTCACATCATAAACTATTGGCTAAATTAAACTCATCATAACATTCCAACTCAATCTTATAAAAATTTATATTACTATTTAACATGGAATGTCAACATACCTTAAAAATCATGCTTCTAATAAACTTGTCATGCACATAAATTCATAATTCAAACAAGCATAACAATATTTCATATAATCAAGGATCATTCAAGCATGAATTCTAATTCTTTTGTTTGTCTTTAGTACTTACGTACCTTGTAAAATAGTGGTGCTCCGCTACAACTTCTAAAAGTGGACTAGGTAAAAGTCTCCTACATAAAGAAAACCGAAACTAAATTAAAACCTTGCTGACTAAGTTCTACAAAAGCTATAAACTAACTTCTATATTGGAAATAAACTTGTCCAAAACATTCTTTATATGGTCTTTATTCAATTCCATACTACATATTTAGTTTCTATTGTATGATTATTTGGTTTTCGGGACTTATTTATACTTTATACAACCTTAATATAAATTTTATGCAACTTTAGAAAAGTGGACATCAATATAAAATTACCAAAACTCCTTGAAAAACTTTCAAAACAACATAAATCAATCATACAATGTATTACTTAATTTATATGATCAATTCATGCTAATTACATACTTTAAAAGCCTAATTATTCATTTTATAAAATCTAGACAGCATGTTAAACATGCTTAAAATCACTTTTAAAATTCATTTAACACACTAAAAATCATATGTAACATCATAGAACTAATATGTGATCATACTAGCATAATATGAACACTTAACACTTACTTTAACTTGTTTTTTTTTTAAATAAAAATTCAGATTTATTTATTAACTTTAAAGTCATGAAACTCATAAAACATCAAAATTTGATGGCAAAACTCTTTTACAATCAACTAACATAATTACAAAACCAATCTAAGCTTTAGAATAATTTTTCATAAGCCAAAACATGTTCATAATATTTATTCGATTGAATTCCATGGTTACAAAATTTGGACAACAATTTATTTTATAATCAAAGCCTTTAAAAATCAATCTAAACTTCATAAAATCATCATAAATTCACACAACAACGATTCATGATCGTAATATTGAAGTTTAAATCGTAAAAACTCATAAAGATCAAAACTTTCATACTTTATAAACCCTAATCTAAAATTTCATGAACAACAAATTAATTCATGCCTTAAAACAAATCATAACTTTATTAAAACATGATTGAAACTTATAAAATCATGATTAACCATAAATATGAACATGAATTTGCAAGATTGAATCAAAAAGAAAGAAAGAGAAACTTTTTTTTAAAGTTTGAAAAAATACCGAAATAGGGGAGGTGGTAGCCGGCGGTGGCGAGGGCGGCGGTCCGGCGAGTCCGACGAGTGGCTTCGGCGCACGCTTCCCAAAAACGAGCTTCTCTCCGTTTTTATTTTTTCAGAAATCCGTTGCCCCCCCCCCCCCC
>PYUH01000063.1:112928-214494 GCA_016808085.1 Suaeda aralocaspica | reverse complement strand
CCCTTTCCCCCCCCCCCCCCCTTTTTCTCTTTTCTCTCTCTAGATTTTAAAATCCTAATGACAACTAATGATGAATGAAATATGAAAATTTGGATTTTAAAGGGTATTTATAAGCCCCAAAGTAGGATTTGGAAAAGCCAATATACTTATCCTAACAAGTGGAAATTACCTTTAGGCCCTTGCTTCAAAATAAATTAGGAAACTCTTCAAAATTCTATTTTTAGAAGCCTTTAAAATATTTTATAAACATCAAATATTATTTATGAACGCAAATAATTGTTTTTAATTAAAACTTATTTTGTATTATTATTTATTTTATTATTATTATTATTATTTTTTCATTAAATATTGCAATTGAACATAAATTTTCAATATTAAAATTATACGAATAAAATACAAAAATACTTTCTTAAAATACGTGAAAATGTAGGGTATGACAGTCTTGTACTCCAATTAAACTGAACTTCCTTTACCACACATTAACTGTGAATGGCTAACTATTTACTTTCACCTTGACCACACATTAAATTGTGAGTGGCAGCATATATAAAAATATTTGCTCATTAACTTCTTTTAATCATGTGAACATAAATTCACAAACTACTTTTCTTGTTGATTACATAACTAACTAACTTAAATAACTTCCTTTCTTCATAAATAAGCTATTGGCCAAATTAAACTGATCATAACATTCCAATTAAATCTTGTAGAAATTATATTGCTAAAAACATGGAATGTCAACATAGTATAAAATCATGCTTCTAACAAAACTTGTCATGTATGTCAATTCACACTCCAAACAAGCACAACAACATAACATAACATAACATAAAAGATCATCCAAGCATGAATTCTAATTCTTATGTTTGTCTTTAGTACTTACGTACCTTATAAATTAGTGGTGATCCAACACAACTCCTAAAAGTCGACTATTTAAAAGTTTCCTACATAGAGAAAACCGAAACTAAATTAAATTCTTGTTGACTAAGTTCAACAACTCTAAGCTAACTTTCTATATTGAAAACTTGTCCAAAACATTCCCTATATGGTTTCTATTCAATTCCATACTTTACTTCAATTTTTCCATTGCAAAATACTTGATTTTCAATAATTTTCCAAAAATGGCAGCTTTGTAAACCTTCTTAAAACCACTCAAAAACCTTTCTAAATATCATAATTTGATCATAAAACACTATAGTCATGTTTTTAGATCAATACACAATACTTAGATGCATTAAAAATAATTATATCTCACTATATTACATGCTATTATTTTTATTGGGCATAAACAATTGTTAATAAAAATTTATTGCTTTGTTTATTCGTCTAAAACTCATTAAAAACTCATATAAACATCATAAATTCATCTTGAAACTCTTTTACAATCTACTAACATCATTATGAAACCAATCTATACTCTAAAATAGTTTTTCATAAGCCAAAAACATGTTCATAATATTTATTCTATTGATTTTCATGATTTCAAAATTTGGACAGCAATATAATTCAAGTTTAAAGTCTTTAAAAATCAATCTAAACTTCATAAAATCATCATAAATTCACCCAACAACAATTCATGATCATAATATTGAAGTTTAAATCATTAAAACTCATAAAAATAAAAAATTTCATAACTTTATATACCCCAATCTAAAATTTCATGAACAACAAATAAATTCATGCTTTAAAAATATAAATCATAACTTCATAAAAACATGATTGAAACTTATAAAAACATGATTAATCATAAATATAAACATATATTTTCAAAATCAAATCAAAAGAAAGAAGAGTTTTTTGTGCTTTTTGTTTTTTTTTTTTTTAATTTTTTACGGTTTCGAAAATACCGACGAAGGGGAGGAGGGTTGGCCAGCGAGGGTGGCCAGCGAACTGCGAGCAGGTGGCGCACGGCGGGGCTCCGGCGAGCAAAGCAACGGCGAAGTTTTATTTTTCTCCTCGCTGAAACCGAATAAAAAATTTTTTTTTTCTTTTTTGTTCGAACTTCTCCTCTCTTTCTCTCTTTTTTTTTCTTTCTTTCTCTCTCTAGATTTTGGAATCCTAAATCACCAACTTGCAAAATAAAATCTAAAAATTGGGTTTTAAGGGCTATTTATAAGCCCCAAAGTAGGATTTGGTGAAAGCCCATAAAATTATCCTAAATATTTGAAATTACTTTTATGCCCTTACCTTAATATAAATTAGGAAACTCTAAAAATTTTGTTTTTAGAAACTTTTCAAAATATTTTATAAAACACAAAATAATTATTTTAATTGAAATATATTTGAATTATTTTGTTTAATATTCTTATTGAATACAACTTTTCAATAATAATATTAAAATCATGCATATAAAATGCAAAAATAATCTCTTAAAATACGTGAAAATATAGGGTTTTACAGTCTACCCCCCTTAAAAGAAGTTTCGTCCCGAAACTTTGTGTCGATTAATGCATGGAATTTGAATAGAGACTACATTTACTTCAAGCCTTTTCATTATAGCACTATATTTTTGCAGACTAAACAGACATAAAACTTTTACTTAAAAGTCGTATAAATTCGTAAAAACTTGCAAAATTGAGGGTAAAACGCGTGAAAATTGGATAGCACTCTACCCCCCTTAAATATCTTTACGTCCCCGAAACTCTACCTACTAACCTGGATACTTTTCTCTCATCATATCTTCAGCCTCCCAAGTAGCTTCTTCGGTTTCTTGGTTAGACCACAACACCTTTACTATTTTGACACTTTTCCTACGAGTATCCTTGACTTTACTATTAAGGATCTTAATTGGTCTCTCTTCAATCTTCATAGGTCAAACTTTGGTCTAACTCTATTGTTTCAGGCTGTAACACATGTGAATCATTTGGAACATATTTTCTTTGTTGAGGCTTGAGACACATGAAAGACATTGTCACTACAATATAAATGACATTAGGTAGCACCCTTAAAGTGTTACATAAAGGATTAAAAGTGTTTCCTTAGACAATGAGTAACATTTTTCAAGTAAAACATCTGTTCGTGATACCTATTCTCAAAGGTAAGACTTTTTAAGTTTAATGATATCACTTTGAAAAGTGTAACTTAAAACTACTTTAGTATCACTTTTTAAAATATGTTGTAACATTTTGAAAGTGTTACATTGAATACTATAGGTAACACTTTTTATACTTTAAGTATCATATCCGTTAACCGTAGTAACACTTTTTTTAATGTAAAAATAATAATAATATTTATTATTTATTTTATGATGATGAAGTTGGAGATTTTGATTTCGATGATGGTAGCTTTAAAAAAAAAAAAATAATAATAATAATTGATTAATATATAAATCAAATATCTATGTGTTAATACACCCTACTCATTTCAAATTATACACTAATGGTAGTCATTCAAAGACATTTGAATTAAAATAATGTAGTAAAAAAAAATCCATAACAAATGATTTAATCTAAAAATGAGTCTCAAACTATTCCTAAACGTGTAATAGTCTTCATTAATTTCTCCATCTTCAATCTCGTTGCTTACTTGCTTACGTGCCTATTGCTTACTCCAACGAACGATTATAATCATTGTCTTAGTTCTATAAGAATTGAAAAAAATAAATTAGCAAAAATAGTAGTAATAAAAGCTTCTCAGGTTCAGAAACCATAACGGTCATTAGAATTTGAATCAAGCCAGTCCCACATGCACTCCAATGTCTTACAGATTAATGATCAAGGAGTCATGTAGTGAAAGATACACATTAGCTCAGCCATGCTACTGGTAGAAAATACTAGCAACACACAGACCTGATATAAACTAATTAGGATAAAAAATGCAATACCAGCAACTTGATAAAGCCCATAAAGGTAAAATGCTTCTAATATATGTATATATATATATTTTTTCACCTGATTGCTTTGTCATTAGAACATATCTATACAGGTTAAGAGATAAAAGAACCTCCAATATACAAAATAACTATGTCAATTACACAGGCATTAGAAGTTATAAATAAGCTGATATAACTTTTTATTCAGCTGAAATATTATTTATGGAACATATTAAAACTACCAAAATAGTAACTCATCAAAACAAGTTAGAGGTCCGTCAAACATGATACAAATTCAAGAATGAATACTGCGTCACTTTACTCACGGAGAGATGGAGGTCCTCCATCAGGAGGCTTTAAAACAAACTCGACCAAAGCATTCCAGAAAGTGCTACTACGAGATACCTTCTCTTCTCGAAGCTTAAGAGATTGCCTATTCGGTGTATGTTTGCAATAGATTTGTGATGCTTTACTCCAATAAATAGTCATTATCTTGGTCTTGTAAGAAGCAAAAAACTAATTAGGAAAGAGAGAAGTAATTATTCACCGAGCCTCAACAAACAAAACTTTGTACCACAAACTCAACAACTTACAATGACAAATACAGGTTAATTATATATGGTAATCACTTTGTAGTATATTGAATAGTTCCATCAGTTAATAGCTCAATGTAGGATTTGACTAATTCTACCCTGAACAAACAAGACAGTTTACAATTTATAGCAAGTAAGACTAACTATAAATAACAAATCACTCACAAGATTGGTCTAAGAATAACAACATAGCAAAGTCTTCTAGAATACAACCTAACTGTTGTTCTAGGAAATTTTTTCGCCACTATCTCAGTGTTTGATAGTAGTCTACTCTGAAGTCTTCTAGGTGATGTACACTGCCAAAAACAATTCAAAGAGTGTAAAAATTACACTAAATTAGCCACTAAGCCCTAATTAAATCATCCCTAATCAAGCAAAAAGACATACTCACCTTGATATTATCTACGTCCTCAAGGTTTAGAGATACTAGACAAACTCAACAGACAGGTTTTTATGCTGCCTTTTGCAACTAAACATCAATAATAAACTGAAATAAAAGACAAATATAGGTTAAACACTTTAATATTTAATAATCACAAGAAATAATCAAAGCGAGAAAGTACGTCAAAGGACATAAACAGGAAGATTGAAGTACATAACATAGTTATCAGTTTGGGATATCATGTAAAGTAGATACTAGATAAATTAATCATTGTTCTCTCATTGCAAAGAGGAGGATGATAATTAAGTTTAGAAACTTCGCCAAATAAGTATAGATATTGACTATCAATTAAGCATAACCAAATAAGTTTTGCAACAAATTTCATGATATAAATTAAAATAGAGAAATGCTCACCCTAAAGCCATCCAAATATGTTACTAGAGAGAGGCTATAAATTAATTTTTGAGAAGCTTTTTGAAGAAGCAATCAATAAGATCATAACAACAAATTTAGACACCTTGCCCTGGTGTTTGCAGTCTTATTAATCGAATATGTATTTCATTCTAAACTCCTTGAAAGCCTGTACTGCTTCTGAGTAGTACAATATATTTTCCGTATTTTAGTATTTCCATTACAATTAAAACAAAAGGTCAACATATATTAATCATAATAAATTGAATAAACACAATCCAATCTTTGTACGAGTATTTTGAGGTGCATAATTAGGACATAACCTTATATTGTCTACTTGGGATACGCCTAGATAGTTTGTTTAATTTGGACGATTGGACAAAAGTGTATTGAATGACTCATTACTATACAATTTGAAAAGGCCAAATGACATATACAAAAAAAAAAAACAACTATTCACAGGGTATACCATGTGCAGAAGAGTAGCAATACAAACGCTATATTATTAGTAATAGATAGACAACTACTGTTCTTTATCAAGATGAGAGTACATTGTGATCCTGTCCTTAATATCTGAGTTCTTCATGGAAGTATATGACAATTACATCATAAAGCTGCTAAATCACCGCATCGATATCAACTAGGCAGGTTATTCTGATGGTTAGAAGCAGGTGTGAAAGACGAAAAAAGAGATACATCTCCTAAGTAATGTATGAGTACATGACTGCGGGATTAGATGAAGTATACAGACGTCTAAAATCAGAAAACATCTGAAACTTCCAACATAGCTCAATCACATTTTATATTTAAATAACAATATGTAGCCATCAAAGATACAAACGCTTGTTAAAAATAGCCAACATTTTAAATTTAAAATTCATTTCATGAAATTTTGGTTTATCCATTTTTAATAAACAATATAAAACATGTTTTATAAGAACACAAGCAAACAAAGAAACTAACCTGAAAATCAATATCTGTAGCTTCACTGTCACACTGTGAACCTAGTGTATCAGTTTTATGGGACCCCTCTTCACTTGAGTCTAGCTTGTCAGCTGTCAAAGCCGATATTAACTCCTGCAGAATAGAAGCAGTGGTTCTTGCAGAGGGTGTGAAACCTGTTGCTGCTTCATTTTCTACCTGAAGTGAAATTTCTTTCAACTTTTGCTCCAATAGAGCACCTACAACATCTCCATTCATCCGCAAATAAATTTGGGAAGATTTTTTCACACCATTCTCTTCTGTCGTTGGTTTCTGCTGTAAATCCTTGTTGTTGACCGAGCCAAAAAAAAAAAAAAAGAAACAAACAGGTGAAAAACTACTGTAAGATAAATCACATAAGCAAGGAATTGGAGGAGCAAGTGTATGTACCAATAAAATCCATGAGAACGCGACCGTCATTATCGTGATCTGCTGGCTTGTTAAAGAAAGTGTAGCCATAAGGCCAGGGAATAGGCTAAAAGGCTACAAAACCACATCCAGTATCTAAGTTTGAGTCCTTACAATTATACAGTGCTAGATATTTACACGCACCTTTTCGACCACTACTTGTCTTTCCACCACTAATACCAACATTATAATCACTAATAACCAACCTCCTGAGCACCCCATTTTCAACTATTTTATAAACCAACTTTTGAGAAGCTTTTCTAAGAGAAGAAGATATATGTTAATAAGAAATGATAAGCAGAAAGACAAACTAAAAAAAGCAATAAAAAAATAATGATGATTTGAAAATGAGGTCAAAGAAAGAAAACCGAATGTAGGAATCAAACAATAAAATTGAATTAATCAATCGTGTATGACAAAACCAAATAAAAATTGAAGAAATACAATATTAATAACGGGGTAAAAGGAAGATTTTAAGCAGAAATTGCAATTAAAATAAAAAAAACGAATTCAACCTTGCGCTCAAAGTAGATTGAAGACACCAACACAAACACCATCAACTGAACATCGACATTCGACATACGAAACCCATTCAATTCCCCATATCAAAACATCAACATTCGAATCCCCATAGTCGATTTAGGATTACGAATTTGGGGCTTTCGAATCAGAATTCCAGATTGAAATTTTCAATATAAGAGCTTTCATTGGGTTTGGATGTTTCGAACAGATTTTTCATTTGAGATTTTTGATTCGAGGTTACGAAGTTGAGTTTCTGGAAAATTCAAATATTGGATTCGTTGTGGTGGGAGTGTCGTGGCAGTTTTGGCGATGGTGCAATGGATGGATGAGAAATTACCGACGAAAGATGAGAGGTGGTTGAAATGGTTTTGACTTATGTGATGGTTGAGATGAGAGATGACATGTTTTGTTAAATAGGTGATAAAACCCTCAAAGTTTAGGTAACCTACATTACGTAGCCCGTTACTTAAAACTTATTTAGGTAACAGTATTTATTTTAACCCGTTATTGAAAATACTTTAGGTTGCGGGCTGTATTTAGCCCGATAGATAATGTGTGTTTTAGGTTACTGTTTTACCATTGTCTGTTAAATAAAACTTAAAGGTTACTTGCATTCGGTTGGCCCGTTACCTATGAGAATTTTTTCACCAGTGTCCCCATTTTTTTTATCTCACCTTCCAAACATCACTAGTACAAAAAAACACATTTGCTGCGCATCATTTGCTGCGGTTATTTATGATGCGCAGCAAATGAGTTAGATTTTTTTTTTTCAATAATGAATCAAAATTATTTATGTTATTTGCTGCGGTTGTAATTTTATTAGACCCGCAGCAAATGAAAAAAATCAAACCCTACTTAAAACAACCCAAGCCCAACACCCTCCCCATATATAAGTCTCCCTCAATTGAAACCCTAACCTAAAATCACTTCTACACAGTTCTTTCTCACTCTATTTCACTCTCACTCTACTCGCGCGACTCTCTCTTTCTACTCTACTCAACTTTCAGATCTGTCTTTCTCTCTCAATCTCGTTCTAAAATCATCTCACACTCTCACACTATCACTCTCGTCCCTCCCATTTCACACTAAAATAAATAAGGTACTGGTTTTTTGGGTCGATTTCTGAGCGTGTTTAAGATGAATATTGGGCGATTTTTGGGTCAATTTTTGGGCGAGTTTGATACGAGTTTCATGTAGATCGAGGTAATTTCTCTTATTTTCTTCCTTATTTTCGACTTTTTTTTTCATTCTTGTAATTGCATTATCGATTTTTTTCCATTCTTGTTATTTCTCTTATTTTCTTCGTTATTTTCGATTTTTGACACGAGTTCCATGTAGATCGAGGTAATTTCTCTAATTTTCTTCGTTATTTTCAATTTTTTACACGAGTTCCATGTAGATAGATTTTTTTGGGTTTCAAGGCTTCGAATTTGAGGGCTTGGATTTTTTTTCAAGTTAGTTTTTTTGTTTAATTTATCCTTTGATTCTAATTTTTGTTTTTGTTGTTTTTATTTGATTCTATTATGTTTTTGTTGTTTCGATTTGATTGTGGAATGTGGTTTGGATTTGGTTTTAACTCTATTTCGATTTGATTGTGATTGTGGTTTTAAATCTGGTGTTTAGTTGTCTGCTGTTGGTGTTTGTGCTTTGCTTCCGTGTTTCTGGTTTGATTCTTAGGTGGAGCATGGTTTGTGTTTGTTTCTGTGTTTGGTGTATTGAATCAGCATATATTACTTTGCTTAATTTGACCTACATAAGTAAGTAATGAAAGATATCTAGCATTGTACAAATAACAAATAAAACAATCGATTTACTGTGAAGATGAATAATTTACTATTGAATTGACTAACAATGCTTTTGATGTTGCTTCTTCTATTCCTTCTCAAAACAACAAGATGAAGATGGATAATAGTAGTAGTAACAATATTAATAATCCTGATTTATGATGAATAGATCAGTGAATCAAAAAACAAAAAAAGATTTGATTTTTTTTCTATTTTGTAGTACAATAAACTAAGGAATTGATTAACAATGCTTTCGATGTATGCAATGTTGTTTACTAAGATTCTTTGCATATTCAAAGTGATGCTGTAATTTGGTACTTTGTATTGTTTAGTAGAGAATTATATGTTGTTAAAATAATAGTTTTGTACTTTGGATTAGAAAGAAAGTTAGAGTTATTTAGTACAACTTTGTTAAGAACTCATGATACTATGTAAACTATTAATCTATTATAGTATACAGTAGTAAAGAGCTTTAGTTAATATTTAGTCAAAGTACATCCTTTTACAAGTTGAGATAGAGCTTATGATTGATGTTTATTGATTTGCATAAGTAGTAAAGGTTTAAAGAGGTGAATTTACGCGTGAGGGCAAATATCAAACACGTTCTGTCTGAAGATGATTTCTTTACTATAGAATGCAGGTTGAGGCTAGTAAATTCACTGAAGGAGTCAATGACAAGGCAATGCGTCCTAATGGCTTGCTTGAATGCTTGATATGATACGATATGATTTTTAGTATACTCTTGTTTAATCTCTTTTGCTTGAAGTCGAAGACATGACAGAGAAGACCCAACTCATATACTTCACTGGAGGGTTGCAACAGGTTGTCTCTGATGTTGTGTATGCCTTATTTTATTCAACAATGTTTTGCTTTGAAATTTGTTATCCCAGCTTGTCAGAAGGAAGCAGCTTTGGGTTCCATAATAGAGGTTGTTCAGACTGTGAAGCAGCCACGATCTCTCAGTCAATCTGTGTCGTGAGAGAGAGCTGAGTGAGTTGAGTAAGCGTGAGAGAGTGAGGACAGAGAATAATAGTCTCTGTGGACAGAGAGAGAGAACAATTGCATCTCTTATGGTGATGCAATTGTTGAATGATGATCGAGTCCCTTATAGTCCGACAATTGCTGATAGAAAATGAGTCCTTTTTCATAAGACACTAATTATTTCAAAGATGAAGGGAATCAAGTGATGACCATGGTCAACATCATTGAGGTTTGAGTTGCTCCAGGCTTAAAAACCTGTGAAGTAGCCTAACTCGAATGGTGGGTGATCGTAACCACTTCCCTGATGGAGATTATGTCAGCAAAACATAAATATATATAGTCTATTGCTGTGTTGTTGTGGCTGCGGTTGTGTTCTTGTGGCTATTGTGTGATGTGGTTGAATGATGAATATATGAATGCTTGTGAATGAATTTTGCTTGTTTATGTATGAGTTATGAATGAGAACACTATATAAAATAAATGATGAATGAGGCTACTATATAAATAAATGATTGAACAAAAGAATGGTTGAATGAGGAATGGATGCTGGAATGAGTATTTTAGATGAGATTGAGCTTATGATTGATATGAATGAATGAATGGGTTTATTAGAATGGTAATGCTTGAATGAATGAATAGAATAGGATGGTTGAATGAATGTATAGGTATGGTTATGAAGTGTATTTTTTTGTGATAGAAGTGTAATTCAATTGAAAATATTGATTCTATGTATGTATAACATTTCAGCTTCTAATTTTGCTTTAAAATGCAAAAAATAAAAAAAAAAAATTTATTTTTTTGGGTGCTTATTGCTGCGGTTATTCACAAACCGCAGCAAATAAGTGTTATTTGTGGTGGGGAAACTGCACTATTTGCTGCGGTTTTACAAAGAACCGCAGCAAATAATCCTGTTTCCCTCCAGTTTCTGGTGTGTTATTTGCTGCGGTTACCTGAATAACCGCAGCAAATAACCCAATTTTTTGCTGCGGTTAAACCGCAGCAAATAAAATTTCATCATTTGCTGCTGCTATAAGTGCTGCGGTTCAAAACTAAAATTTTGAAAATAAACAACATGCAAATGAAAGTCAGATCACTCCATAAGCAATAAAATAAAAGTACAAAGACTGCACAACAAGCACTCTCACTCCAGCCCAGCATGAAATGACTTATGCCCACTTGTACTTGTAGCTTCTCTTTTTCTAGACTACTACTCGCCAACAAGTGCGTCTTCGTAGGGCCAAGTCCAAGACAAAGCCATGCACATAAAATAAACAGTCAGCAAAGCTGAGTACATAACTACTAAAGACTATGCAACAAGAACAACATAAATAAAAACATACATACAACTTACCTTTGACAACTCTTCACCTGTGCATAGACTCAACAAATTAATTATTATATTTAAAATTTGGATTTCGCATCGAACACGTTTCCTTTCCTTTGAAAATTGCCCTATCGGGCACCAACTTGGGAGCAACTCCAAGAAGGTATTACCTATGTCACATAAAGTGACGGAAATCCAGCGCATTAAAAATATAAAAGAGTACAACGTCTTGTACTCCAATTAGAAGTCATAGATCACTATTCCATATGACTCCCACCTTTGTTCATACTCAAGGTATATACGTTCTAAGATTTTTGGTGTGAATCCTCTTACACTTTACGTGATTAACCGGTTTAACAATGTTATGACTCACATATAACATCCACATAAAAACATGCATTAAGTCAAGCAAGCCATATTAATTATGTTTGATTTAAAGTGATTCTAAAATAATCTCATGTGTGTCCTTTAATTAAACTGAACTTCCTTTACCACACATTAACTGTGTGTGACTAATTATTTACTTTCTCCTTGACCACACATTAAACTGTGAGTGGCAGCATGTATAAAAATATTTGCTCATTAACTTCTTTTAATCATGTGAATATAAATTCACAAACTACTTTTCTTGTTGATTAAGTAACTAACTAACTTTCTTTTAATCATGTGAATTTAAATTCACAAACTACTTTTCTTGTTGATTAAGTAACTAACTAACTTAAATAACTTCCTTTCTTCATAAATAAGCTATTGGCCAAATTAAACTGATAATAACATTCCATATAAATCTTGTAGAATTTATATTGCTAAAAACATGGAATGTCAACATAGTATAAAATCATGCTTCTAACAAAACTTGTCATGTATGTTAATTCACACTCCAAACAAGCACAACAACATAACATAACATAAAGGATCATCCAAGCAAGAATTTTCTAATTCTTATGTTTGCCTTTAGTACTTACGTGCCTTGTAAAGTAGTGCTGTTCCGCCGCAACTCCTAAAAGTCGACTATTTCAAAGTTTCCTACATAGAGAAAACCGGAACTAAATTAAAACCTTGTTGTCTAAGTTCTACGACAACTCTAAACTAACTTTATATATTGGAAACTTGTCCAAAACATTCCCTATATGATCACTATTCAATTTCATACTTTACTTTAATTTTTCTATTGCAAAATAATTGATTTTCGGTAATTTTCCAAAATTGGCAGCTTTGTAAACCTTCTTAAAACCACTCAAAAACCTTTCTAAATATCATATTTTGATCATAAAACACTCTAGTAATTTTCTAAGAACAATACACAATACTTAGATGCATTAAAAATAATTATATCTCACTAATTACATGCTATTATTTTTATTGGGCATAAACAATTGTTATTGAAAATTTACAGCTTTGTTTATTCGTCTAAAACCCATTAATAACTCATAAAAACATCATAAATTCATCATAAAACTCTTTTACAATATACTAACATCATTATGAAACCAATCTATGCTTTAAAATAGTTTTTCATAAGCCAAAAACATGTTCATAATATTTATTCTATTGATTTTCATGATTTCAAAATTTGGACAACAATATAATTCAAGTTTTAAAGGCTTTAAAAATCAATCTAAACTTCATAAAATCATCATAAATTCACCCAACAACAATTCATGATCATAATATTAAAGTTTAAATCATTAAAAATCATAAATATCAAGAATTTCATAACTTTATAAACCCTAATCTAAAATTCCATGAACAACAAATAAATTCATGCTTTAGAATAAATCATAACTACATAAAACATGATTGAAGCTTATAAAAACATGATTAATCATAAATATAAACATGAATTTGCAAAATCAAATCAAAATAAAGAAGATTTTTTTTTTTATAGTTTCGAAAATACCGACGAAGGGGAGCAGGATGGCCGGTAAACGGCAAGCAGGCGGCGCACGACGGGGCTCCTGCGGGTTCCGGCAAGCAAAGCAACGACGAAGTTTTCTCCTCACCAAAACCGAACAAAAAATATTTTTTTTTCTTTTTAGTTCGAACTTCTCCTCTCTTTCTCTCTCTAGATTTTAGAATCCTAAATCACCAATTTGGAAAATAAAATCTGAAAATTGGGTTTCAAGTAGTATTTGTATGCCCCAAAGTAGGATTTGGTGAAAGCCCATAATTATCCTAAATATTTGAAATTACTTTTATGCCCTTACCTTAATATAAATTAGGAAACTCTAAAAATTATGTTTTTAAAAACTTTTCAAACTATTTTGTAAAACATAAAATATTATTTATAAAGACAAAATAATTATTTTAATGAAAATCTTTTTAAATTGTTTTGTTTAATATTCTTATTGAATACAACTTTTCAGTAAAAATATTAAAAGCATGCGTATAAAATGCAAAATAATCTCTTAAAATACGTGAAAATATGGGGTATTACAGTCTACTCCCCTTAAAAGAAGTTTCGTCCTGAAACTTTGTGTAGATTAGTGTATGGAATTTGAATAGAGACTACATTTACTTCAAGCTTTTTCATTATAGCACTACGTTGTTGCAGACTTTAGACATTTACTTAAATTTCGCTTGCCAACTTTTTAGTAAACAGACATAAAACTTTTACTGAAAAGTTGTAAAATTTCGTAAAAAACTTGTAAAATTGAGGGTAAAACGCGCAAAATTGGATTGCACTCTACCCCCCTGAAAATTCGAGTTATGTCCCCGTAACTCTATCTACTAACCTGAAATAACTCTGGATACTTTTCTCTCATCATATCTTTAGCCTCCCAAGTAGCTTCTTCGGTTTCTTGTTTAGACCACAACACCTTTACTATTTTGAAACTTTTCCTATGAGTATCCTTGACTTTACTATCAAGGATCTTAATTGGCCTCTCTTCATAGGTCAAACTTTGGTCTAACTCTATTGTTTCAGGCTGTAACACATGTGATTCATCTGGAACATATTTTCTTAGTTGAGACTTGAGACACACGAAAGACATTGTGAACCTTGCTCAACTCCGTTGGTAATACTAACTTATAGGCCACTTTTCCAACCGTCTGCAGGATCTCATAGGGTCCTATGTATTTTGGGCTTAATTTTCCCTTCTTTCCGGACCTCATTACTCCTTTCATTGGTGATATCTTAAGTAACACCTTAATGCCAACCTCAAACACAACTTCTTGGCGTTTTTGGTCCGCATAAGACTTTTGTCTATCTTGTGCTGCTTGAATCTTTGCTTGTATTACTCTTATTTTATCTGTGGTTTCTTCAAGCAATTGGGGTCCTAGAATCATTGTCTCACTTATGTCACTCCAACATAAGGGACTTTTGCACTTCCTTCCATACAAAGCCTCGAAAGGTGCCATGCCAATACTCGCATCGTAGTTATTGTTGTATGAAAACTCAATGAGATCTAAGTGATCCTCCCAATTCCCTTGAAAGTCCATGACACAAGCTCTTAGCATGTTTTCTAAACTTTGTATGGTTCTCTCTATTTGTCCATCGGTTGCTGGATGGAATGCTGTACTCATTTTCAACGTTGTACCAAAGTTCTCCTTGACACTTTTCCAGAATTTCAAAAGAAACCTAGAATCCCTATCTGACACGATATCCTTTGGAACTCCATGTAACCTCATAACATGCTTTATGTAGGCCTTTGCAAGTTGTTCTATTCTCCAAGTCTCCTTCATTGGTATAAATACCGCAGACTTAGTAAGCCTATCCACCACAACCCATATGGTATCATTTTGATTTCTTGACTTTAGCAAGCAAGTTACAAAGTCCATTGATATACAATCCCATTTCCATCCTGGTAATTCAATTGGTTGGACTTCTCCTTGTGGTCTCTTATTCTCAAATTTCACTTTCTGACAAGTAAGACACTTGCTTACAAATCTAGCCACTTCCCTTTTCATCCTAGACCACCAATATACCTTCTTCAAATCCTTATACAGCTTATCGCCTTCAGGATGCACTGTATATGGGATATTATGACCTTCCTCCACGATTCTCCGTTTCAGAACCTCATATTTTTTTGGTACACACCACCTTCCTTTATACCTTAAACTTCCATCCTCATGGATCTTGAAGTCCACAGCTTTTCCTGCTCTCAATTTTTCCTTTATTATGTCCAATTTCACATCTCCCTCCTGGTTCTTCTTAATTTGCTCAAATATTGTTGGTTGGATACTAAGATTACAAAGAATTCCTTCCAACTCTCCCTCCTTCACTATTTCCAAGTTTAATCTCTCTATAACCTTACATAGTTCATTAGCGACCACCAATGTATTCACTCCATGCTTCGCTTTAAGGCTTAAAGCATCGGCCACCACATTGACCTTCCCTTCATAGTATTGGATATCTAAATCATAATCCTTGATCAACTCAAGCCATCTCCTTTGTCTCATGTTTAAATCTTTTTGAGTGAAAAATTACTTTAAACTTTTTTGGTCCGTGTATATCCTACACTTTACTGCATACAAGTAATACCTCCATATCTTTAAAGCAAACACGATCGCTACTAACTCAAGATCTTGAGTAGGGTAGTTTGCCTCGTATGGTTTCAATAGCCTTGAAGCATACGCAATCACCTTTATATTTTGCATTAACACACATCCCAAACCATTTTTAGAAGCATCACTATACACATCATAAGAATCATTTTAATCTGGCAAAGTTAGCACTGGAGCTGTAGTCAAATGCCCCTTTATGGTCTGAAATGCCTCTTCACACTTATCACTCCACTCAAACATACAGTCTTTCTTCATTGACGACGTCATTGGTTTAGCAATTCTCGAAAAGTCCTTCACAAACCTCTTGTGATAACTTGCTAACCCTAAGAAACTCCGTACATCCGTTACATTCTTAGGTGTAGGCCACTCCTTCACTGCTTCTATTTTGGCTGGGTCTACTTCGACCCCTCTTTTGACACGACATGTCCCAAGAATGCTACTTTCTCCAACCAAAACTCACATTTCGAGAACTTAGCATACAATTCATTCTTCCTTAATGTCATTAAAATTGGCCTCAAATGTCCCACATGCTCCTCTTTACTCTTTGAGTACACCAAAATGTCATCAATGAAATCAACCACAAATTTATCCAAAAATCGTTGGAAAATCCTATTTATTAAGTCCATGAAAATTGCTGGTGCATTAGTTAACCCAAAAGGCATAACAATGAACTCATAGTGCCCATATCTCGTACGAAAAAGCCATTTTCGATATGTCTTCATTAGCAATTCTCAATTGATGGTACCCTGACCTCAAATCAATCTTTGAAAACACAGTTGCTCCTTTTAATTGATCAAACAAGTCATCAATCCTCGGTAAAGGATACTTATTTTTTGTCGTCACCTTATTCAACTCTCTATAGTCAATACATAACCTCAAACTCCCATCCTTCTTCTTTACAAACAATACTGGTGCTCCCCAAGGTGAAGTACTACGCCTAATGTAACCCTTTTCCAACAACTCATGTAACCGCTCTTTCAACTCACTCATTTCTACAAGTCCATCCTATAGGATGCTTTGGAAATAGGTGCTGTTCTTGGGACTAAGTCTATGGTAAAGTCAATCTCTCGCTTAGGAGACATCATCCCCGGAATCTCTTCCGGAAACACGTCCAGAAAGTCTCTTAATACCTCAATATCCTCGGGCTTAGCAGTTTCAACATGATCTACATCCCTCACACTACAAAGGTAAATTATAACCTCTCCTCACAAACCTAACAAACCTCATTACTGACACTATTTTGTTATGTTTTGGCCTTCCTGCACTCCAATAGCTCACCTTCTTACCCTTATTGATTAACGAGATCTTCTGTGGCTCACACAAAATCTCAGCCTTATGCTCACTCAACCAATCCATCCCCATAATCACTTCTAAGTCACCTAAATCAAACTCAATTAGGTTAACCTTAAACTCCACTCCATCAATTTCAATAGGAACATCTAGAAATCTCTTTGAACACTGTACCTCCTGTCTTGATAGTAACACTATTGACATATCTATTGTATCTACTTTTCCTAACACAGGCTTTATCTTTTCTAAAATCTTAGTGGACACAAAAGAATATGTTGCACCACAATCAAACAAAAGTTTATCAGGAAGAGAGTGAAAAGAAAAAGTACCAGTAATCACATCTTTAGTAGCATCAACTTCACTTCGAGCCATCACATTCAGCTTTCCAGTATTCGAGGTCTTAGTCTGACCTCCTCCATTCCCACTTCCATTTCTATTTCCGGCTTAAGGCGTCACCTTTCCTCCCATATTTCCTTGGAAACCCTTCTTCTGACCCCCAACTGAGTTCCCTCTAAATTGAAAACCATGTCCTTCCTTCCCCTTGTTCTTAGAAAAACACTCATACTCACGGTGTCTAAGTTTGTTACACAACCGACAAGTCACCGGGTTCCCAGCACAGTCCTTCCCTGGGTGATTGTTAGGACACTTCTTGCAAAAGTACACACGCCCTCCTTGACTAGCCATCTGAGCTCTATTCCCATTTCCAGTAGTAGGCTTCCCAAAGTTTCCCTTGTTACCCTGGAAGTTATTGTTGAAACGGGGTTTCTTGAATCCACCATGATTTCCTTGTTGGTTGAAGTTTCCTCCACCATCCTTCCTTTTCTCCCTTATCTCACCTTCCTTCAGTACCTCTTTCTTCTTCTGGTCTATTGCATACAAGTGTGCAGCTCTACCATATAGCTCATCCAAAGACTCAAAGACTTGCCCAGCTAACTACGACTGAAGGTCTAAGGGTAGCCCTCTTTCAAAATGGATAGCCTTCAACTTCTCGGTTTCCACGACCTCCTTACCAAACCTAGACAATTCTATGAACTTAGAGTAGTACTCAATGACAAACATACTTCCCATCTTAAGCTCCAGAAACTCTTCAGCTTTCTGTTTATGAAGGAACAAAGGATGGAACTTATTACGGATTTGCTCCTAAAACATATCCCAATTGAACCCTGGTAAAGCCCTAATCACAGCCTCATCTTGGGACCACTAAAGATCAGCTTCTCCTCTCAGATAATAAACAACATGGTTCTCCTTAAGCTCTTCTAGACACTCAACTGCCCCAAACAGCTTGTTAAACTCTCTTTACCATCCCTGTAGAATAGTTGGATTGTGCTCTCCTTGGTAAGTGGGTGGCTTACTTTGAGAAATATTCTTGAAATGTTCCCCAGCAGGGTCACTACCATTTCCATTTCCTCTGGCAGCTTACAGTTCAGCTACAGTAGCTAATTGCCTTACTACTTCATTTAGCTGATTGTTATTACGTTCAACCATTCTATTTCTCCTATAGAGGAAAGGACCTTTATATTAAATTATCTAACTCTAGGTTAGTACAACATAAACTTATAACCTAAAACACTTTCTCATTCCGTCTCACAAAAGAAGTTTCATTCTTTTAGAGCGAATGATTCACTTAATTTTGATTGTTTACACAACCATTAAATAAGAATAAAGCACATAAGAAATAAAAATAATATAATTCCCTAGGTTCTACTCTACTTGAGGCTTCATTTCCTAAAAGAATTGACTCATTTACTCATTCATTCCGAAAAGAAATTTATGATTTAATTCCTCTTAATATTTCTTTATGGCTCACTGCCACTTATTCAAAATAACATGAACAGTAATCTAAATTGTTCAACATTCTTAACTTCAAAATGTTAAACAATATTAACTAGCTTATATCTAAACAAAAATCCCTAAACATTAACGTTGTCCATTATGTCCCTCGACATTACATATTTGTTAGGTATAAACTCTGGATCATCTTTTATATTATCTTCCATGTCCTCTTCCATGTCTTCATCCACATCCTCCTCAGGGTCAAGCTCTTCTTCATCCTCGGAATCGATTACCAAGTCTACATACACAGGAATCACTGGATCCGGATTCTCGATCTCATAACACGAGCTATACCTTGACTCATCACTCCTTGAACCACAAGTAGTTTCTTTCACCACCATGTCTTCATTTTCCTGGCCACCTAGGCTTGGTGTGGGTGGGGTCTCCTCACTTGCATTCATTTCCTGATACTCCTTCTCTTTCCCAGCAATGTAACCCTCCAAGTACCTCCAATCACAGCCCCACTGACCAATTGCATCCTTATATTTAGAGTAATTTGGAAGTCCTCCAGTAAGGTGGAAATCACTAAACTTTGCCTTGATTTCTAGGTAGGGTGAACGGTCAAGCAAACAATTAACGATTAGGGCTGACACATGGTCAGGTTGGTCCCATTATGGCAGCTTCAATACCGTACTCATATACCAATAGTAAAACCGTATCTTCCAAACGTACTGAGGTGGACTCTCATAGTCCTTCTTTTCCAAGGTCCCCATCTGTGTGTCTTTACTAGGCATACTATATGACATCCTGCACAACACTTAAGACAAATGTACCATCCTTCCCGTAATAAAACAAACTAACAGTTCTACAACAAAAGGTCTAGTAGCTAACATACAATTCCCTTTACACATAAGCAACACCTCAAAACATGAACTTAAATGCATGAAGGAATAGAAATAAAGTCTATCCTACATGCCCAAACTTCCTACCCAAACTCACCACATGATATTAGAGCGATAACACATAACACATACCTGAATTCCTTGCATACTTGCACACATAATCTATTATTTTAAAAACTTTTATTTTTCAAACCTTTCTATTTTCGAAAATTACTATTTTTAGAAAAAAATCCATTTCCATAAACTTTCCAAAATAAGAAAATCCTCTTTCCCAAAATAAAACTTAGGGTTCTCCCAAAAATAAAGTTTATTTTATTTCAAAAACTAAGCTCTGAAACCACTTTGTAACACCCTGAAATTTTCTAACTTTCTACTCTAGATTTTTCTGGAAAACATATTATAAATATTAAAGAAATATTATTATTAAAACTCCTAAATAATGAGGAAAAACCAAAGTATTATCGCCATCGTGATAACTGCTAAGGCATTTATCAAAGTATTACAGCGGAAGTCCTAAAACTAAAACCAATTTAAAAACTTAAACTTCAAAACAATCTCAAAACTAAATTCAAACCAACATCCAAAATAAAAACCAACATAAAGCTTTATTACACATCGGAACCATCTTAATGGCCCTTAAAAATCCAAAAACTAAAAACTAAAATTTTGAAAATAAACAACATGCAAATGAAAGTCAAATCACTCCATAAGCAATAAAATAAAACTACAAAGACTGCACAACAAGCACTCTCACTCCAGCTCAGCATGAAATGACTTATGCCCACTTGTACCCGTAGCTTCACTTATTCTAGACTACTACTCGCCAACAAGTGGGTCATCGTAGGGCCAAGTCCAAGACAAAGCCATGCACACAAAACAAACAGTCAGCAAAGCTGAGTACATAACTACTAAAGACTGTGCAACAAGAACAACATAAATAAAATCATACATACAACTTACCTTTGACAACTCTTCACCTGTGCATAGACTCAACAAATTAATTATTATATTTAAAATATGGATTCCACATCGAATGGGTTTCCTTCCCTTTGAAAATTGCCCTATCGGGCGCCAACTTGGGAGCAACTCCAAGAATGTATTACCTATGTCACATAAAGTGACGGAATTCCAGCGCATTAAAAATATAAAAGAGTACAACGTCTTGTACTCCAATTAGAAGTCATAGATCACTGTTCCATACGACTCCCACCTTTGTTCATACTCAAGGTATATACGTTCTAAGAGTTTTGGTGCGAATCCTCTTACACTTTACGTGATTAACCGGTTTAACAATGTTATGACTCACACATAACATCACATAAAAACACGCATCAAGTCAAGCAAGCAATATTAATTATCTTTGATTTAAGGTGATTCTAAAATAATCTCATGTGTGTCCTTTGATTAAACTGAACTTCCTTTACCACACATTAACTGTGAATGGCAAACTATTTACTTACTCCTTGACCACACATTAAACTGTGAGTGGCAGCATGTATACAAATATTTGCTCATTTACTTCTTTTAATCATGTGAATATAAATTCACAAACTACTTTTCTTGTTGAATAAATAGTTAACCAACTTAAATAACTTCCTTTCTTCATAAATAAGCTATTGGCCAAATTAAACTGATAATAACATTCCATTTAAATCTTGTAGAATTTATATTGCTAAAAACATGGAATGTCAACATAGTATAAAATCATGCTTCTAACAAAACTTCTCATGTATGTCAATTCACACTCCAAACAAGCACAACAACATAACATAACATAAAGGATCATCCAAGCATGAATTCTAATTCTTATGTTTGTCTTTAGTACTTACGTACCTTGTAAAGTAGTGGTGATCCACCACAACTCCTAAAAGTCGGTTATTTCAAAGTTTCCTACATAGAGAAAACCGAAACTAAATTAAATTCTTGTTGACTAAGTTCTACAACAACTCTAAACTAACTTTCTATATTGGAAACTTGTCCAAAACATTCCATATATGGTCTCTATCCAATTCCATACTGTACTTTAATTTTTCTATTACAAAATACTTGATTTTCGGTAATTTTTCAAAAATGGCAGCTTTGTAAACCTTCTTAAAACCACTGAAAACCCTTTCTAAATATCATATTTCGATCATAAAACACTATAGTCATGTTCTAAGATCAATACACAATACTTAGATGCATTAAAAATAATTATATCTCACTATATTACATGCTATTATTTTTTATTGGGCATAAACAATTGTTAATGAAAATTTACAGCTTTGTTTATTCGTCTAAAACTCATTAATAACTCATAAAAACATCATAAATTCATCATAAAACTCTTTTACAATCTACTAACATCATTATGAAACCAATCTATGCTTTAAAATAGTTTTTCATAAGCCAAAAACATGTTCATAATATTTATTCTATTGATTTTCATGATTTCAAAATTTGGACATCAATATAATTCAAGTTTGAAGTCTTTAAAAATCAATCTAAACTTCATAATATCATCATAAATTCACCCAACAACAATTCATGATCATAATATTGAAGATTAAATCATTAAAACTCATAAAAATCAAGAATTTCATAACTTTATAAACCCTAACCTAAATTTTCATGAACAACAAATAAATTCATGCTTTAAAATAAATCATAACTTCAAAAAACATGATTGAAACTTATAAAAACATGATTAATCATAAATATAAACATGAGTTTGCAAAGTCAATTCAAAAGAAAGAAGAACTTTTTATAGTTTCGAAAATATCGACGAAGGGAAGGAGGGTGGCCGGCAAACGGCGGCAGACGGTGGGCGAGCAGGCGGGGCTCCGGCGGGCAAAGCAACGGCGAAGGTTTTTTTTTCTCCTCGCCAAAACCGAACAAAAAAAATTTTTTTTTTTGTTCGAACTTCTCCTCTCTTTTTTTTTTCTCTCTTTCTTTCTCCAGATTTTGGAATCCTAAATCACCAATTTGAAAAATAAAATCTAAAAATTGGGTTTTAAGGGGTATTTATAGGCCCCAAAGTAGGATTTGGTGAAAGCCCATAATTATCCTAAATATTTGAAATTACTTTTATGCCCTTACCTTAAAATAAATTAGAAAACTCTAAAAATTCTGTTTTTAGAAACTTTTCAAAATATTTTATAAAACATAAAATATTATTTATAAACACAAAATAATTATTCGGCTATTTCACCATATATCTCTGAACTTTTTCAAAATGCACCATATACCCCTAATGTTTCTGTAATGCACCATCTACCCCTCAACTTTTAAAAAAATGTACGGATTAACTTTAATGAGTAACGACGTTAACTTTCTGTTATGTTCTGTGATTTGGGTGGCGCCATTATCTCTCTCCTAACCCTATTTATTTCAAATTCCTTAAACTTCAAAACCCTAGAAAAAAACTGTTCATCTTCCCCAATTCTTAATCCAATCTAAAACCCTATGTTTAAACCTAAATTCTGGAAATTGAAAGCCATTGAATTGCATAAAATCAGAGGACAAGCTGGAAGATTACAATTGAGTGGTTTTCGATATCAGAAGAAGGTTTTAAAAATCTGACTTTTGCGCAATTCAACAGGCATGAATTCCCTGTTTTCTTTCTTTCTTTCTTTCTTTCTTTCTTTCTTTCTTTCTTTCTTTCTTTCTTATTTGTTACTTTGTTGATGTTGAGTACAATTGCATGTTGTTTAGTTGTTGATGTTTAAGATTGGATTGTTGTTTTCCTTTTCGTAATTGATGATTTTTCGTTATGATAAATTCTGTTTTTTTGGGGGTTTTTATGCATTTTACATAATTTCTGTTTTGCATGTTGTTTAGTTGTTGATAATTGTTAGTTGTTTAGTTGTTGATGATTTTTTAAGGGTTTTTTAGCCATTGAACTTTGCATGTTGTTTAGGTGTTGATAATGTTTTCTTAACATAAATTCTGTTTTTTGGGGGGTTTTTATGCATTTTAATTTCTTGTTTTGATTGTGAATATTGTGAATTATTTATGAATTCACAAGAAGGAAGGAATATGGTTGACATGTTCATATAAAGAGCAGAATTTTGATGTTAGGGTTTGAAATTTTGACGAGACAAATTTTATAGACTTAGTTGATGACATTATTGAAGAGGGTTGTAAGCAATTTGTTTATTTGCCTGAGATGTGGAGAATGTACTGCATTTCATCTAAGACAGATGTTAGGATAAAAGTTGGTGATGATAGGTCCTTAGTTAGCATGTTCAATCTATTTATGTGGAATGATGAGATTAGGATTGTCACAATGGATAGTGACTCTGTTAGACAATCATTTAGCTAGGTTAGCAATTGAAAGAAGAGAGGAGAGGTTGGTGGAAGAAGCAAATAAGCAACAAATGTATGAGGAAAGAGTGGAGAGAAACATAATGGAGGAGAAAAGAAGACTTGAGGAATAAATGAGGGTTCAACAGGAGGTAGAAGATTGATTAGAACATGTTGTGGCAATCGAGATTCCTGTGTTAAATGTAGAGGATTAGACTATTGCCTTTCAGAGGATCTATAGCTCTCAAGAAGTAGATTAAGTTTTTCCTGGTGAGTCCTTTTACCCAACCTGAGAAACCTAGTGAGTCACAACCACCTTTTACCCAACCTTTTACCCAAACTGAAAACACACAACAACCTAATCAACCAAACCCACAACCACCTTTTCAACCAGAAATTCCAACCTATACACCTCAAAATCAGTCACATGCTTGCACCTCCAAAACTAAGCCTGTAGTTAAGAAGAAACTACCTCAATGTACTGATAAACCATTAAGGCCAAGCAAGTCTACCCTCAAAGCCAAAGGGATGTATGTGCTAAAGAAAAAGGGTGTCAGAAGGGCTGCTGTTAGATCTAGAAAGCATGTGCATGTTGAAGGTGATTCAGGTGATGGTGATGATGATGAGCCTTGGGATGATGATGACAGTGAAGACTCTGATTTTGAGGAGAGTAGTGAGGACAGTAGTGAGGAGGATGAGGCTGACTTAGAGGGTTTAGTTGATGAGTTTCAAGGGGAGATAGTACAAGATGAAAACAATGATGATGATGAAGACACTGATGAAGATAGGGGTCAGCTAGATAAGTTGTACAGAAATGGTGTGATTGTAGATGATATACCTTTTGGGAATGTGAAATTTTAGAAATGGATGATATTCAACTCAAAGGAGCATTTGTTAGAAGTAATTAGGGACTATGCAATTCAGGAGGGGTTTGCAATAAGGGTGGAAAAGCATGATAATGTGAGATTCACAACAACATGTTGCATTGAAAACTGTGACTGAAGGATTCATGCATTACAGCTTCTAGATGGCATTAGTTGGGCCATCAAAACATTGACTGGAGGGCATACCTTATGTGGAAGGTTAGAGTGCAACCCAACTGTTAGTTCTGCTTGGCTTGAGAGAAAGTTGGAAAGTGAAATGTCTAATGCACCAAACATCAATATTGAGAGTCTTCAAAGGCTATGCATGGATAAGTTTAGGGTGAAAGTAAAGAGAAGGTTGTTGTTCAAGGTGAGGGTAAATGTGAAAAGGCAGATGCATAGTGGATATGCTGAGTCTTATGGGCTGCTGCCAGGATATGCAGAGGTGATTAAAGAGACTAATCCTGGCAGCTTTGCACTTATCACTTGGAGGGGAAATAACATGGATACAACTCCTACTTTTAAGGCATGTTTTATTTCATTTGCAACTCAAGTGAAGGGATTTCTTAGTGGTTGTAGGTCTATAATTGGTTTTGATGGAGCTCATCTGAGTGGGTACTACAAGGGTTGCCTACTAAGTGCATTGATGGTAACAATGAGATTTTGTAATAGCTTATGGCATAGTGGATAGTGAGAGCATAGAGAGTTGGTTGTACTTCTTCAGAAACTTGAAGACATTATTTAGGACTCATGGAGTTGAGAAGGATGATTTCACCTTCATCAGTGACTGAATGAGTGTAAGTACATTTTTTTCCCTTCAAATGTAATTTTGTGACTGTTATATGCTTTTGTATAATCATTTATATTCTTTTTTGTAATGTTGCAAGGTTTGAAGGAGCTTTATTCCAGGCTTTCCCTAAACCCACAAGGAGAATTTGCAGCCAACACTTTCATGAAAACTTCTCAAGAGCTGGATACAGTGGAGGAGCATTTAAGAAGCTTTTTTGGACAACTGTTGTTGCTTCTAATGGCTTTGTTTACAACAAGGCAATGGAGAGAATAACGAAGATGAATGTAGATGCTTTTTATTATTTGAGAGATGTTGAGGAGCAGTGGTCTAGGCATACCTTTGAGCCTATTGTTTGTTGTGACCATAACACAACAAACTTTGTGGAGTCCTTTAACTCACTCACTAAGGACTATAGAGACTTTCAAGTTCTAACCCTCTTACAAGCCATTAGAGAATGGATAATGAAGAGAACAGGTAAGAGATTTGACAAGGAAATTGATATGGAGGAAAACACACTAACAGGTTATGCACTAAACATTTTGGAGGATAGGGGAAGTGAATCTCGGTTGTGTTATGTGGTGTCTGCTGGTGGTGGAGAATTTCAGGTGAAAGAAAGACATGTGTTATACCCTATAAACATGGCTAATAGAAGTTTTATGTGTGGAGTGTGGCAGGTTTCAGGTATTCCATGCAAGCATGGATTTAGGGTCATATATGACAAGAGATTAGACCCTACTAATTTTGTAGCTCCATGGTTTAAGGGTGGGTGCTACAAGGAAACTTACTCAAACCACATACACCCTATGCCTGACTCTAATCAATGGCCTCACTTTGACCTTCCAATCATCTTCCCAACACAAATCAAAAGAAGTGCAGGAAGGCCAGCAAAACAGAGGAAGAGGGGAAGAAATGAGAAGAGAAAGGGGAAGAGGACAGCCACAATAAAATGCTCCAAATGCAAGTAATTTGGACACAACACAAGAACCTGTCAAGGAGGGGCAACATCAAAGGAAAAGAGGAAGGCAGGAGGAACTGGGGAGTCAAGCAACAAAAGGAGGAAGGCAGGAGCAACAGGAGAGTCAAGCAGCAAAAGGGCAAAAAGTGGAACTCAAGGAAGTCTTGTCTTATGTTGTTTATGTAGCAATTGAACCTTGAATTTTTGGTTTAGAATCTGATTTTCAATCTTTTGGCATTACTTGGGTTTGTAAAGCATTAAAGTCTACACATTAGGGTGTAATTTTTTGGATTTGAAAACTTGTTAAACTCATTTGGGTTTCATGGCATTACATGGGTTTGTAAAGCATTAAACTTGTTTGTAATGCTCCATTTTCAGTGAAATGCAGATGTATTTGGGTTTCATGGCATTATTACTTGTTTTTATTGTTTTTTTTTTTTAAATTTTTACACATTTAAACTAGCTGTATGTCCATCTGGTGCATTTTTATAAAAGTATAGGTGTATATGGTGAATTAAGTTACAAAGTTAACAGAGAGTTAACATCGTTACTCATTAAGGGTAATCCGTACATTTTTTTAAAAGTTGAGGGGAATATGGTGCATTCCAGAAACATTAGGGGTATATGGTGCATTTTGAAAAAGTTCAGGGGTATATGGTGAAATAGCCGATAATTATTTTAATTAAAATATTTTTAATTTCTTTTGTTTAATATTCTTATTGAATACAAATTTTCAATAAAAATATTAAAATCATGTGTATAAAATGCAAAAATAATATCTTAAAATACGTGAAAATATGGGGTATTACAAACACCAAATCTTAAACCTAAAATTAACGATGTGGAAAGGAAAAAAGGCAACCACTCCAGCCAAGCTATCTTTTATTCCCGATGACAAGAGGAAGTGTTTCAAGTGTCAAGGCTATGGATGCCTACAGAGAAATTGCCCTAGTTCCAGGGTGATCACTATAAGAGTAGCATAGGAGATTGAAGATTCTTACCTAGATGTTCTTCTTGAAGATGGGGTGCATGAGAATCTGGAATCACAGAAAGATATAAGTAGCAATGATATGGAATAAATCGAGGCTGAAACATATGGTCAGGCGGTAGTCCTCAGGAGGGTTCTGCAGACTAAACCAACGCCAATGGAAGAGAACCAGAAGGACAAAATTTTTTATGACCAGGTGTAATGTTCAGGGCAAGCTTTGTGATGTGATCATTAATAGTGTTAGTTGCATTAATGTGTTTTCTACATTTCTGATACGGAAAATCAACTATCCTACTCATAATCATCCTTAACCTTATAAGTTACATTGGTTAAGCAATACCAATGATGTGAAGGTTACAAAACAAGCTTTGGTAAATTTTAAGGTTGGTCAATATGAAGATAATGTTTTATGTGATGTGTGTCCTATGGATGCATGTCGTATATTACTTGGTAGGCCCTAGCAGTATGATAGATTTGTGAAGCTTGATGGAGGAACCAATATTTATATCATCAAAAAGCAGGTGAATGATAAGCCAATTGCCTTAAAGCCATTGAAAGTTGGGCACAATAGGAAGCAGGTGAATGTGGAGAACAAAAAAGGAGTGCTATTGACGAATCCTAAGGAGTTGGAAAAGGAATTGAATGAATGTTAACATGTGTTTCTTCTCATGGCGAAAGAACTGAAGGATGAATCTCCTACAGTCCCATGCATTCTACAACCACTGTTGAAGGAATTTGAAGATGTGTTTCCAGATGATTTGCCACCAGGATTGCCTCCAATTTGGGGTATTGAACACCAGATTGATCTTGTCCCAGGTGCTCAAATTCCTAATAAACTAGCTTATGGATGCAATCCAGAGGAGACTAAGGAAATATAAAGGCAGATTGAAGAACTGATGCAAGGTGGTTAGATGAGGGAAAGTATGAGTCTTTGTGCTGTGCCTATACTGATTGTTCCTTAGAAGGATGGTTCTTGGCGCATGTGCATAGATTCCAGAGCAGTCAACAACATCACCATCAAATACAGTTTCCCAATCCCCAGGCTAGACGATCTATTGGACGAATTATATGGCTCGCAAGTGTTTTCCAAGATTGATTTAAGGAATGGAAAACAGCTTTCAAGACTAAGTTGGGGTTCTATGAATGGTTAGTTTTGCCTTTTGGACTTACCAATGCTCCGAGTACTTTCATGAGACTCATGAACAAAGTTTTGAAGCCATATCTAGGTAAGTTTGTTGTTGTTTACTTAGATGACATACTGATTTATAGTAGAACCAGTAAAGACCGTCTACTGCATCTAAGAGAAGTGTTCGAAACTTTAAGACAACAAAAACTTTATGGGAAGCTTGAAAAGTGCTATTTTATGGTGAGTACCGTGACATTCTTGGGTTATATGGTTTCGAAAGATGTGTATCTGTGGATCAGTCAAAGGTTGAAGCAATTAAGACTTGGCCAACACCAACCAACATCACAGAAGTCCGTTCTTTCCATGGTTTGGCGTCTTTTTACAGGAGGTTTGTTAAAAACTTTTCATCTATTGTAGCTCCTATGACTGAATGCATTAAGAAGGATAAACCCTTTGAATGGACCAAGGAGGCGCAAAGAGCTTTTGAGAAAATCAAAGAATTATTATGCCGCACACCTATTCTTGCATTGCCTGACTTTACAAAGCCCTTTGAAGTGGAGACTAATGCAAGAAATGTGGGAATTGGAGCAGTTTTGGTTCAGGGAAAGAGGCCAAGTGCATATTTCAGTGAAAAGTTGAATGGAGCAAGGTGGAATTATTCCACATATGATAAGGAGTTTTATACCATTGTTAGAGATCTTGATCATTGGAGTCATTATCTGAGACCTAATCACTTCATTCTACATTCTGATCATGAGGCATTGAAGCACATTAATGGTCAACAGAAATTAAGTTCTAGACATGCCAAGTGGGTAGAGTTTCTACAGTCCTTTAACTTTTCATCAAAGTATAAGGAGGGCAAATATAATTTTGTGGCAGATGCGCTTTCTAGGAGGTTTGTTCTAATTAGTGTTTTGAATTTCAAGCTATTGTGATTAGAATTAATCAAAACATATTATGAACATGATGTGGATTTCAGACCTATAATGCAATAATTGGACAAGGGAGTTGTTGGATCTTTATGTTGCAGGTTGGATTTTTGTTCAAGGGGAATCAACTATGTGTGCCTAAGTATTCTGTTCGTGAATTGTTTGTGAGAGAGGCGCATGGAGGAGGACTTTCAGGACATTTTAGAATTTCAAAAACTCCGAGTATGTGCAAGAACATTTTTATTGGCCTAAGATGATTGGAGATGTTGAAGCTGTAGTATCTCAATGTGCTGTATGTCAGAAGGCCAAGGCTACTTTTCATCAGGGCTTGTACACGCCATTGCCAGTTCCTGAAGGTCCTTGGGAAGACGTGTCTATGGATTTCATTGTAGGATTACCTAGAACTGCAAAAAGCAAAGATTCTATTATGGTGGCGGTGGATAGATTTTCGAAGATGGCTCACGTTACACCTTGCCATAAAACAGATGATCCTATGAATGTTGCAGATTTGTATTTCAAGGATGTGGTAAGACTACATGGAGTTCCTACAACCATTGTAAGTGATTGAGATTCAAAATTCATGAGTTACTTCTGGAATTCACTGTGGAAGCTGGTAGGGACGAAATTACTCTTCAGTACTTCATATCATCCTCAGACTGATGGGCATACTAAAGTGACAAATAGAACACTTGGACTATTACTGCGTGGATTGGTTAGCAAAAATGAGAAGGATTGAGACTTAAAATTGGCGCATGCTGAGTTTGCTTACTTATAACAGATCACCTACTTATGCAACCAAGCATTTACCCTTCGAAGTTAATTATGTAGTGAATCCCAAGCTACCAATTGATTTCATTCATATTCCTAAAGGTGAGCTGGTTCATGAGGATGCTTTAGCCAAAATTAAATATATGCAGATATTACATGCACAGGTTATACCAAGAATTGAACAAGTGAATGGCCAGTATAAAACTTCTTAATTCTTCACTTTTACTTGTAATATTTCTCCAACTTGTCACGTAAGACATCAAATTTGTTCCAATGAGTTGTAAAATGTCTCTAATCATTCTCCAAATGCTCATAAGTGATCTTTATCTCTCAAGTGCCGCAATTATGTAGTAAAATCAATCGAAAATTAGCCGTTTCCTACAAAACCACACGAAACACTAAAAGAACACCATTAGCATCAAATTTGGCTCAAATGAGCCCGACTAGTCCATAAGTCATTAGGGAATTGGATAGAAAAGTAATATAAATATTAGACACACCAAATTCCCCAAAGCCAACCCTTTGCTCGTCCCGAGCAAACAAAATAAATTGACTACGCCCCATAAAAAGAAAATAACCATTATAACTCAAGAGAACATCTGAAGACACATGGATCAAAGCCAACCAACTAAGCACCCAATTACCATCCTTCCTACATAGGAGTCAAACAAAAACAACCAAGAAAGTTTAATAGATCGATGACTAAAGTAGCTCACGGGTGGTCACTCCGCACATTTAAGGATGAGCTTATATTAATTAAACTCTAACCCTCACCTCCCAACCAAAGATGGAATGCAAATGCAAAGTGTGTTTAAATGCAATTTCAGGAACCCAAATCCCACATCTCACACCCTCATGCAAGTGTTTAAAGGTATTGTAGACACCTAATTAGTCCCCCTGTCCCGCGGCAGGACTCTGTGATGATTTAAAAAAAACTCATTTCTTTAGAAGATTGGATAATCGAGTATAGTTGGGCATAAAAATATAAATTTCGGATATTATAAAAGTCTCATTCTTATTTAACGGACTTTTTAAAATTATCCCAACGCTTTTTTTTTATTATTTTAAATAAATAAATAAATAAATAACTAATAAATAAGTAAAAACTAAAAAATAATAAAAAAAATCTTTCAAAAACGCATCGTAGTTAATTTATTCATGCTAACAGCTCAGCATGACTAAGTTAACAACGCTACCCTAGTAGCGTTGTAGGGTTTCTCGCGCTACTGGGCCAGCACAATTCGGTGTACCACGCTAGCAGGCCAACGCAATTAGGGTTCCCATGCTGCTATAAAAATCTTCATTTTCTTCATTTCCCAACACCTTTTTTTACTCATTCTCTCCCTCTTACTTAATTAATCCGAATATTGCTTCTTTAACACCCTCATTTTTATAAACAATTATTTATTATTTATTTAATATTTATTTTACTTAAAAAGTGGCTACAAAGTTTGATAATATTGAAACAATAATTCGAAATTCTGCTCAAATTACTACTCGACGAAGACAATCTTCAAAGGAGAAGTGGTACGTTTCCGGAGAGCCCTAAAAATCATGTTTATGGACTTTTAGTTGTTGTTTCACTATTTATTTACCGCTTAATCACATTATTGCTAAAGGACTTAAATTGAATATTTGCAACGCTTAATCAAGATAATTCTTTCGGACAAATCTAATCATGTTAGGCTTCCTAAATCAATTTTAATAACGACTTGAGTTAAATTAAATAGTTTTTTGTATGTTATCACTAACAATTTAATGTTATTTTTGTTAATATTGTGAATTGATAATTGTGTGATTCTAAATACAATTTGTGTATGGTTAAGAGAAAACTAGTCATGGTCGCTTATGGGCTAACTCGACGCACTCCGTCATGTTAGTACCTTCGCCCCCGAATCCAATCTTTGGTTTGCTCGACCACAACTTGGAGTCATCCCCATGGGATCGGAGAGGATTTCCGTGCAATTTAGACAAACGTCCCTTATTCGAGTCCCATTCGTATCTAATCTTCGTATCTAATCTAAATACACGGTTTATGAGTTTAGTTCCTAAAACTCATTGGCGACTCCTTATTAGCATGGTTGGTATTGGTATTGAAGTTTCCCCCAAAAAATGATTTAAAATTGGGTTTAAAAGGAAAAAAGAGCAGCGCTGGAAAGTTAACTACGCTACCTTCGCAGCGTTACAAACGTTCCTGCGCTAACTCTGTAGCGCCATAGGACTTGTAAAGCTGCAAGGTCAGCGTGGGAAAATCTGTAGCGCAATGTCTGTAGTGTGGTACAAGTTCCAACGCTCCATTTCAGTTGAAAAAAAGGTCTAATTAATTCGTGTCATCTTCCCTTTAGTCAACGTTTAGCTCCAATTTGAGCCTATGGATGGTTTTGGGAAGGTGACTAAAAAATATAGGGTGCCTAAAAAAATCCCGGGCCCCTACAATGGCGACTCCACTGGGGACTAAAAGAGGGTGAGACTTGAAAGTTTTCTCTTAATCATATACTTATTATATATAGAACAAATTGCATTTTTTAGACATATTGCATACATGTGACAAACACTTGGCTTCCATGTGTTTGAACATGCCTTAGGATCACCATAATAACATTACATTACGGGAAGGAACCGTTGACTTGGTGGGGCCCATGGTCTCTAAGCAACCGAGCAAAACGCAACCTTATCCCAACTACATTAATTCCAAGTTGCCCATGGTACTTGGAGGGGAGACACTCCATATCTAAATTAAAGGTTATCACACCGCAAAGTGTTGGAGCACACTCCTTAGATGTAGGACACTTCGGATTGACCTTTAGAACTTAACCATAGAGGACATAGAACCTTGGTTTAGGGAACCTCATTTGCTTGTAATTTGATTTTTTTATTCTTTTTTTTTTTTCGTGATTTTGTTTTCTTTTATGATTTTGTTTCCTATTTTTTTCATGATTTTGTTTCTTTCTTTTTATTTATTTTCCTTTATGTTTTTTTATCATTCATGTTGTTTAGGAGACTTTAGGATTTTGCAATTATTTATTAAAAGATTTTATTAACTTACTTCAAATTAAATGATTCACTAAAATCATTTCCTTACAAAGACTTCATTAGCATTATTCTGTTATTATATAGAATATTATTAATTTTGTATATTTAGAAATAATTTTGGAAAATCATTAAATGAAGGGAATGTTAATAACATCATGTTAGGAATTAAATCGTTTTTTTTAAGACTAATTTGATACTTCCATTATTCACCAAGAAATTTAAATCGTATCAATCGTTTCAAACATTTATTTGTTAAGATTATTGACATAATTTGAATATTTCGAAGATTTACTAATTCATTTTTTTTTTGTAGAATTTAATTAGTTTATTTTCGAATTCAAGGTGAAGCTAACAATCTCACTTTCCCTAATAAATGAAATTCTTTTTTTTTTTTTGAAGAAAAAAACAAAATTTTCGCCCATGATCTTTTAATCCTCATAAGCATTAACAATAATTAACTTAATACTGATTTTGTTTGTGTTAAACTAAAAAAGGTAAAAAAACCTTTATTAATTTTTTAAATTAGAATATCATTAATTAAGGGTTAGTCGTCTTTAGCTTAGCTTACAGACACTCTTAGTATTAAATTAATCATTGTTAACACTACTTAATTATTTTTGGTAAATCTTTGTTTTTTTTTGAAAAATGGAAATAAATAATTTTTCTGAATGGTTTGAAATTTTTATCGTAAAGGGATAGTTCAACTGCTTGGTGTCGCGATCTAGATTAGCGTTTCCAAAGGTTAGGTATTGACGAACAATCATCATTCATCTCAAATTCCTTAGAGGGTATTTGTGAAGATTTCAGGTTTATTACTCTAAATTCTCCAATTTGTTCCTCAAGTTCCATTCCGTCCTCTCCAAGTCCAAGTATGGGTGAAGAAGAAAATATGAATGCTACATTGAATGCTCTCATGATGCGTCTTAATAAGATGGAGGCTGAACGAGAAGTAGAAAAAATACGCCTTGCTAAAAATTGAAGCTGAACGTGCTACTGAAAAGAAACATTTGGCTGAAATGGAAGCCAAAAGGCAAGAGGAAGAAAGGAGAAAAAACGAAAGAGATTGAAAATCTCATTCATCGTTCTTCAATGGGTGGCAAATTATATCAATTTGAGGCTGCCAATATCCCTAACACTGAGGTTGCTCTCCCTGTGAAGTTCGATCCTTCTACTCTTCCAAAGTTCAAGGTGACTGGTAATCCGGTCCATGACCATCAACAAGGTTGACCCTGTATTCTATCTAATGATCTTCCCTCTTTCTTTAGAACCCATTCCATAGAATTGGTTCTACTCTCTTAGCAAGATCGGGTTTCAACTTATGATACTGTTACTAAGGAATTCATTGATCAATACAAAGATAACATGGAATTCCAAGTCACAGTCCGAGAACTCGAAGTGCTAAAACAAGGAGCTGATGAAGGGTTCACTTCCTTCTTCACTTGTTATAGGGAAAAGATGACCTACTTGGTCCAAAAACCATCCGATGCTGAATTAGTAGAAAGGTTTGTAGACAACCTGTCTGAGCCTTATCAAGTACATCTCAAATATCAAGGCATCGACTCCTTCAAACGAGTGTATGATGTTGGGTTCAAAATTGAGAATGATTTATTGAAAAAACAATCGAAGCCCCAGGCTTATAAGGGGAACTACACCTATAAAAAGGGTGAATCTTCCAAAAATAATGAAGTCAATGCTTTAGAAGCTTCTCGTTCAAGTCCATCAAAAATAAAGAGATGGCCTCGAGATAGAAGATTCACTCGTATCAGCATGACATATTCTCAAGCTCTTGATAGACTTCAAAGCCAAAATGCTTTACATCCAATTGGGCCAACTCCTGACCAACCAGAGGACAAGAGAAGCCCAAAATGGAATGCTAATTCATGGTGCAAATACCATAGAGGGAAAGGGAATGATACTGAACAATGCTGGGTCCTCAAACATGTTATTCAAGACATGGTTGAAGACGGGCGTTTACCTTCACCTTCCAAGCCGAATAATATCACCAATCCTTTTGGTGGATCGTCTATTCTGGCCATTGATTTTGTTAGCGATAATTTCGCTCCTTCTAAATTTATCACTTCCAATAATGATAATGCAACGGAGGAAGTATAATATCACCAATCCTTTTGGTGGATCGTCTATTCTGGCCATTGATTTTGTTAATGATAATTTCGATCCTTCTAAATTTATCACTTCCAATAATGATAATGCAACGGAGGAAGTATTAGGCTTACACGATCATGTATGTGGCATATGGGACGATAATGTTGAGGATACTTATATCATCAACCTCAATACAAACACAACCATCGGGCTTAATCCAGAAATTATAAAAAATGATTGGTATCAAGATCCTACAGAAGTTGTGTCCAATGTTCAGCACCTTACTCGTTCCGGACGAGCTTATCAACCTGATAATGACAAAGGCCCATCTCAAGTCCAAGTCAACAAAGACTCAATTCCAGTCCAAACAAATACTGGCTCATCACAAGCCCAAAATGCTAGTCAGAGCAACGATAATCCTCTCATTAAGCAAATGCAAAAGACTAAAGCCGGTGTAACCATTTGGTAATTGTTAGCTTCTTCTCGTGATCATAGGGTAGCTATACTGAATGGACTTAATGCATTAAATGTTTCTCCTGACACTACCCCTAAAAATCTAGTAAATCTCTTGTCAACTGGACCATAGAAAATGATTAAATTTTCTAAAGAGGATCTTCCCCCAGAAGGTACTACTCATAACAAGGCCCTTTACCTAACTGCTGGGATATTGGGTAAAAATATTCCCTTGACATTAGTCCATAATGGGTTTGCGGTTAATGTCTGCCCATTAAGAACTGCCAAGCATCTTGGCATAGAAAAAGAAGCATTTCCCCCATCACTACAAGGAGTAAGAGCTTATGATAACACAAGACGAGAGGTCTTAGGAGTCATAATTCATGATATGTCATCAATGTAAAATCATTCTTCAATTTGCTTCTAGGACGCCCATGGCTCCACATTCTTGGTGCGGTGCATTCATCGCTCCATCAAAAGGTCAAGCTCATACATGAGGGTGTGCCTATAACCATTGATGCTTCTCCAATCAGAGTAGTCATGGAGGATCAATCCCTGCTAAAAATATCCCATGTTCAAGATGTGGAAGATTTGTGGGGATTTGTGCCCAAAGAAATTGCTTTCATTGAATCAGAAGACTTACAACTTGATCCTCATGCTAGTGTGATAGTGAACGCTATCATGTAAAAAAATGGTTATTTTCCTGGCATGCCTTTAGGGGCAAAAGGAGGAAGGGAGATCACTCGTCTCCCTAAAGTCAAAGCCACACCTAACCTCTTTGGTTTGGGGTATGAACCGATAGAAGATGAATCAAAAAGTGACATGGTTGAAGAAGTGACTCGAAAGGCCAACGCCAAAAGGGGAATTACTACCTCTATCTTCCTATCAGCTCACTCTAAACGGGTAGTTTATTAAGGAAGGGGATAATTACCCTTATTATGGCTTCCCTGAACCCTTGGTTCAAAACGAGATACAAATTCCTAGATTCGAAATATTTCATGACTGCTACTTTCTAGAAGAGAGAGCACAATACTCTCTTCCCATCAAATACTTCAAACCAGAGTGTTTAGACAAATGGGCCCTTGGTCTATTATTTGGACTGGAACGAAACCCATTAAGATACGAAGCTTCAATAATTCAAAAGGCTATGCAAGATATAAAGTTCAACCCCACTTTACTTATTTCCTATTCAGAGAACGTCGAGCGCGGATGGAGAAAGACCTTGAAATGGACCAACACAAAAGGGGCCAAAATTGCGATCTCAACCAAGAAGGGACAAATGTTCGAAGATTCTGAGTCTGAGTCTGAGTATGAGTTTGAGTCCGAATCCAAGGATAGTATTAGTGTCGTAGGCAATCTAGCTATATCTGTTCCTTCGATTCCTCCCATCCCTAATTTAGATTTAAGCTCTAAGGGAGTTGAGTCCCTCTTTGATGTACTCCTTAATGATTTCAATAATTATGCAACTATTGCTTATTCGCGCTCTCTTCCCCAATCCCCTTATGATTGTCTTGCAATAATTAATCCAGCTGAATAATCAACTAATGATGAGCCAATTGAGATAATAAAGTTCATGAAAGAATTTGAAAATCGCACGCCTGTAATAGAAGAAACTGAATCCATTAATATCGGTAATGTACAAGATATAAAAGAACTGAAAATTGGCTTAACTATTAATATACAAGAGCGCATAGACTTAATAAACATAGTCAAAGAATTTAGTGATGTTTTTGCTTGGTCATGAAAAGATATGTCTAGCATAGATCGTGAAATTGCGGAACACAAAATTCCGCTCAATCCAACAATTAAACCCGTCAAACAAAAGTTAAGACGTATGAAGCCTGACGTTGCCCTCAAAATACAAGAGGAAATTATCAAACAGTTAGATGCGAGTTTTATATGTGTTTCAAAATACCCAGAATGGATAGCTAATGTTGTTCCAGTTCCGAAAAAGAATGGACGTGTGAGAGTGTGTGTAGATTTTCGGGACTTAAACAAAGCTAGTTCTAAAGATGATTTTCCCTTACCACATATTGACCTCCTTGTAGACAACACGGCTAATCATGAACTCCTTTCGTTCATGGATGGCTAAGCAGGCTACAACCAAGTACAAATGGCTGCGGAAGACATGGAAAAAACCATATTCACTACGAATGGGGAACTTTCTGTTACAAAGTAATGCCTTTTGGACTTAAAACGCTAGAGGAACCTATCAAAGGATTGCTACTACATTGCTTCATGATATGCTAAGAAAATTCTTTACTAGATTAAGAAAATATAATATGAGGTTGATTCCGCAAAAATGCACCTTCGGAGTAACAAATCAAAAATCAAAGCTATACTAGATATGCCTCCCCCTAAAAATGAAAAACAAATCCAAGGATTCTTAGGTAGGCTCCAACATATTAGTCGATTCTTATCAAAATTAACTATGATTTGTGAGCCCATCTTCAAGAAATTAAAAAAGGAAGAAAAGGTGGAATGGGATGACAAATGTCAAGAGGCTTTAGAAAAAATAAAAGAATATCTTCTCAAGCCTCCGATACTTGTACCACCAACACCTGGAGTCCCTCTAAGGCTATATTTAACTGTCACTGAAACTCCTGCCGGAGCCATGCTCGCACAAGAAATAAATGGAGAAGAAAAGGCCATATATTACTTAAGTAAAAAGTTTATCCAATATGAAACTCGGTATTCACAATTGGAAAAAAACTTGCTTGGCCTTGGTATAGGCATCTAAAAAGCTTAGGCATTACTTGCTTTTCCACTTTGTCCATGTTGTGTCCCATTTGGACCCATTAAAATACCTTTTTGGCAAGTCAGCACTAAATGGTCGCCTCTCGAGGTGGCTTGTTATGTTAGCCGAATATAACCTTCAATTTGTCCCTTCAAAAACAATTAAAGGACGAGCAGTGTCAGATTTCTTGACTGAGTTCCCTCCTAATGAGGAAAAGACGGAAGCATATAACTTCCCAGATGAAGACCTCTTAATGACTGAAGACGATAGTTGGGCCCTCTACTTTGACGGTGCTTCTAACCAAAAGGGGTGCGGAGTAGGGGTTCTTCTAGTTAGTCCAGATGGTGCACATGTACCAATATCAGTTAAATTAGACTTCAAAGTCACTAATAATGCAGCTGAAGACGAGGCTTGCATTGTTGGATTGGAAGCAGCCGTAACTTTATGGATTAAAAGACTAAAGATATTTGGAGACTGATCACTCATTATAAATCATGTGTCTGGAAAGTGGAAAGTAAGAAGTGCTAGCCTGGCACTCTATCAAACACACTTAGACATCATAACTGAAAACTTCGATGATATCCAGTACCAATACCTCATTAGGGATGATAACCAATTCGCCTATGCCCTTGCTAAATTATCATCAATGATAACTATCCCACATAAGCTAGCATCGATGACTTTAAGCGTTGAAAGGAGGCAAGAACCTGCCTATTGTAACGCTATTGAGGATGACCATGATGATGAGAACGAAGTTCCATGGTATCAAGATGTCCTCAATTACAAAGTAAAAGGAGAATTCCCACGGAATTCTAACCTTCGAACTCAAAGGGCAACAAGATTATTATCTTCCCAATATATTGAAATTCCGGGTAGATTGTATAAAAGGACCTCAAAAGGGCTTAATTTGCTATGTGTTGACAAAACAAGAGCCAAGCGACTTATGGAAGACACCCATAATGGCGTATGGGGTCCCCACATGAATGGTAAGATGTTAGCAATAAAATATAATACGTTTAGGATATTATTAGACAACAATGGCAGATGATTGCTGCAACTATGTAAAAACATGTCCTAAATGCCAAATATTAGCTAACTTAAAACATTTACCTACTGTAGAGCTATACAATTATACTTCACCGTGGCCATTCTCCACTTGGGGTATTGATATAATCGGGAAAATAACGACCAATGGTGTTGGAGGACATACGTTCGTGTTGGTTGCCGTTGACTACTTCACAAAGTGGGTTGAGGCAGCCTCATATATCAAAATAGCCGCTAAACATGTGGCCAAATTCATTGAATAAAACATCTTTTGTCATTACGGAGTCCCACATGAACTCATTAGTGACAATGGATCTCATTTTAAGGGAGAAGCAATTGATCTTTTACAACGATATAAAGTACAACATAAACACTCTTCCCCTTATAGACCCCAAACAAATGGAGCAGTAGAGGCCGCAAACAAAAATGTTGTTGTCATCATAAAAAAGATGGTCGAACATTATAAAGATTGGCCTCATAAACTTCACTTTTCTCTATGGGGATATCAGACTTCCGTACGAACATCCACAGGAGCTATCCCTTACTCCTTAGTGTATGGTATGGTAGCAGTTCAACCTGTTGAGTTGGAAATACATTCTCTTTGCATAGTCTTAGAAAGTGAAATACCTGAAGCTGAATGGGTTCGTGCTAGGTATGAGGAACTTATTCTCTTAGATGAACAAAGATTAAAAGCTTTGCATCACACACAAATATATCAATGACGGATTGAAAAACATTTTAATAAAAAAGTTAAGCCAAGAAACATTAATGAAGGAGATTTAGTTCTAAAAGAAAGGACGAGCCCCACCCACCAATCCAAGAAAATCCTATGAGGCGGTGCAATAAAACTAATCGACATAGATGGGGCTGAACTTACTCAATTAACTAATTTGGATCAATTGAAGAAATTTTACGCTTAAAATTGCAAGACAATCATGGACTCACACTAAGTCCTACAACATATGGGCTCAATTTGGCTCATATTATTATGTAAAATGGGCAAATCGAGAGAAGAAAAAGCATCGTAACCCATTCTATACAAAACCAAAATCTATATATAATAAAAGTAATTAAATAAGTAAGAAAGGGCAGCGCTGAAAATTCAACTGTGCTACCCTTGCAGCGTAACAACACTAACTCCGCTGCCATGTCAGCGCGACAAGAGTAACCATGCTGTACCCTGCAGCGTTTTTTTATTCAGTAGCGCTACAACCCCAGCGTTAGAATTTCAACTGCGCTCAATGCATGTTACATTTAAATAGTTTGAATGAATATTTATGTTTGTTTAAACTATTGAATTATGAAAGACCTCAATTAAAGGTTTCGCATGATTTTGAGAACCCACGAAGGTTCGATAAAAGGCTCATTTAAGTCTTTTCTATAATATATATATATATTAATAATAATAATAATAATAATAATAATAATAATAATAATAATAATAATAATAATAATAATAATAATAATAATAATAATAATAATAATAATAATTAGAACTACGCACGGCCTGATTCCTTTTGGATACGTAGGCAACTTATTCTAAGTTCGGCCCATTTAAATACATAATTGTTTTTTATTGGATGAGTTATCAATAACTTCTAATATAAATAAAAAAATTTGTTTGCATATAGAAATAAAATAATATTGTCCTTCATTAATGTTTTAAGAGTTGCATAATCGAAATCATCAAAACAAAAGGGACTACTTTAAAGTCTACACTAGTAGTGCACATGCACTTTATTGAAAACAATAAAATAAATAAAGTCAAACACTACTCTTCCTTTTCCTTACGAGCATACTTTGTGTCTTCATCTACTTCCGGATCTTCCTCCATTCCGTTAGGATTATCTTTGAGCTTTTCTTCATTATGCACTTCTGTAGAGGAACCTTCATCGAAGTGCTTCTTCATAGGCTTGGGCTTACTCTCTTTACGAGTCCATACCATCTTTCTTTTCCCCTTACCTTCTATAGGTTTTTGGGTCCCTTCATTCAACTTTTGTTGTCCAATTTTGACCCCAGGTAAGGAAGGGGCGTTTTTCTTATTTCTTGGACCTAGCCTATCAAAAACAGATGCAGCTTGATTCTTTCTCTTTCTAGAAGTCTCATTTTTTCCCTTTCCCATTGCAATCTTATTTTTTGGAGTCTTGTAGACCTTTGGGACTTTGGACCTTTCAATAGCTTCGAGACTCTGGGCCTTATCCCTCTCCTCTTTACTCTTAGTAAGCATCCAATCCTTGTAGCTTTGAGATAGTGGAATAGGACATCCATTCCTCGGAAAATCCCATCGTGGACTGTTGGTCCAATACTTTGTCCATGCGGCAATGGCGGGGCCCCAAAGTTCCAAGCAAGTTGGGGGGTCAGTGTCAAGGCTAGGAATACTTTGTTTCATACAATATTGCCTCAAAAGATGGGTCGGAAAGAAATAAGTAATTTTCCTCAAACCAAGAAGGCGCACATATGGCATTGACTCATGACTTCCAACCATCTTCTTGTTAAACCACCATGGAATAACCCATCTAATTGAAAGATCTCTGTGCGACATAAGTGACATCCACTCCGCCAGGGTTTTCCTTGGGAACAAGGTCCTCCTCATAGTAAATGATTTGAGGTTGTATTTCATAGCATTAAGGGGTTGTTCGATGGTCTTAAGGTGCTCACTAAGCCAAATCTGCATTAATTAAATAAAGAAAATAAATGACAGTCCAAGATTGTTACATAGCATTGAATAATTATGGTTTGAAATTACGAAAAAATAATCATTATGGAAGCTAAAAAGGAGCACTGGAAACTCTGCTACGCTGACATTTGAGCGTCGTAAAACAAACACCGCTACAGTGTCAGCGCGACAAAACCTATTTTGCTACACTTGTAGTGTCACAGGATTAGTCACGATGCGACAGGTAGCGCTAATTTACCATTGACGCTACAATTTCAACTACGAAAAATCTTCTTTTCTCTCATAATTTCATAACAATTCATCTATTATAATTAAATATTTTATCCCAAGGTTAGAATATTACCTAAAGCAATAAAGGCTTCCCGAAAAGTGCAATGATGGATCCGCTTTACATGCGTCCAATGCTATGATGGTCTCACCAATCATCATAGGCATAGGAGTACGATCACCTTCGATTTGCTTAACAATTGAAATTAGTGAAGCGTTTCCCATATTTCCTCCATCATTAACAAATAAATATCCCGACAGCAAACATAGACATAAAGCACGTGTTTTGTACCTTTGTATTGTTAAGTTGTCTAAAGGAGAGGAAAATCTTGCAATAATTTTCAAAAGATCACAGTGTTGGCCATTGAGAATTTCCTTAGTTTCACATAGTTTTTCCAAGTAGTCTTTGAAAGTCCTTACCAAGCCCTTGTTGAAGGTTAGGTACAACAAGAAAAGCTTCCACTGGAAAACCAACAATCGCGCTAAACTCTCCCGGAAAGGGGGTCAATTCATTGTTAGCAAAGGTAAAAACATAAAATTGAGGATCCCAAAAATTGATTGCGGTATGAAGGAAATCCCAATTGATATGAGCTTGCCTCAAAGAAAACAAAGCATCCAGATGATAAGCATTGAATTCAAGGCGCTCCTTTACAGACAAAGAGGAAATCCAACGGTTCAATTCACGAATAAAGTCTTGAGGCATTCTTTATCTCCTTCTTCTCTCTCTAACAAAGAAAACTTTTGTAAGGGATTTTTTTTGATGAATATATAATTGTTCGTTCATATATTTAACCAAGATTGTCACTTATCAACTTCCTTAAATTCGTTTTAGGAAATCATGAGAAATTAAGCAGCGCTTCAGTTTAAGTCGCGCTGACGTGGCAGCGTGACAAGGTTTATAGCGCTACGACAGCAGCGTTGCAATACTAGTCACGCTACGTGCGTAGCGCGACAATTTTGATAGCGCTACAGATGCAGCGTCCCAAATCCTCCTGCGCTGCATAACATTTCCATAATCAACTCATTTGCGAAATTCTTTCCATTCTTTTATTATTTTGGGCAATTTTATTTCTTGAACTTCTTTAAAATTAAGTTTTCAAATCATATTTGTTTAAGGAAAATGAGATATGCCCCTCTTCCCTGCTAACTAATTTTGGTGATTATTTGTTTCGGGAGTAAGTCGGATTAATCCTCCAATGATATACAAAAAATAAAATGAGCTTATATATATGCCCCTGGTTTTCAAATATTAGCATAAAAAGCCCAAGGCTTATATATATTTATAAATCCATGATTCTAAAATATTAAAGGCCCAGGGCTAAAATAAGATAAAACGAACAGAAAATTAAGTTTGAGTTAAACTACAAATACAAATGTCAACAGATTACATGCCACCAAAAGCTATTATGGTGGCCCATAGTCAAAGAAATAATGCATAGCACCAGTGCGAGAAGTATAAGAACTAGTAGAATGTCTTCGATCCTCTTGCTGCATTTGAGTGGTAATCCTTGGTGGTTCATACGACGAAAACCGCCTCATCTCATAAGGACCTCTTGGATATGGCCCTTGGCCTCCACCATAGTAATCCCATTCTTGAGCTTGGGACCACCCACCACCTTGATCATGGTTATAATAGCCAGCATAAGGATCATATCCTTGTTGCGGGTTGACTTGTTGATTACTTCCTCCCTCGTCTCTGCTAGGATCTTCTTGAGCTCTATTTTCATGTTCAAGAATCGAAGGTCGCATTTGTTGACCACTAGTTGGACCTTCTATAAAAGGGGGACGCCTGTAATGGCTACTCGGAGGACGAGGGGGACAAGGAGGACGAGGAGGATGAAATGTCCCGTGCGTTGTATAACGCGGCACAACGTCCTATAAAAGAAAAGAATGAACAAAAATTACCCATAGGTGATAAAGACATGAAACTAGAAATAGGGGCAACACATAGGGAAACCTACCCTAACCATGGTGGCACGCAAAAGCATGTTTTGTCTTCCTATAAGCAGTGCAAAATGCATTCAATACTTCGATGACCTTGTTTGTAGTCGTCCTAGACACCTGCAATTAAACAAGTCATTTAAAAATAACAATGAAAAATAGTAATAACAATAATAAGAGTCGAGTAAAGATAAAAACAAGCCCAAGGCTTACCATGTCAACATTCTCAGGGATATAAGGAACATCTTCTTCCTCTTCCTCATCAAAAGGCACAGTGTCATCAATCAAATTCCCGAAACCATCAATGTGTATGATATTGCGTTCAGGAACTTGCCAACCCTCAATATCATCATTCTTTGCACATATAAACATATAAACAAATAAAGATATGTTTAAAACGCAAATGCGTGAAAAAGGGAAACGAAAGGTAAGTTACCCTAACAAATGTTGGAAAAGGACGTAGCCGAGCCTGAACTCAATTTTTGTAATTAACACCGGCAAAAACTAACTCCCGAGCTGTGAGTCCTCTAAAAAAATCATCCATAGAGGTAGCGGGAACCTTACACCAGTCTAAAATGAAGACAGGTGGATCCATGGGAGCTAAATGAATAGGAGAATAAGTTTGTTGAACAACACGTTCTCCCAGAAACCAAACAAGTTGCCTACATCCTTTCAAAAGGATCCTGGCTTCCTCAAGAGGTGGTGCAACCTGCACTCCAGGGCTAATATCTGGTATTTCATCCCATGGATGAAAGATAATCTGCAATAGAAGGAAAATTAATAATCATTCAATGCAGTTATAAATATATATAACTATACATATATGTATATATATACAATGAGTCCTTACTTGCTCTTCAGGAAGATTATAAATCGATTGGCGTATTACATCTGTCTTATGACGAATGTTAAGCCATCTTCCCCATCTGCGGCTCACCGGGAATCTCTTAGTTCGGTCGTTTGTTGAAGCAAGAGTTGGGAAATGTTCAAAATACCACACCTGAAAAGAAAACGTTAGGAAAAAAGTAAAATAAGATGCAAATAAGTGGATAAGCACATTGTAAAAGAATTTGTTACCTCAATAACTCGAGGAAAGCCTCCTAGGGAAGCTGGGACACATTCTCTCTTTAGCGGGTCATCGATGACTCGAGATGTCTTACGCATTTCAGATATTAAATGTACATAACCCGCTTTCCCTCAGCAATAATCTTTGATTCCTTTCGAATCTGACAATAACGGGACAAGGGAAAAGGCCACTCGTTGCCCTTTGTCTGTAAAAAAGGTACAACTAATAAAATATAAAAGGAAGATCCTAGCTCATTGAAGGGAAGTGGTTTCTATCATAATGTCTTCATTGGCTAAAGCATCCGACAATTCACTCCAAGGGAAAACTTTCTCATACAATTTCAATCGAGTATAGATTGGCCCGAGTAAATCACCTATCATTGGCTGTTTTCCAGTCATTCCTTCATTAGGGATGATATCCATACCCGCCAAGGGTAATCCAGTAATCATCCCATAATCGAAAGGAGTTATAGCCATCTCTCCCCACGGGAAATGAAAGGTGTTAGTTGTATCCCAAAACCATTCCATCATTCCTCGAACTAAGCAAGCATACATCTTTATTTCTCCATATAAGATTCTATGAAATCTTGAAAACTACTCACCTTAACCAACTCTTTGGTATTTGCATCAAGAGTATCATAAATTATACCAAGCATTTTCCTAGAATCATATCTTCGTAATTCATCATCAACCTATAACATTTTGCTTATATATATCATCTAAAATTTGTAAAATATTGAGGAAACCAAAAAGATATAATACTTACAATTCCTCTTGATGCTCGAGAAAAAATATGATGGTCGAGATCTTAGTTTCAAGACACGATTATCCCACTCAAGTGGGGGCTCCCATGCATGGTGTGGTACTCGATTCTTACTCTTTGAACGGTTTTTAGCACGACGCTTACGAGTATCCGTTCTTCCCTCTCTCTCCCCTCCATCTTGCTCGTTTCTAGGGGAAGACATTGCTCCAATTCACAAACTAGGATCGCTTATAAAAACATAGCAAGAGCATCTTTTACTTTTGATTAAGAGCCCATTGCTCTTTTCATTGTTAAATTAATAGCACGTTACTTTTATAAATAAAATATATTAATCAAGAGCTTTTTTTTCTCTTTTGATTATTAATTAAGAGCCCATTGCTCTTGTTTATTAAATTAAGAGCACGTTATTCTTATAAATAAATTAAATTAATCAAGAGCATTTTTTTCACTTTTGATTATTAGTTAAGAGCACGTTACTCTTATAAATAAAATAAATTAATCAAGAGCATTTTTTTCGCTTTTGATTATTAATTAAGAGCCCATTTCTCTTTTTTATTATTAAATTAAGATAGAGCACGTTACTCTTATAAATAAAATAATTTAATCAAGAGCCACTAGTGGAAAAATGGCTATTAGTAACGAGTCATAATTCAAATTTACTTATATTGGATTCTCTTGCTTCTATGATGATTTAAATGTTGCTTAATTAAACTATTTAACCTTTTCATCTCCAACTCCTAAGTTACTGGTTGTTGTCTTATTGTATTATTGCTTTGCTGAAATGCTTATGGATGCTATTATAAACTATCACAATAAAAATTTGACACATTTCGAAAATTGTTCCTCAAAAAGGAGGCGTAGTTGTGGTATGAGTACGCATCGCTATGAAAAAAATTATACTATACTATCTATTGCTCACTACCACTTGCATGGACCGTCGCAAGGATCAAATTCGGAATTGTGTCGAAATTCAACGGGTTTGAGGCCCTTGTGGTTTCAATTGACACGTTGCGAAAATTGTTCCTCAAAACGGAGGCATAATTGTGGTATGAGTACGCATTGCTTTGAACAAAAATTTATTGCTATAATGCCTATCGCTCACTACCACTTGCGTGGACCGTCGCAAGGATCAAATTCACAATTGTGTCGAATTTTGCGATTTTTTTAATCCATTTGTTTAATTGGTTTTACCTGATAGCTTTGTTTGTTTTTTATTTTCTTGTAATTTTTTGATTCAATGTTGTGTGGCTGTAATATTATGAATCTATGTGTTTCGATTGCATATATGCTAATATGCAGGGAACCCGAGGAAACTAAGCCTTCTTCAACCAATACCAGCTGAATTTCAAAAGAAAAAGAGGTGAGTTTAGCTGAAAATATAATACTTTGTAAAAATTTGTTTGCACTTGTGAATTAGTTGAATCTATGTATATAATTTATAAAAGAAATTAACTTGAATTTTTGTTTCGTTTGTTAAGACTTGTTCACTTGTGGTATGTCGCTCTTTTTTATGTAGTTATTCTTTGGATTGTTGTATGTGCTTTGGATGTAAAATTTAGAATATTCTTAATGGTTTGTATTATAGTGCATTATCATAAGCCTAGTTACCCGTTCAAGACTTATTCATTAGGAATATGTCTTGAATAGCCCCCAGTTTGGGACTGTCCTTGCACGTGTAATCTCATTTAGGTTGCAAATATTTGGCTTCTTTTTGGTTCGAAAGAAAATTTCGGTTTGTTATTTCTCTACTTGTTCTTCGAGTGCATATGTATATGAGTATTCGTGTACATCGTGCACTTGGAGAACAGTTGGGAGATGCTGCCGGATTTTCCTTAGAACTAAAAAGAAGGCAAATATTTGTTAATGAGATTACATGTGCAAGGATGGATTAGGTTGGAGTGATAAGGGACCCTGCTGACTGCATTCATTATTCATGCACTGAAGTTTACTTTGATATGTATGTAAATTTTGATATATTATGTGTGTATTTTACGTGATGTTTGAGTCTAATACTATATGTAATTGTTATGTAAGAACTTGTTTAATTTGATTATCTGAAATGAGTCGTTCGTGGATGTATGGTGATCGACGAGAGTTAGCATTTGAAGAGGGGGTTAAGGAATTTTGTGAAGCAGCATTACAAAATCAAGCCGCAGAAGAAGAGAGGCTAGGGAAGAAGTTGTATATATGTTGCCCTTGTGGGGATTGTTGTAATGGGAAACGATGGTCTGACATAAGTTTGATAAAGAGTCACTTGTTTCGTCGCGGGTTTAGGGCCGATTACGAGACTTGGTATTAGCATAGTGAAACATTGGAATCTTGGAGTGCCAATGTTGGTGCTGGGGTAGGGGGTAATCCTGGTGTGGGTAATGAAAGCATAGAGTTTGTTAATGACGACATGTAGGAAGATCAGATGAAAGATATGATGGATTCTTTTGGAGACCATCTCACTGATCAGCCTCGCATGTTTGAGGAGTTGTCAAGTGCTAATGAGACTCCACTTTGGCCGGGTTGTACTAAGTATTCCAAGCTTTCAGCGGTGTTATGTTTGTCCAATATACAGAGAAAATATGGTGTCACCGACATGTGTTTCTCAGCATTTTTGGAAGCGTTTGAGGACATGTGTCCTGATGGTAATGCCATGCCTAAGTCTACCTACTATGCTAAGAAATTGATCAACCCCTTAGGGTTAGAGTGCACCAAGATACATGCGTGTCCTAATGATTGTGTGCTTTATCGAAATAAGTTTGAGAACTTGGATGCATGTCCGAAATGTGGATTGTCACGCTACAAGGTAGTGGAAGGAGGTGAACAATGTAGTAAGAAACCTCCTCCAGCAAAGTTGTTATGGTATCTTCTGGTCATTCTGAGGTTCAAGAGACTTTTTTCAGTTCCGAAAGATGCTAAGAACTTGGTGTGGCATGCTGAGAGCAGGAAGAAAGATGGAATTATTAGGCATCTAGCTGATTGCAAACAATGGCTTGACATAAATAAGGAGTTCCCTGTGTTTGGTAATGAGCCTAGGAACCTTAGGCTTGGATTAAGTACTCAACATAGCTCATCGCCTGTTTTGTTGACTATATAGAACTTACCTCCATGGCTTTGCATAAAGCGCAAGTATATAATGTTGTCACTCCTTATATCTGGTCCTAAGAAACCTGGAAATGACATAAATGTATACTTAGCCCCCTTGATAGATGATCTGATGTTGTTGTGGAGTGAAAGTGTGACGATGTTTGATGCACATACAGGTAAGAATTTCACCTGTCGTGCAATGATTATGACCATCATAAATGATTTCCCGGCCTATGGAAACTTGTCTGGTTATAAAGTTAAAGGTGCATACACATGCCCGGTATGTGAGGATGATGGAGATGATGATCATTTGAAGTTCTCCAATAAAATTTGTGTACATGCATCATAGAAAATGGCTCCCTCGCTATCACCCATATCGAAAGATGAAATCATGATTTAATGGTCAGATTGAGAATAGGGTAGCTGGTGAGCCAAAGTCTGGATTGCAATTGTATGACAAAATGCGGAATGTGACTATTGTATATGGTAAAAGGGCCAAAACCGAGGGTGTGGAAAGGTGTCAAAAATCAGGTCAAAAAAAGGGAAGAAAGGGAAAGAAGGGTGTTGCCAAGGATAAGGTGTGTTCTATGGAAAAAGAAGTCTATTTTGTGGAATTTACCTTATTAGAAGTTTCTAACAGTTAGACATTGTCTTGATGTCATGCATATTGAAGAGAATGTGTGTGACTCAATAACTAGGACTTTGCTACACATGTCCGGAAAGACAAAAGATGGTCTCAAAGCACGACAACAAATGCAGTATAAACGTGTCAAACCCAATTTGTGGCCAGAATACAATGATTCTACGGACAAAGCATATTTACCACATGCTGGCTACAAGTTGTCTAAAGAAGAGAAAAATACCTTTTGTGATTTTTTAACAATTCTGACCTGTTCTGAACTTAGTTCTGATCTGTTCTAATCTCAGTTTTGATCAGTTACTCAACGTAATCTGATCAGTTCTGATCTCGACGACTCTATTCTGTTTAGTTCTGATTAGTTTTGATCTCGGCGACTCTATTCTGTTTAGTTCTGATTAGTTTTGATCTCGGCGACTCTATTCTGATTAGTTCTGATCAGTAATTCAACGTAGTTCTGATCAACAGTGTTGTCCACATATTTCCTGAATGTGGGAAGGTGTATGCGTTCTATATGAAAAAAAAATGTTTTATGTTTCGGTTCATATTACAACTTAATCATGTTTGCATGTTGTAGGCGAAGACAAAATGTTGTCTTGCGGTGATAAATGAAGATGGGAACCTCGTCGTTGTTGGTGATGGGACTTATTATCCTACCGATCAAAGTTCCTTCAATCATGGCGCAACCCTGATGCCTGGCCACTATAAGGTCAGCATTGACTTACCGTACGAGGAGCATTCAACAGTGAAGTTGCCTGTCCCATCTCTTGATGGTGTGACATTACTTGGTGACGCTAAAGGCTACTTTGTCAATTGGCCTAGGTCTATGGTCACTTTTGAGCATGAGGTTCGTATTGCACAACACAATTTTTTAGCTTATGAATCTTTCTCTAACTATGTGTATTCATTAGAGTGTTTTGTCCTTTTCTAATATATTTGTCAACTAATAAAAATGCATAGCCCAATGAAATAAGAACTACAACATCGCAAAGTAAAGAAGGCGTAGGAAGTTGTGATCCCTTGAGAACACAAGATTCAGATCGCACACCCGTTCAAGGAGTAACTGCTGCTGACAAGGACATATGAGTAATGGATAACCTTGAAGAATGCGAGCTTTTTCAAATGTTGATGCCTGAGGACAACCACGACACTGTACGTGTTTTGCTTAAGGCGCCGCTATTGTATTTGAAGGAAGATCAAGAAATATGGGTAACATCTACCGATGTTGATGAAGTAGTTGATGAGGCTATCGCACACCTATCAAAAATAAACCTAACCACTCTAACTAATATAGCTAGGAAGTAAGGATCGAATCCACGGGAAGCAATTAAACCTATTAGTTCTAAAAAGTTCAGACTATGTAAAGGGCCTTTGAGTGACAATTATCATCAAGAAATTAACTAGAATTAGAGCGAAATTGATTGAGGAATTTAATTAATGACTAAACCTAGGACATCGGTTCACCACAGATCAAAAACGAATTGCACATAAATAATTAATTAGATTATAAATTTCCTTCAATTAAGGTCCACTAATTCTCTCGAATCTAGTCCCCTTCAAAACTCCTCTAATGGTTCTCGCTCACTTAGACTCGTTTTGCCTATTGTCCTTATGATCTAATTGTGGTAATCTTACCTCTCGGCATCAATTTCAACAATATCAAACTAACAACTAAATCTGGCCAGTATTTAATTGAAAGCAGTAAAAATTGACAACAGGAATTCAAGTACATTAATAGTTAAACTAATATTTATGAGTTAAACATCACCAATTAATCCATGGATCCTCTAGTCCTAGAAAAGGAACTACTCACTCATAATTGAAAGAATAAAAACTAAATCAATAAAAGCAATTAAAATCCTAAGCATGATTAAACTAAACAGACCAACAATAATCAATTTAAGCATAAAGTTAAAGAAACTAAAAGCATGAATTAAAACTAATATTGAACATTAATGAAAAGTAAGAATTAAGATTGAAATAAAATCTAAATATTATTGATTCAAAGATTGAATAGAATTCTACACTTAGAAAGAATTTTTAGAGTAAACTAGGGTTTGTAAAGTAAGAAAGGCGTAAAATGACCAAATTCCAAGACTAAACATTAAATACTTAGGTTAAACAAGTCGAAAACACGCGCAAATCCCCTTCAGAGCCACCCGCCCGGAGGGGTTCGGGCGAGTAGCCCTCACCCGGGCGCACAGCCTCGATCCGGGCGGGTGGCTTGCTTTGGCTCCGTTTCTCTGTTTTTGCTCGTTCTTCCTTAATTACTTCTTTAATTCTTCGTTTTAGCACTTCTAGTCTTCAGTTAAGCTTCCCAAATGACTTCAACTCTTCACTAACTTCTTCAAGTGCTTCAAAAGGCTCGGAAAACAACGATTAATCATCGATTCCTGTAAAATCTAATAAAAAGCACAACAAACACTTGATATAGCAAAAGTTAGTAGAAATGGCTCAAAAGAGTCGTATTAGAGCTAAAAAACAATCAGGATCGAGGGTAAAATACATATAAAATATCAACTTATCAAACTCCCCCAAGCCAAACCTTTGCTTGTCCTCAAGCAAACAACTAAGCAAACAATGACTTCACCCCTTTAACTTTGCAACACAAGATTAACTTAAGCAATTCCGAGTATGCAAGATCCTCAACCAACCCATCAAAATCGCTTGACCGCCATCCACTCAAATCAAAATCAATAAGCCAACCATGTAAGAAATAGAAGTCGATAACTAGAGTAGCTCACTCGGTGTCAGTCCACACATAAAATTGAGCATAGATAATGAAGCTCACCCTAAACCCCAAATAGGAATGCAAATGCGATAAGTGTTTGAATGCAAAATTTGAGAACCCAATCCCACATCTCACACCTCATGCATGTGTTTAAAGGTAGTCACTCAATCCTAGTATGATTGTCGACTCGAAATGCAAGTAATACTCCTTAGCCTTGGCAATTGACTCGATTCACAAGAACTAAAAACACGCACATGCCGATCAAAAAGATCTTTATAAGCTTGTAACGTGGCTAGGGTGATGGGTAGGATAGAATTTGGGATAATATGGTGGTAGATGCGGGCTATACGCATGTAATAATCAAAAATCAAAATCAACATCTCCAACATCAAACCAATTCTCATAGAATCACATCACACCATAAAGCTTTACATTTCAACTACTCCAAATATCACAAGCCTTTTCTTTTTCAACATCTTTTCAATTTTTTTTTCTTCAACTCTTTTTTTTCTTTTTCTTTTTTTTTTCGTTTTTCATTTCATTTTTTTTTTCAACTTTCAAGATTTTTTTCAACTTAGGCTCACGACTCTTAATGACATGTCAAAGACAAAATCATCACACATACATATCTAGGCCAATAAAAGATGTATAACATTTTAATTCTTCATTAAACTAGCCTAGACATTGGTATGCAGAGCCTTAATGTGAGACCTATCATTAAACTTTAACAACAACCTTTTCACAATTTTCCAGTCCTCCACAACCTCCAACAAATGCACCACAACAACAAAACAACTCCTCAACTCCCCCAAGCCAAGCTTGGGCATATATCAAATGATTAGAACAAGGCCAAATAGGGTTGTAATGTGGCTAAAATGCAAATGAAGGGTAAAAAGCTCAAAATAAGGATTAAGGGAAAATTTTGTGAAGGAATGCCTAAAATCTGAAAGCTCGTATAAGAAATGAATGCCTTTTATCATTCGCAGCATGTAACATATCAAAGCCAAGCTACTAGAGTCAAAAGCCAAAAACATGGATCATACATGCACCAGGAACTAAGCACACATGAAAAGAAATAGGCATAAAGTAATGTATGCGGCTCAAATCCTCCCGTTAACACAGTTCAAGCCTCTACTCTACACATGGTTATAATGGCGAGATTAGAAGTCGTTTCAAGCTAAGTCAAGTTCAAGTCCAAGTTGGCAATTCCCAAAACATAACTCATCACATGCCCAAATAAATCAAAAACATTTTTTTAAATAAAATGCGGGGCACAGGGAAGTCACCATTAACAAAGTTTCATCAAACCAATCAATCAACTAACGCTAACTACCAAAAGCAATTAAAGATCTAAACTATGAAAGAGTACATTTTTTTTGGTCATATGTAAACTCCTACTTCTAACAAGTAGTACAAACCGTATGACTATCCTAAGAAAGCAGTAAAAACTACACTAGAAAGCAATAAAACTAAACTAAGAAAGCAATAAAATTACCTCCCCCAAGCCGGACTCAGCAATGTCCTCTTGCTGAAGGAAGTAAGGGACTCCTCTCAGTCAGACTGGAGGAAAGTGTCAATGTCCTCACTGGCACTACCATCATCACCATCATCACCACCACCTCCTGCTCCTCCTGCTCCACTAGTCCCCTCTCCAGGGTTAAAGTGATACCATGAAGGGTGAGGGCCAGTGGAGGATACTACGCCGGTAAAGACGTAGTGGTCATAGATCGGGTACATGGCAAGACGATGATCCTGCTCAAAGGTGGCAAACTGATCCATGAACTGCTGCTGCTGGATCTGGAAATTGTTGAACTGGTTGTGCAGTTGGTTCATTTGTACCTGTCACGGGGCAGGGTTTGTAGGTGGTTGCTGTGGGGGCTGCTGGGTGGTGGCTGGGGCGCAAACTACTGGGCTTGGCTCGGCCCAGCATGTCCTGAGGTACCTGCAGAAGAACCTGCACCACGGCCATCCAAAGGCATAAGATAGGATTGCTGATCAGGCAACAATCCGGTCAATGAAGCATTAGGGAGGGTAATAGACACTCCCTTGGATGGTCCTATGTACCATCTGATACGCCCCCGTCCCTCAAGTCTAGCCAATCACATTGGCTAAGGTAGGGGACATCCAAGTAGCGGGACCCCACAGCAGGGGTCCTACCATACTCAAAGTTAGCCTTATAGTACCTGCCAACAAATGTCAGAAGACCACCAAAAACAATATTATTCATGGTAGGTTCACCAAATCGATCGGTACCGGTATAAGTCTTACATTGGGTATGTAAATGCATGGCAAACAAATGAGGAAGATGAAGACGGTAAGGAAATGAATTTTTAACTAAGTCCCTCCCTAGGCACCACATCTCTCTGGTATGAACTTCATGTTGTTCATACCGACCAAATATTGTCCCTGCAAGAAAACGGTGATTAATCCTAGCAGAGGATTGGTGGATCAGATTAGCCTTTGCATGCTGCTGGTTGGTCAGATGCACACCATTCAGAGAAAACCAACAAGCAACATCATCAAAGCCCTTTGGGGGTCTAGCACGCCCCCAACTGGCCAAACCAAATATGGCCCCAAAATCTTCGATCGATTCATAACAATCGACATTGAACATTCTAAAACTGACACCTCTAACAGGTGCCTTGGGGTTAGGCCTGTCAATTTCAAAACTCGACATAAACTCGTAACTTATGTCGGGATAATTTGGGGCATCCATACCAAAGAAACTATGCATACCCATAGATCTAAACAACTCCTCAGTCTCATCATGGACTCCTAAAGCATGCAATAATTGATGATCTAAGAAACAGGTGGGGGTAGCATGACGTAATTTATGTTTTTCGAACCGTACCTTTTGCTCCTGTGAACCAAAAGCTACTAACCCGTATGTAGGATCGCGTCCCAAACCTTGTGGTTCGTTCCATGAGGTTGCTCCTACCCGTTGCCTCTTAGGTGCCATGGAAGAGTAGTGAAAGTAAAGAGGAATTTAAAGGTTATGAGATGAAAGTGGTTTTAATTGAGAGTTATGGTGGGGATCTAAAAGAGGAAGGTAAAAGATTAATTTTGGTGAAAATTTGAGTGAATTTGGGTGAGTAATGAGGGAGATATAGTAGAGAGAAGTTAGAGAGAAGGTAGAGAAATATGGAGGAAATTGTAGAGAGAGAAAGTGAAGATAAGAAAATGAGAGGTGAGAGAAAGAAGGAGAAAAGAAAGAAGAAGGTCGTTGAAGAGGAGGGGAGAAAGAAGGAAAGAAAAAAAGATAAATAAATAAAAAAACGCATGAACATTGATATCCGCCCGACCCGAAGGCAGAGCGCCCAGAGGGGGTTGCTCGCCCGGAGGGGTTTGGGCGTGTGGCTTGTTTTTGGTTTTTGAAAAACAGGTTACGCGCCCGGGAGGAAGGCCACAAGCCCAGAGGCGTGCTATTCGCCCGGAGGGGTCCGGGCAGACGGTCCTTGCTGCGTTTTTTCGTCTTTTTTTTTCACTTTTCACTTGAATTGACCTGTAATCACACCTGAAACACTTGGAAAAATTCATTAGTACCTCACTCTCCCCTTACCAAAACTAAGAAATGAGCTAGAGTCCCTACTAAACTAAAAAAAATTGAAAACAAAGAGTACTAAAACTAAACTAACTACGGGTTGCCTCCCGCAAAGCGCTTGTTTAAGGTCATTAGCTTGACCATATTACCTCATAGCTCATAGGGGTGTGGGTCTCGGAGATTGATTTCTTCAACTAGGCCAACAACATCACCGTCATAGTAGTGCTTGAGGCGGTGTCCATTAACCTTAAACCGCTCTCCTTTCTCATTCTGAACCTCTACAAATCCATACTTGCTCACCATAGTAACAATGAAAGGACCGCTCCACCTAGACCTCAACTTTCCAGGAAAAAGCTTCAGTCTAGAATTGAATAATAAGACCTTATCACCTGTTACAAATTCCTTTCTTACAATTCGCTTATCGTGCCATTTCTTAGTCTTCTCCTTATAAATCTTAGCACTATCATAGGCTCCCAATCGAAACTCGTCTAGCTCATTTAATTGAAGTAACCGCTTCTCACCTGCAAGCTTGGCATCCATGTTGAGCTCCTTTACTACCCAGTAAGCCTTGTATTTTAACTCAACCAACAAATGACACGCTTTCCCATACACTAACCGATAGGGAGATGTACCGATAGGTGTCTTGAAGGCCGTTCTATATGCCCATAATGCATCATGCAGTTTGCTACTCCAATCTTTCCTTGACTTTGCAACCGTTTTCTCCAGGATAGCTTTGATTTCTCGATTTGAAACTTCCACCTGACCACTGGTTTGTGGATGATATCCTAATCCTGTTCAGTGGTAAACACCGTACTTCTCCAGCAGTTTATCTAGCCTTTTCTCATGGAAATGCTTTCCCCCGTCAATGATGACAGCTCTAGGGACTCCGAACATAGGAAAGATAACCTGCTTAAACAACCTCAAAACAGTGTTAGAATCACAATGGGGGGTAGCAAGAGCTTCCACCCATTTAGAAACATAATCCACAACAACTAATATGAAACGATTTCCATTAGAGGATGGAAAGGGGCCCATGTAATCAATGCCTCAAACATCAAAAATCTCAACTTCCATGATAGGTGTTTGAGGCATTTCGTGCCTTTGTGAAATATTACCTGTTCGTTGGCACGAATCACAAGACATAATAAAAGCTCTAGCATCCTGTAGGATAGTAGGCCAATAAAAACCTGATTCAAGGACCTTAAACATCGTCTTAGAAGGTCCAGCATGACCTCCATATGGTGATGAATAGCAATGGTGAAGTACACCATAGACTTCCCATTCCGGAACACATTTCCTGTATAAGCAATCTACACACTCACGAAACAAGTTAGGATCATCCCAAAAGTATCGCTTTACATCATGCAAAAACTTCTTTTTCTGTTGATAAGTCGAATCAGAAGGTAAGACACCTCCTACAACATAGTTAGCAAAATCAGCAAACCAAGGAGAATTTACACAAACTGCAAACAGATGTTCATCAGGAAAAGAATCATCAACGGGGGTAGAGATCTCCCCATCATCGTACCGTATCCCCGATAAGTGGTCAGCTACTACATTCTCTGCTCCCTTCTTATCACGAATCTCGAGATCGAACTCTTGAAGCAACAAAATCCACCGAATAAGCCTTGGTTTGGCTTCCTTCTTCCCATGTAGGTATCTAAGTGCATGGTCATGTAAACAATAACTTTCGAACCTACAAGTAAGCACGAAATTTATCTAATGCATAAACAATAGCAAGCAACTCTTTTCCGTGGTGGCATAGTTGACTTGAGCTTCATCCAAGGTCTTACTAGCATAATAAATAGCATGTAGGACCTTATCCCTCCTTTGACCTAAAACTTCACCAACTGAAAAATCACTAGCATCACACATTATCTCAAAAGGTAAATTCCAATCGGGAGATTGTATAATAGGTGCTGAAATTAATGCATTTTTGATCATATTAAAGGACTCAAGACACTCATCAGTGAATTTAAACTCAGCATCTTTCAAAAGCAATTGAGTTAGTGGTTTCGAAACTTTAGAAAAATCCTTAATAAACTTGTGATAAAAACCAGCATGACCCAAAAAACTTCTTACCCCTTTTACATTCACCAGAGGTGGCAATTGCTCAATTACCTGTATTTTCGCCTTATCCTCCTCAATACCACGCTCGGACACCAAATGTCCCAATACTACTCCTTCATTGACCATAAAGTGACATTTTTCCCAATTTAAGACCAGATTTACCTACTCACTTCTTTCAAGAACTTTAGTCAAGTTAGTCAACAGGAATCAAAATCAGAACCATAGACACTAAAATCATCCATGAAGACTTCCATAATAGACTCTATGAACTCAGAAAAGATGCTCATCATGCAACGTTGGAAAGTAGCTGGTGCATTACATAAACCAAAAGGCATTCTACGATATGCAAAAGTACCATAAGGACATGTAAAGGTAGTTTTCTCTCTATCATCAGGATGGATGGGAAATCTAAAAGAAACCCGAATATCCATCAAGATAACAGAAATACTTATTCTTAGCTAATCTTTCCAACATTTGATCAATAAAAGGGAGGGGGAAATGATCCTTTTTAGTTGCAACATTCAGTTTTCTATAGTCAATACACATTCTCCAGCCTGTAACAACTCTAGTAGGAATCAATTCATTTTTATCATTACGAACAACAGTTTTTCCCCCTTTCTTAGGGACTACCTGTACGGTACTTACCCACTGGGAATCAGGCACCGAGTAAATGATGCCTGCATCTAGAAGTTTAAGAACTTCTTTGTTCACCACGTCCTGCATGTTAGGATTCAAACGACGTTGACCCTGTATACAAGGTTTATGACCTTCCTCTAAATGAATTCTATTCATGCAAAAATTAGGACTAATACCAGTCAAATCGTCAATAGTATAACCAATAGCCTTCTTATGAGACTTATGCACAGGCAAAAGTTTATTAAGTTAACTATCAGTAAGAGAAGCACTAACAATGACTGGGTACAACTCCTTATCATCTAGAAAAGCATATTTCAAATTAGAGGGGAGGGGTTTCATCTCAGGTTGGGTTACCTCTTTAACAGAACAAACCTCTTGTGGTAACTCAATAAATTTTTGGCTCTCCTCCGGATTTAATTCCTCACCAGTAAGATCATGGACCAAATTATCAGCATCAGCTGTACCTTCACTTGCACCAACATCAAGACAAACAACGGCCTCCAGAAGATCCTTTGTAGTAGATCGAGGCATATCATCAATAACAATCTCATCAATGACATCAATAACATAGCATGACTGTTCCATGATAGGACTCTTAAGAGCAGCATTAAGATTGAAGGTGACTTTATCATCCCCTACAGAAAGAGTCAAACTACCATTTTTAATATCAATAACAGCACCTGCAGTGTGTAAGAATGGTCTACCAAGTATAATTGGGATATGAGCATCCTCATCCACATCTAACACAACAAAATCAATAGGAATAAAGAATTTCCCGACTCTCACCGGGACATCCTCTAAAATACCTTTAGGATACTTCACTGTCCTATCTGCCATCTGCAAAGTGATGTTAGTAACCTTTAAAGCACCCATATCAAGTTTTTTGCAAATAGATAGAGGCATGACACTAACACTAGCCCCTAAATCACATTAAGCTTTATCAATAAATAATGGGCCAATGTTACAAGGAATAGAAAAACTTCCCGGGTCTTTCAACTTAGGTGGTGACTTGTTTTGCAATATGGCACTGCACTCCTCCGTAAGTGCTACGGTCTCCACCACATTCAACTCACGTTTCCTGCTTAAAATATCTTTCAAATATTTAGTATAAGTAGGAATTTGAGTTATCAAATCGGTAAATGGAACAGTAGCCTGCAAATTCTTCACAATATCTAAAAATTTACTGAAATGATTATCATTCTTACTCCTTAGGTGCTTCAGTTTCCTTAGCTGGAACCNCAAGGAATAGTCTCTCAATGAACGGGCCGCAGGTGGCGGTGGTGGAGGTGGTGGTCCTCTACCCTGTCCTTCCCCTTCGGCAACCATTTCGCCCTTTAAATACCCTTCAAACAATGGGTTGAAGGTGAACTCAAAAAACTGAGACAAATCAGAAACAGTTTCCTCCACGGATCGGTGAAGAAAAATTCGGCGTCTACTACGTCTCAACCGCTTCAAAAATACTTGCTCGGGCTCAGAGAAAATGAAAATGTCAGGCTCGTGGTCGGTTTGCATAAACCTATAAACCTGCACAATATGCAACTCCGAGCAATAATGAGAAACTGCCTCAAAGAACCAAAGAGTTCTTTGAGGCTAAGAAAAATAAAAAGGAAACAGTATAAACCCGACTAATAGAATTAAAAATTGCCTCCCCGGCAACGGCGCCAAAATTGATGAGGCTATCGCGNGGTTGCCTTTGAGCAGTTGATTGTGCAATCTGAGCTATCTGAGTCTCCAAGTGCTTGTTGTGAGCTTGCATTGCCTCCATATTTTTCTGCATCTGCAACATCATATTTTTCAGTGCCTCTGAAATTTCACCACTAGATTAAACTGGCAATGGTGGTGCTAATAGTGGTGGCCTGCTGAAACCCTGTGGGTGTGGTGGTACATATCTCTGCAAATGCTGTGGTGCCTGCTGAGATGATATAGCTTGCTTAGGATTATGTACATTGCTATTGTTCTTGTAGGATAAGTATGGGTGATCCTTTCAGCCTGGATTATATGTATTGGAAAATGGGTTGTTCTTGTACGCTTGAAAGGCACACACTTGCTCCACTGAACTGGTACATGACTGGGAACTATGACCGAATGAACCACAGGAATCACATAAAGGGTCAGTGCATCCCGAAAGTACAGGTACAAGTGATGGTGGAGGAGTTGTAGTACCAATCTTATTAAGCTTCTGAANACCTAACCACTCTAACTAATATAGCTAGGGAAGTAAGGATCGAATCCACAGGGAAGCAATTAAACCTATTAGATCTAAAAAGTTCAGACTGTGTAAAGGGCCTTTGAGTGACAATTGTCATCAAGAAATTAACTAGAATTAGAGCTAAATTGAAAGAGGAATTTAATTAATGACTAAACCTAGGACATCAGTTCACCACAGATCAAAAACGAATTGCACATAAATAATTAATTAGATTATCAATTTCCTTGAATTAAGGTCCACTAATTCTCTCGAATCTAGTCCCCTTCAAAACTCCTCGAATGGCTCTCNATTATGAGTGGCAATTTCATCAATCAGTTCATATGCAGCATTGACCTCTTGGTTCATGAATCGACCATTAGCAGCAGAATCTAACAAAGCTCTACTCTTACTACCCAAACCATTGTAGAATGACTANTCTTACCTCTCGGCATCAATTTCAACAATATCAAACTAACAACTAAACCTGGCCAGTATTTAATTGAAAGCAGTAAAAATTGACAATAGGAATTCAAGTACATTAATAATTAAACTAATATTTATGAGCAAAACATCACCAATTAATCCATGGATCCTCTAGTCCTAGAAAAGGAACTACTCACTCATAATTGAAAGAACAAAAACTAAATCAATAAAAGCAATTAAAATCCTAAGCAAGATTAAACTAAACAGACCAACAATAATCAATTTAAGCATAAAATTAAAGAAACTAAAAGCATGAATTAAAACTAATAATGAACATTAATGAAAAGTAAGAATTGAGATTGAAATAAAACCTGAATATTATTGATTGAAAGATTAAATAGAATTCTACACTTAGAGAGAATTTTTAGAGTAAACTAGGGTTTGTAAAGTAAGAAAGGCGTAAAATGACCAAATTCCAAGACTAAACATTAAATACTTAGGTTAAACAAGTCGAAAACACGCGCAAATCCCCTTCAGATTCACCCGCCCGGAGGGGTCCGGGCGAGCAGCCCTCACCCGGGCGCACATCCTCGATCCGAGCTGGTGGCTTGCTTTGGCTCCGTTTCTCAGTTTTTGCTCGTTCTTCCTTAATTACTTCTTTAATTCTTCGTTTTAGCACTTCTAGTCTTCAATTAAGCTTCCCAAATGACTTCAACTCTTCACTAACTTCTTCAAGTGCTTCAAAAGGCTCGGAAAACAACAATAAATCATCGATTCCTGTAAAATCTAATAAAAAGCACAACAAACACTTGAAATAGCAAAAGTTAGTAGAAATGGCTCAAAAGAGTCGTATTAGAGCTAAAAATCAATCGGGATTGGGGGTAAAATACATATAAAATATCAACTTATAAGTAGTTAGAGGAGCATGTATAAACGTGTTGGTGATCCATGTGTACATTTGGTAAGAGACTAAGACATTTAAATTTGAGAGGATGGCATGTTATGTTCCGTTAAATTGTTATTTACGAATACTTTGTTTTCAATTACAGCTATCTAGTGGAAGAATTGATCTCCACATGCGAAGTGAAGTACATAACCTTTTTGTGTCCCCATAGAATCTCTGGAACCGAATGCAAGAGAAGTTTTTTGGAGGTAGTTGGATATGTGAAACGAGTGTTCATGTGTGAACTCCAGAACAAAGATTCACACACTCAGCTTGTTTTAGCCCCTTGCAATGAAAAGTATGAACTTACTTCTAATTTTACTCTTTACATGCTTTGTAGTGAACTGGTTAAGTATGGATGACATGATTAATTATTGTAATTTTTGTAGCAATCATTGGATTCTAATGGCAATTGATTTAAGTGAGGGGGTAATCTATCAATTTGACCCATTGGCTCAACATCATCCACGTCAATTGAGTTGTGAGAATGTTTTTGACCTGTAATGCATTATAATTCATGTTTTAGCAAAAAGTGTTGTTCAATTATTTTATAGTTGTGTTCAATGGGATATATTTTATTTCAGTGCTTACAAGTCTTACCGAGCAATGAAGAAAGAATGTTCAAAATTGGTGTTCAATGTCACATGAGTTCAGGTACGTATACGTGTGACCTTGTGTGTCTAATTACATTTAACCTTAGTATATTATAGTGGGATTTAATGAGAAGTTCTCTTTTCCGTATATTTTCAGTGCGCCCAACAAAGTAGTGGTTTGGATTTTACGTGATGAAATATATGCTTGACATAATGAAGCAAATGCGCGAATGGAAGGGTGATGTTAAGCAAATTGAAGGTTAGTTGGAAGCATCAAAGTTTAAGTTTAATTTTATGGCACTTATCACTTCTTTGGGTTACTCAAGCCTTCTTTGGCTATGAACACCACTTTCTTTGAGTCTTGTGTTGTTGCTTGTATTTGGAGGTGATACTTTGGGATTTTGGTGAAATTTCGGAGAGAAAGTGGTTATGAACACCACTTTCTTTGGGTCTTGATGTGTTGTTGCTTATATATGCATGCCCTCACACTCACAGTCACATACTTTTGAACTTTGTAATGACTTATATATTATTGTGTGATTTGTCTTTTAAAGTTTTAACATGGAAGTTGAAAGTACTAGTAATAATACTCGATATATATACTTGATTTATATATGTTATGGACTTATTGGATGTACTACGTTGTATTTGATGGCTCTAATTATTTAAATCATGGTAGTTTTGTTTTAATTGTGGCTATTGAAATGAGTTTCGTTGGTGCTCTTTCGAATTACATTTTTCCTCTCTTGGAAGAAGTGTTTGTGTTGAAGATTGCCACGCTCAAGTGAGGATTTTCTTTGGTTTGGTGTTTGTTTTGATAGTGATGCTTACAATTCTTTTTGATATTTTTTTGTTAATGATCACATGTTTGTTGTGCTAAACACCTCATTTTGATTGAATATGTGGGATACTTGTTGAAAGAAAGCCGAAGTGTGCACTATTGAGGTTTAAAGACAGTTGTATCATGTATAATTCAGTTTCGGGTTTTCTTGTCTATTTCTTTCATTTCTTGGTTAGTGAGGAAAGCTGGTTAAGAGTTTTCAACTAAGCAATGTGTGGTGAAGGTTGATGATGTGAGACTTGAGGATTGGTAAACAGTCGGATTAATAATACTTGATTTATATACTTACATGCTTTCATGCCCGGTTTATATACTTGATTTATTTATGTTGCATGTAATAATACATATATATGCTATATTTTTCCGCCTTTTCTTTACTCATGTCAAACTATTTTGGTTATTTTGTAGGACTATGTTGCAAGGTCGGCGACATACAACAAAAGAGAATTGGATGAGGTTCGTGAACAGTGGATGAGATTCTTTAGACTAAATTTCTTGTTGTCGTGAATGTAATGTTGCATTTTATGTATTCATCGCAAACTTTCGAATTAAATTAGTTTGGTTATTTTGTAGAAACATTCGAGTTAATTGATCGTTGTATTATATTATGTTTACAATTTATTAATTATTAAAAAAATATGAAATACTAATTTTGTTGCAAATTCAATTATTGTAATTTATATATAATAGGCTAAGATCAAAAATCGAACAGGGACCATGCAAGCTATAAAATGGGAATATAAGAAAATATGTGCATATATGCTATTAGTATCGTGTGTAACAACAATGATACTAATAGCCGACTTATTAATATCATTGGTACAAGAAAGAAAGGATACTAATAGGCATCATATTAGTATCCTTTCTGACCAAGAAACGATACCAATAGGAGGACTATTAGTATCCTTTCTGACTCAGAATTGATACTAATAACCCTCAAACAAATTGTCCACATCCCACTATTAGTATCGTTTGTTAGAGAAACGATACTTATAGAAATTATTGGTATCGTTTTTTACCAATGATACTAATAGATGATGCTATTAGTAACTGCTCCATTTGTTACCAATTAAAAACGATACTAATAAGGCTAAATCAATGATACTAATAGAGGTTTTTTTACTAGTGAGAATCTTTTCGATTTTGATTATTAACTAAGAGCTCATTGCCCATATAATTAAAACTATTCAAGAAGCGTTGTTTTTAGTTTTGATTAAAATAAACTAATCGACTACACTCTCTAATTAAGATCCTACTACTCTTTAAAATGTCAAAATACATGGGTCATGACATGAGTCATGAAAGTCTAAGAACAATTCTCAAATGATTCATAGAGCATTATACTTCATTTTAATATCATTAGGACAATCATTTGCTAAAAACACATATGTTTGATAAAAATAAGAGCAAATATAAATTGTCACAAGCTTAAATTATGACTACAATTCGAATAAATTATAGCAATCAATCCTTTAATGTAAGCACAAATTTATCCCATAGTTCTTAAAATTAAGCTTGGGACGAAAAGAAAAAAACTTACAACGAGTTTGTTGTTCTGGCGCTAAAGCTGCAGCGCCACTTGATTAAACACGCTACAATAGAAGCGTGACTACACCAAATGCGCTACGCCCCCAACGCTAGTAAAGCTGTCTCGCTAAACCCTTTGCGTGAAAACAAAATCGTGCCTGCACAACATCAACATTTACAAATCAAGCAACATTCACAGCACAAAAAATGGTAGCACGCGACCTAGGAGCGTGACTGAAGGAGTCACGCTGATGGGCTTAGCACCGTGGCTCTGGATGCGCTACCTCTTCAGCATGGCAGATGCAATGACGCTACGCAACTAGCGCTTGTTGTTGTGTTTTGATGTATTGTTTTGCTTTGAGCTTGATTTTGATGATGATCCATTTTATCATCCGTTATTCGAAATGCTCTACAAGTAGATTACGTGAAGATAAGGGTTGTTATCTCATGACAACCTTGTAAACTTTTGTCAATATTTTCGGTAAATATGCAAATTTACCTAGAATAGTAATAAATAAACGAATTTATTACATTTTTGCAATAATTTTAGTCAATAAGCGAGTTTACGCAAAATAGTAATAAATAAGCGAATTTATTACATTTTTTCAATAATTTCAGTAAATAAGCAACTTTACTCAAAATAATAATAAATAAGCGAATTTATTACATTTTTTCAATAATTTCAGTAAATAAGAGAATTTACTAAAAATAGTAATAAACAAACGAATTTATTACATTTTTTCAATAATTTCAGTAAATAAGCGAATTTACTCGAAATTGTAATAAATAAACGAATTTATTACATTTTTTCAATAACCTCAGTAAATAAGCGAATTTACTTGAAATAGTAATAAATAAGCGAATTTATTACATTTGTACAATAATTTCATTAAATAAGCGAATTTACTCAAAATAGTAATAAATAAGCGAATTTATTACATTTTTTCAATAATTTCAATAAATAAGCGAATTTACTAAAAATAGTAATAATTAAGCGGATTTATTACATTTTTTCAATAATTTAAGTAAATAAGCGAATTTACACAAAATAGTAATGAATAAACGAGTTTATCACATTTTTTTCAATAATTTTAGTAAATAAGCGAATTTACTCAAAATAATAATGAATTAGCGAATTGGTTACATTTTTTTTTCCAGTAATTTCAGTAAGTAAGCGAATTTACTCGAAATAGTAATAAACAAACGAATTTATTACATTTTTTAATAATTTCTGTAAATAAGCGAATTTACTCAAAATAGTAAGAAATAAGCAAATTTATTACATTTTTTTCAATAATTTCAGTAAATAAGCAAATTTACTAAAGATAGAAATAAATAAGCGAATTTATTACATTTTTTCAATAATTTTGATAAATAAGTGAATTCACTCAAAATAGTAATAAATAAGCAAATTTATCACATTTTTAAGCGAATTTACTCGAAATAGTAATAAATAAGAAAATTTATTACCTTTTTTTCTAAAAATTACATTATAAAGCAAATTTATTCAAAAAATACTAATTTATCAGCTAAGTATTAAATGTTTTGTTAAATAAGCGAATTTATTAAAATATATTTCTATAAAGGAAAGTCGATTCCAGTTTCGAAAGCCATTGCTTTCTAAAATTTGATACGCCCATTGGTTAATGAGGAGCTCATGGCTCTTGATATAAAAGGTCTCGAAAAACGTTTTGAGCATACTTTGATTGTCGTTTTACTAAGACTCAATCCAAGTGGGGGCTAACTTCAAACACCTAATTTAGTCCCCCTTTCCCGCGGCAAGACTCTGTGATGATTAAAAAAAAACTCATTTCTTTAGAAGATTAGATAATTGAGTATACTTGGGCATAAAAATATAAATTTTGGATATTATAAAAGTCCCATTCTTATTTAACAAACTTTTTTTTTTTTAATTATCCCAATGCTTTTTATATATTATGTTAAATAAATAAATAATATATTAATAATAAATAAATGAATAAAAAATCAAAAATCAAAATCAAAATCAAAAAATCTTTTAAAAACACAGCGCAATTAATTTAGTCACGCTGACAGCTCAACTTGACTAAGTTAACAGCGCTACCCTAGCAGCTTTGTAGGGTTTCTCGCGCTACTGGGCTAGCGCGATTCGGCGTATCACGCTAGCAGGCCAGTGCAATTAGGGTTCTCACGCTGCTATAAAAATCTTCATTTTCTTCATTTCTCAACACCTTTTTTTACTCATTCTCTCCCTCATGCTTAATTAATCCGACTATTGCTTCTTTAACACCCTCATTTTATAAACAATTATTTACTATTTATTTACTATTTATTTTACTTTAAAAGTGGCTACAAATTTTGATAATATTGACATAGTAATTCGAAATTCTGCTCAAATTACTACTCGACGAAGACAATCTTCAAAGGAGAAGTGGTACGTTTCCTGAGAGCCCTAAAAATCATGTTTATGGACTTTTAGTTGTTGTTTCACTATTTATCTATCGCTTTATCACATTATTGTTAAAGGACTTATATTGATTATTTGCAACGCTTAATCAAGATAATTCTTTCGGACAAATCTAATCATGTTAGGCTCCCTAAATCAATTTTAATAACGGCTTGAGTTAAATTTATTAGTTTTTTGTGTGTTATCACTAACAATTTAATGTTATTTTTTTTAATATTGTGAATTGATAATTGTGTGATTCTAATTACAATTTGCGTATGGTTAAGAGGAAACTAGTAATGGCCGCCTATGGGCTAACCCGATGCACTCCGTCATGTTAGTACCTTAGCCGTCGAAACCAATCTTTGGTTCGCTCGACCACAACTTGGAGTCATCCCCATGGGATCGGAAAGGATTTTCGTGTAATTTAGACAAACATCCCTTATTCGAGTCCCATTCGTATCAAATCTTCGTATCTAATCTAAATACACTGTTTATGAGTTTAGTTCCTAAAATTCATTGGCCACTCCTTATTAGCATGGTTGGTATTGGTATTGAAGATTCCCCCAAAAAATGATTTAAAATTGGGTTAAAAGGGAAAAAAGAGCAGCGCTGGAAAGTTAACTACGCTACCTTCCTAGCGTTACAAACGTTCCGGCACTGACATTGTAGCGTCATAGGAATTTTAACGCTGCAAGGTCAACGTGGGAAAATCTATAGCGCTACGTCTGTAACGTGGTACAAGTTCTAGCGCTCCATTTCAGTTGAAAAAAAGGTCTAATTAATTCATCTCATCTTCCCTTAAGTCAACGTTTAGGTCAAATTTGAGCCTATGGATGGTTTGGGGAAGGTGACTAAAAAATATAGAGTGCCTAAAAAATCACGGGCCCCTACAAGTATCAACTCATCCTAAATTTCGACTCGAAATGCAATTAATACTCTACGACCTTAACAAAGGATTCACTTCACAATAACCATAGCATGTGCACGAAGATAAAAAAAAAGGACTTTAATAAGTTTGTAACATGGCCAGGATGATAGGAAGGATAAATTTGGAATAATGTGGTGGAATGTAGGGTATACACATAGAAAAATGCAGAAAATCGTCAACAGCTCTAAAGTGTGTCAACAACATTCTCCAACAACCAATTCCAACCAAATTAAACCCAACTTCTTCTTTAATTCACATCAAAACCATAATTCTTATAATCAACAAAACAACCAACTATATGACAAACTTTACACCTCTTACGTTTTCATGAATTTACTTTGAACTTTGAGATTTCATTTACTTCACTTTTTTCATACCTTTTCAACTTTCAAATTTATTATGCTTTTATAATTTTTCCACTTTAGTTTCCATGCATAATAAAATTCTAGGTTCACGACTCTTAATGATTTGTCTTTACTTAAATTCAATAAACAATAAATAGAATCATCACACATACATACCTAGGCCATGAATAAATTATAACTTTTCAATTAACTTGAAAAGACCTAGACATTGGTATGCATAGCCTTAAATGTGAGAACTGTAATCAAATTAACCTCACTAAACAGCAATTCCAACAATTTTCACCAAAAATCCTCCAAGACAACCATCAAAAGTACATCAACAACATCACAACCACTCCAACTCCCCCAAACCAAGTTTGGGCATATTAACAACAAATGTAGCACGGCTAATGACTAAAAATACAAATAGAAAGGTAAAAGCTCAAAACATGGGACCAAGGGAAATATATGTACGGAAATGACTAAAATATATAATTTTGGAGGCTTCTAAAAGAAATGAAGGCCTTTTATCATGCGAAACATGCACAAAACCACAACTAACCACAACTGAAGCTACTCGAATCCAATGTCAAACCCAAGATCACAATTGCACCAGGAACTAAGCACACAAGAAAGAAAAATATGAATAATATCATATGAAAAAGTGGCTTAAATCCTCCTGTTATCACAGTTCAAGTCCAAGACCCAAGCAAGGTTGAGGAGAGTTGACCAATACAAGGAATTCAAGCAATTACACTCAAGAAATAGTCAACAAATCACACATGTGGATTCATCCACAGTCAAGAGTCATAAAGTTTTCAAAATAAGCACAAGGGGTATAGAAGTAGTCAATTTCACAAAATAAACTCAAGTTGGGACGAGAATTATTCATTAGTCAATGTCTCTCTAAAATTAATCCTAACAAAAACAGTACAGTATTTTTGGTCACGTGTAAACTCCCACTCCTAACGAATGGTACAAACCATGCAACAATCCTAAGATAGCAATAAAACTACACTAAAAAGCAATAAAACTAACTAAAATAGGAAAGCAATAAAATACTTACCTCCCCCAAGCCGAACTCAGCAATGTCCTCATTGCTAGAGGGAGAAAAAAACTACTAACCTACGGGTTGCCTCCCGCAAAGCGCTTGTTTAATGTCATTAGTGTAATACCCGACATTTTCACGTATTTTAAGAAAGTATTCTTGTACTTTATTCGTATAATTTTAGTATTTTTAATGAAAAAAATAAATATGTCAATGGGCATATTAAATAAAAATAAATTAATAAAAATAAAATAATTAAAATAAATAATAAGTTAATTATTTGTGTTCTTAAATAATATTTTTATGTTAAAAATATTTTAAAATGCTTCTTAAAATAGAATCTTCAAAAGTTTCCTAATTTATTTTGAGGCAAGGGCCTAAAGGTAATTTCCACTTGTTAGTATTAGTATGGGCTTTTCCAAATCCTAATTTGGGGCCTATAAATACCCCTTAAAAACTAAAATTTCAGACTTTCTTGCTCATAATAGTCATTAGGATTTCAAAAATATAGAGAGAAGAGAGAAAAAAAAGAGAGGATTGTGATCATTTCCGAAAAAAAAAGAGAAGAAAAAAGAACTGCAATTGTGCAGTTTGAGAAAAAAAATATTTTTTGGGGTTGCCTCGGGATCCGTTCCAGCCGCACCTCCCTCGTGGACAGAGGTTAGCCTTCGTGGAGAAAAAAAGAACCTGGACAGAGGTTAGCCTTCGTGGAGAAAAAGAAGGAAACTACTCTCCTATTTTTTAGGGGAGGCGGTTATTCACCTAAGAAGACCGTTGAAGATGTTTCCTAGGTCTCAATGCTATAAATTCAGCTCACTAATCAGTCCAAAGACACAAGGACAGCTGACTGTAAAAAACTCCTAAGCTAAATCACTCGCATTGTACTTTAAGCAAAGTAAGTCTTACGTTCATCATAGTGAAACGGTGGAATTACTCCCACCCGCAGTTTTTCCCACTTTGGGTTTTCTGCGTCATCAAAATATTGTGTCTTGTCTACTTTAATTTCTTTCGTTTTTATACTTTGCACTATTAGTCTTTATTCATCGAATTGCATAATCTATCTAGCCGTCGTAGTCCCAACCTAAGATCGTTCTAAGCGATTTTTGGCATAAACAATTTGGCGCCCACCGTGGGGGCGACGACTAGATCTCACTAGGTGAACCTTTTACATTTAAAAGTTTCTAAACCATCCCTAGCATTCATCATGAAAACAACCTCTCCAACCTATGATGAAATGAGAGACGCTATGCTGAAAGCATACGAAGATCTGAAGAAACAACGTGAGGAAAATGAAAGACTGGCCTCTGAAAGTCAGAAGTCCATCGACGACCTTCGCAAGGAGACCGAATCTGTCAAAAGCAGAGCCTTACAGCAACACCGCAACACTGAGGACGTGCCTCGCATGATGAGTCTTACATCAGACGAAGAAGAGGACGATGATACGCGCGAGGATCACGATCAGGAGTAGAAAAACAACGACCAAGGCGATGGCCGGGATGACGAGACAACCAGGAAGATAGCTCGCATCGAGGCCCAGAACGCCAAGCTGCTGAAGATACTCAAAAGGATGCCAGGAGCACCCCTGCCCGTCGTGACTGAAGAAGAGGATGGATATGCCGCGTCTCCTTTCGTGGAAAGCATTGCTATGGCTGACATCCCTAGGAGACTAAACATCCCCCCTCCGACGAAGCTGTATGACGGTAGCACGTGCCCCATAGAGCATATCAACCACTACAAGCAGCATATGTGGCAGTACTCGATCCCGCGTCACCTCCTGGAGCCTGTCCTCTGCAAAGCCTTTGGTNCTGTCCTCTGCAAATCCTTTGGCGCAACCCTGACGGGTCCCGCCTTAGAATGGTTGTGTGATGTTAAACGCGGAACTATTACTAATTTCAAATCTTTGTGTGACAGGTTCTATGGCAAGTTCGATGCCTCCAGGAACGTCGAGAAGCAGACCAGTGACCTGTACCGCATAGTGCTGATGAAGAACGAACCAGTCCGCGACTATTTTGCCAGATTCAACAAAGAAATGATCGGCATAAAGAACTACGATGTCAGGACTGCGATTGAAGCCTTCAAAAGAGGACTGTACACAGACTCGGAGCTGTATCGCGACATGACCAAGTACCCGTGCCTGACGTTCGAAGAAGTCAAGACTAGAGCCTTAGCACAAATGAGACTCGAGGACGATATGGCGATCCGTAGAGCCTTCAACCTGACTGAAGCTGAAACTAGTCAAAGGAGCAACGATCGACGATCTCAGCGGAACAACCGACGAGACAGACGTCGAAAGCCTTACGACAGGCCTGACCGGGTAAACAATGTCAATAATGGTAACGGAACTGACACTCGTTCTGATTTTGACAGGTCCAAGAAGAATGATGCCGACACATACCCCGACATCAAGGAATACGGATTCTGTGTCGACATCGGGGGCGTGGTGAATGCCATCCAATCTCTAGGGAACGTAGCCAGATGGCCAAGGAGGAGCGACAAACCATCCGAAAACAAAGACAAATCTCGATGGTGTGACTATCACGCTGACCATGGACACACCACTGAAGAGTGCAATGCCTTGAGAAAAGAAGTGGCTTATTTACTCAAAAAGGGTTTTCTTAAAGAACTGAAGGGCAAAGGAAGCTCAAATGCCCGAGACACGTCTGGACGAAATCCTCCTAAAGCACCCCCTCCAAACAAGGTAATCAATGTGATTTCTAGTGGATCTGATATTTGTAGACTAACCTATTCTGCAGCTAAGAAAGTAGCAAGAATGAGGACACCTGAAAACGTCATACCAAGTGACGCAGCACCGAGCCGCGACAAGGAGCTCGAGTCCATGACAATAGCCTTCGACGAAAACGACTTGGGAGATTACAGAGAAGAACATCACGATGGATTGGTCATATCCCTCACGATAGGAAAATGCTTGCTAAGACGAGTCTTGATCGACAGAGGAAGTTCGGTAAATGTTCTGTTCAAAAGCACCATCGAAGACATGGGGATCGACACCAACGACGTGACCCGCAGATCGACCGTGCTCGTTGGGTTCAGCGGAGAAGCTCTCAACACCGTAGGAGAAATCGTGCTACCTACGTATGCCCATGGAATGAACCTGGCGACTCGTTTCAATGTGGTAGACTGCCCATCAGCCTACAACGCCATCATTGGCCGACCTTGGATTCACATNGGCCGACCTTGGATTCACAGAATGAAGGCAGTCCCGTCAACGTACCACCAGACGATCAAATTCCCTACAAAGTGGGGAGTGCAAGAGATCAAAGGAGAAAGACAACAAGCTCGCAAATGTTACAACACGACGATGAAGCCATCCAAGATGACGGCGTAGCAATTACAGCACGGACCAGTGACGAAAGATCCTGACGAGCAACAAGTTGACGAAGTAGTGCTGGATCCCGACAAACTAGAACAGACGGTCAGGATTGGCGCGTCACTGGACCCAGGTATAAGAACTGAATTAGTCAATTTTCTCAAGACTAACATCGATTGCTTTGCTTGGACACATGTAGATATGACAGGTATAAGCCCAGACGTCATAACCCACAAGTTAAATGCCAACCCAAGCTTCAAACCAGTCAAACAGAAAAGGCGCAAGTTTGCCCCAGAAAGAAACCAAGTCATCAACGACGAGGTTCAGAAACTCATCGAGACTGGGAAAATAAGGGAAGTAAAGTACCCCGACTGGCTAGCAAACGTCGTGGTAGTAGCCAAGAAAAACGGCAAGTGGAGAGTGTGCATAGACTTCACATATCTCAACAAGGCTTGCCCCAAGGATCCATTTCCACTTCAGCACATAGACGCCATGGTAGACGCAACAGCGGGACATGAATTGTTGACGTTCATGGATGCCTACTTAGGATACAATCAAATCTTGATGCACCCGGAAGATGAGGAGAAAACAACATTCATGACGGACAAAGGAGTTTACTGCTACAAAGTCATGCCATTTGGACTCAAAAATGCTGGAGCGACGTACCAACGACTAGTCAACAAAATGTTCAAAGATTTACTAGGAGAGACAATGGAAGTTTACATCGATTACATGCTCGTCAAGTCTAAGACAGCTAAGGATCACGTGACGCATCTAAGTCAATCGTTCGACGTGTTTCGAAGGTATGGTATGAAATTGAATCCCACCAAATGCTCGTTTGGAGTAAGCGCAGGGAAATTCCTAGGATACGTCGTCACTCAGCGAGGCATTGAAGCAAGTCCAGACCAAATCTGGTGAACATCCAGTCTCCAAGGAACGTCAAGGAGGTCCAGAAACTCACGGGACGCGTCGCGGCATTAAATAGGTTCATATCTAAGTCGTCAGACAAATGCCACTTATTCTACAACGTCCTGAAGAAAAACAAAGGGTTCAACTGGACAGAGAAGCACAAGGAAGCTTTGCAGCAGTTGAAGCAATATTTAGCCTCGCCTCCACTGCTGTCTAAGCCCGACGCTGACGAGACCCTACAGTTGTACCTAGCAGTCAGTGAAGTGGCAGTCAGCGCCGTCTTAACTAGAGAGACGAAGGAACAGCAACTGCCCATCTACTACGTCAGTAAGTCTCTGCTCGACGCAGAGACCAGGTACCCTTTAATTGAAAAACTAATCCTTGCATTAATTACTGCCGTTAAAAAATTACGCCACTACTTTGAGACACATCAAGTAGTGGTAAAAACTAACTTTCCCATCAAGTCAGTTTTACGCAGACCAGACTTGTCAGGCAGAATGGGAAAATGGAGCATAGTCCTCAGCAGCTACGACATTAAGTACCAGCCAAGAACGACGATCAAATCCCAAGCACTTGCAGATTTTGTGGCAGACTTCAGTCCTGAACTAAGCCCAAAAGCAGAACAGGAACTCAAACGAATCAACGAAGTGGTAGAAGAGACAGTCTGGACAATGTTCTGCGACGGGTCATCAAATCAACGTGGAGCAGGTTTGGGACTCGTCCTGAAGTCGCCACAAGGGGACATGATAGTACAATCCATAAGCTGCGATTTTAAAGCCACCAACAACGAAGCAGAATACGAAGCCCTCATAGCGGGAATGACGGTTGCCAAAGACCTTAGGGCGACTGGACTCAACGTATACAACGATTCACTCCTAATAGTGAGTCAATTGAATGGGGAATTCGCAGCCAAAGATTCCAAAATGGCAGCCGACCTAACCTTAGCCAAAGAAAAAGCCAAAACTTTCAACCCATTTTCAATCAAACAAATCCCAAGAGACAAAAATAGCCAAGCCGACGCACTTGCGAATCTAGGCTCAGCACTCAGAAAATCTCCCTTCAAAACCATTCCCATGGTACACCTGACTAAGCCATCCGTTGACATGTCCTACGTGCCAGAAATTTTGGAAATATCCGACGAAGCAAACTGGACAACTCCAATAGTCAACTACCTGAAGCATGACATCCTGCCCGACGATCCTTAGGAAGCAAGGAAACTAAGGTTCAAAGCTTCTAAGTATACAGTATTACATGACGTATTATTTAAATGTTCTTCCACAGGTTTACTGCAAAGATGCCTCGTCGGGGACGAACAAAAGGCTATGTTGCAAGAACACCATGATGACGAATGTGGCAATCATTCTGGAGGACGAAGCTTGTCTAACAAGCTGCTCCGTATGGGATACTTTTGGCCAAACCTGAAGAAAGATGCAGAAGAATATGTCGCCAAAGCCACAGTTGCCAAAGATATGCAGGAGTGACACATAGACCGCCTGAAGAATTGCATCCAACACTTTGTCCATGGCCCTTCATGAAATGGGGGGTGGACATAGTTGGAAAACTCCCTCCGGCACCAGGACAAAAAGTGTTTTTATTAGCACTGATGGACTACTTCTCTAAATGAATCGAAGCAGGTTAATTTAGCCAGGTACGAGACAAAGAAGTCGTTTCATTTCTCTGGACTAACATCATATGCAGATTTGGAATCCCACCAGAGATAGTCTGCGTCAACGGATCTCAATTCTCAGCGACAAGACTAGACAGTTTTGTGACAAATGGAACATCAAGCTACGTATGTCAACGCCGAGGTATCCACAAGCCAATGGACAAGCAGTGTCGAGTAACAAAGTTATCATTGCATCACTCAAGAAAAGACTCAACTCAGCCAAAGGAAGATGGGCTGAAGAGTTGCCTGCGGTTCTATGGGCAAACAGGACGACGCCTAGAACATCGACGGGACAAACCCCGTTTTCCCTAGTCTACGGATGCGAGGCTGTCCTGCCATCAGAAGTACGAATCCCAACTGCCAGATACGGTCTCATGACAGAAGAGCAGAATCAAGACGAGATGGCCTCCAACATCGACACGCTTGAAGAACTAAGAGAAGACGCATATCTAAGAATGGCGACGCATCAGCAAATCGTCGCAAAAAGCTTCAACAAAAAAGTTAAGGCAAGAGTGTTCAGAATTGGGGACTGGGTATTAAGGAAAGTATTCCAAAATACCAAGGACCCGACAGATGGTAAGCTGGGGCCAACCTGGGAGGGACCGTATCAAATCGTCGACATAGCAGGCAAAGGGGCGTACAGACTAGTCTCACGAGATGGTAAGACCGTTCCAAGAAGTTGGAACGCGACACACCTTAAGCTTTACCACTTTTAAGTCAAAAGTGCAAAGGTAACAAATTTTCTCTAAGTTTTTCACTTCGTTTTACACTTCAACGAACAAGTACTGACTTATGCATCGGAGGGCCGTTGGCAAAAACGCCAACGGCCAGTCCTAACGATGCGTCTATGCAGGACCTGCAGGATCTAAACTCTAGAGACCCGTCACGATGACACAGTCTAAGCAGTCTGACGCAAAGTAAATATCAGACGAAGCACGCCAGAAGGTACCTAATCAAGGCAGAGCTTCGTCAGATATTAAGGGGCAAATGTACACATCTAACCTAGTCCCCCGATACGCTAGACCAACAAGGCACCGCGACGCCTAGTCTAAGAGCAACAGTAATAAAGGCCTTAAAACGAGACTAAAAATAATGTCTCGTCATCTCCTACGCCTGCAACACATAAATAACGACGCGCGATAAAACACATAACATAAGCAGTCAAAAACCATAGTGATATACCAACAAAAGTGACTGAAGAAATTAAAAGCAAACACACAGCATGTCAACAAAATCAATCTAAGCACGTAGAAACATTCAAAGATGTTTAAAAGTCACAAATACTAAAGTTCCTAGTCGTTTCCACGAACGACAAAATAACAAAGTACTGAGTCGTTCCCATGAACGACGTAACAAAACATACAAGTAAATTGTTCAAAAAGCCCATGCAACGGCCATCAACAGACTTAATGTTTAAAGCATTAAAAATTCAAATGTAAAGTGGCCAACAGTCACGCCACGTCTTCGTCATCCTGGTTCGTCTCAGCAGCAAGCTGATCTGCATCAGTAGAAGCAGGGGCAGACTCAGCAGTAGATTTCTGCTCCTCAACGGTCGCTTCTTCGTCAACCAGATCAGCCATACTCCCAATTCCAGCCAGGTACCTGTCTAGTTCGGCTTGAGCATCCTCCAACGTCAGTTGTCCATCCACAAACGTCTTCAAGACCTTGGCGCGACCAAACAAGATGTCAAGGGCCTTAGAATTCTTGGCATCCTCCTGAGCAGTGTGGAGCATCTCTTCCAAGTTCGTCTTCTCAGTCTCCAGCTTGAGCAAAGAAGCCTTGAGACTAGTCATTTCAGCCTCGGTCTTTTTCGCCTTCTCCTTAGCCACGTTCAGAGCAGACTGGGCAGACTTGACATCCTTCTCATACGAGACTAGACGATCCCTCATAGCAAGAGTATCTTGGAGAGACTGCACAGAGCAAAAATGGTTTAAGTAAAAGAAATCCGGTTAAGGGCAAATGAAACACAATAAAAGGAGACAAACTTACATGCAGCTGAAGGTTGATGGCTTCGCTTATCACTTCCGCAGGAGTCATCTTCTCCAGACGTTTCTTAGCCGCCGGAACTAGAAGCTTCTCAGCAGAAGGCCAGTTAGAAGTAGTATCGGCTGTCTCAGCCAAGAAATCCTCAGGGAGCGTGATCAGCAAAGCACGACTCTGGGACGACGAACTCCTTGTGGACGCCCCTCGCTCAAACCTTGGAGGTGGAGGACGAACCAGGTTAGGTTTCGTCTCAAGAATCTGGACGTCAGTAGGATCAGAACTCAATTTCTTCTTCTTCGAAGCACGCTCAAACATCTCATCCATCGACATTTTGCCACTCGCACCCTTACTAGAAGTCGCACCTGAAAAGCAAGACGAGACTGCAATCAGATAAAATGGAAGATAACCGCAACAATAAAAAATGCTTGATACGACAAATACCTGAAGCCATATCAGGATCCTCACTAGCAGTAGCCGCACTATGTTCTCCTTCTGCCTCGTCTTCTGCTACAGTAGGACGAACGAACGTACGATCTTCGACGCTGAAAGTACTGAGGAACTCTTCCACCTTAGCAGCACTGTCAGCCTTAGGTCGCAACAAGCTTGAACCAATACCTACAAGAAAGGAAAACATAAGCAAACAAGTCAATCAATTGGAAAATATCAAAGCGAAACGAAGGGTCTGTACCTTCGAAACGCCACTGATTTGGAAGCCAATTCACAAATGCATCTAGAGACGATTTCTTCACAAATACAAAACGAGGACGCCAACCCCTATCGTTGGAATAACCCGATTTCTCCACTAGCGGACGAGCACCACGCTTTAGCACCAACGCGCAACTTTTGTCTTCCTTCACTTGAATTTTGTAGCAAACCATCAAATCAAAAACATTAAGAGGTTTCTTCGCAAGAGGGTTAAGCCCTTCAAAGACATGCAAGACCCACCAAGTTTGGGGCATCAATTGGCCAGGTCCGACTGACAAAGCCTCCATCAACGACTTAGAAAGAGGGGAAAACTCATAATTAAACCCTAGCTTAAAAGGATATTCGTACATCAACACAAAACCCTCTGGGCAGTCGACAGCAGGTCGTGCCCCCGGAGCCTCGATCACCGCCTCTTTTGGAAGACCACCAAGAACCCTAAAAGCTTCCACTCCCGTCTTGTCAATCGAACTCAGAGGTTCCACCTCGGAAGATTTCTCTTTCGGCTTCCCCATTTTTTCTAGAAGTCTAAACGAAAATCTAGATCTCTTTGGTGAAACAATTCTACTAGACATCCAAGGTAAAGTTCAATGGAAGCAAAATTCAAGAAGCAGAAAAAGTAAAATACCTGGAAATTTGTTGAAGGAAAGCATAGTCACGCCTCTCGGAACGCAGCTACAGTACGACGCTCTTCCGGATTCCTCCTTTTTGTCAGTTTAAATTTTTTCAAATTTTTTATCTTTTATCTTTTGTAAAATTGTAAAAGTTAAAAGTAAAGGACATTTATAGGCAAGTAGTTGGGGAGGGCAATTATTAGGCGCGGTTACCAAGAGATAGTGGGAAGTTATTTCACAAGAGTGGGATTATTGCTCTTCAACTGCCAAGTTGCCGAGTCAATAATCCAGGGCAAATTGTTATGGTCGATTTTCTCTAACTAGACTCGACCCCAGACGAGCCAGTAACCGTTGGTCCGAGATTCGTGGGAACCGTTGAGCAGTTCCAATTAATTCCTCAGCAGATTCAGAGGGTTGAACAAGTCTACTGGGAAGGTACATTGAACCTGGACAGAGGTTAGCCTTCGTGGAGAAAAAGAAGGAAACTACTCTCCTATTTTTTAGGGGAGGCAGTTATTCACCTAAGAAGACCGTTGAAGATGTTTCCTAGGTCTCAATGCTATAAATTCAGCTCACTAATCAGTCCAAAGACACAAGGACAGCTGACTGTAAAAAACTCCTAAGCTAAATCACTCGCATTGTACTTTAAGCAAAGTTCATCTTACGTTCATCATAGTGAAATGGTGGAATTACTCCCACCCGCAGTTTTTCCCACTTTGGGTTTTCTGCGTCATCAAAATATTGTGTCTTGTCTACTTTAATTTCTTTCGTTTTTATACTTTGCACTATTAGTCTTTATTCATCGAATTGCATAATCTATCTAGCCGTCGTAGTCCCAACCTAAGATCGTTCTAAGCGATTTTTGGCATAAACAGTGTGGATTTATGATGATTTTATGAAGTTTAGATTGATTTTTAAAGGCGTTGAAAATAAAATAAATTGCTGTCCAAAATTTATAATTATGAAATTCAATTGAATAAATATTTTGATCATGTTTTGGGTTATGAAAAATTGTTCTAAGGTGTAGATTGGTTTCATAAGTATGTTGGTTGATTGCAGAAGAGTTTTATCATGAAATTTTAATGTTTTTATAAGTTTTTCATGACTTTAAAGTTTATAAATAAATCTGTAATTTTAATAAAAACAATTTAAAGTAAGTTTAAAGTGTTCATATTATGCTAGTATGATCACATATGAATTACATGATGCTACATATAATTTTTAGTATATTTTATGAATTTTAAAAGTGGTTTTAAGCATGTTTAACATGCTGTCCAGAATTTATAAATTGAATTATTAGGCTGTTAGAGTATGTAATTAGTATAAATTGATCATATAAATTAAGTAATACATTGTATGATTGATTTAATTTAAGTGGTTTTTGAAGTGTCTCAAGGAGTTTTAGTAATCTTATATTGTTGTCCACTTTTCTAAAGTGGCACAAAAATTATACTAAGGTTTTGTAAAGCATAAATAAGTTCCGAAAACTAAGTAGTCATGCAATAGAAAAGTTAAAGTGTAGTATGGAATTGAATCGAGACAACGTAAGGAAGTTTTGGACAAAGTACCAATTTAGAAGTTAGTTATAGTTGTTGTAGAATTTAGTCAACAAGGTTTTAATTTAGTTTTGGTTTTTACCTATGTAGGAGACTTTGAACTAGTACACTTCTAGATGTTGTGGCGGAGCATCGTCACTTTACGAGGTACGTAAGTACTAAAGACAAACACAGGAGTGACAATGCATGCTTGAACAATTCTTGATTACATAAAATCTTGTATGTTTGTTTTGAATCATGAATTTATGTGCATGACAAGTTTTTAGTAGCATGTTCTTAAAGTATGATGGCATTCCACGTTAAATAGAATGTTAAATTTTTATAAGCTTGAAATGGGATTTTATGAGCAATTTAATTTTGCCAATGGTTTATTGATCAAGGAAGGAAGTTATTTTTAAGTTGGTTAGTTACTTAATCAACAAGAAAGGTAGTTGTGAATTTTATTCACATGATTAAAAGAAGTTATGAGCAATTATTTTTTATATATGTTGCCACTCACGGTTTAATGTGTGGTCAAGAAGAAAGTAAGTGATTAGCCACTCACAGTTAATGTGTGGTAAAGGAAGTTCAGTTTATTTAAAGGAAACACACAAGATTAATTAGGAATCACGTTAAATTGGAGATAATCAAATTGGCTTACTTGATTTGATGCATGTCTTTATGTGATAATGCATGAGAGTTATAATTTTGCTAGGCCTGTTAAATTACGTAAAGTGTAAGAGGACTTGCATCAAAACTCTTGGAACATATATACCTTGAGTATGAACAATGGGGGGAGCCATATGGAACAGTGATCTACGACTTCTAATTGGAGTACAAGACCTTATACTCTTTTCTATTTTTAATGCGCTAGATATCCGTCACTTCATGTGACATAGTAATACCTTCTTGGAGTTGCTCCCAAGTTGGTGCCCAATAGGGCGATGATTTTTAAGGAGGAAACTCGTTCGATGGAGGATCCATAATTTTAAATATAGTAATTAATTTAATTGTGTCCATGTACAGGAAAATGGTTGTCAAAGTTAAGTTGAGTGCATGTTTTATTTCTTATTGTTGTTGCATAGTCTTTAATAGTTATGTACCCAACTTTGCTGACTGTTTGTTTTGTGTGCATGGCTTTGCCTTGGACTTGGCCCTACGATGACCCACTTGTGATGAGTAGTTTTCTAGTAAAAGAAAATCTGCAGGTACAAGTAGGCATAAGTGATTCCATGATGGGATGGAGTGAGAGTGCTTGCTGTGTTTTGTAGCTTTACTTTATTTTAATTGCTATGAAGACTAATATTTACTTTGAAGTTCAGGTTGATTTCTAAAGACTTTTTAATATTAGTTTTTAAGGGCCATTAATGTGAATCTGAAGTGTAATAAGTTTAAAGTTGATTTTTAATTTGAGATTGTTTTGAAGTTTAGTTTTAGATTGTTTTGGTTTTAAGACTTCCGCTTTAGTACTTTGATAAATGCCTTAGCTGTTATCACGGTGGTGGTAATACTTTGGTTTTCCATATTTAGAAGTTTTAATAAATATAATCCTTATTAATTTAATATGTTTTCCAAAAAAATAAGAAGTTAGGAAATTCCAGGGTGTTACAAAGTGGTTACCAGAGCATAGATTTTGAAACAAAATGAATTTTATTTTGGGAGTTCCCTAAGTTTTATTTTTGGAAAGAGGAATTTCTTAAATTGAAAACTTTTTGAAAATGGAATTTTTCTAAAAATAGTAATTTCCGAAACTAGAAAGTTTTGAAAAATAATTATATGTGCATGTATGCAAAGAATTCAGGTATGTATTATGTGTAATTGCTTTAATACCATGTGCTGAGCTTGGGTAGGAAGTTTGGGCATGTAGTATAGACTTTTTTCTGTTCTTTCATGCATTAAAGTTCATGGTTATGGTGTTGCTTATGTGAATAGTTGGGTGTAAAGAAAATTGTATGTTAGCCACAAGACCTCTTTTTGTAGAACTGTTAGTTTTTTTTTTTTTTTTTGTTTTGGGAAGGATGGACCATTAGTCTTACGTTTGTGCAGGATGTCACATAGTATGCCTAGTAAATATACTCAAATAGGAACATTAGAGAAGAAAGACTACGAAAATCCGCCTCAATATGTCTGGAAGATACGGTTCTACTGTTGGTACATGAGTATTGTGTTGAAGTTACTACAATGGGATCAGCCTAACCATTTAGTGGCCTTGATTGCTAGGTGTTTGCTCGACCGTTCACCCTACTTAGAGATTAAGGCGAAATTTAGTGATTTCCATTTTGTTGGAGGCCTTCCAAACTATTCTAAGTATAAGGATGTTGTTAGTTAGTGGGGTTGTGATTAGAGGTTCTTGGAGGGGTATATTGCTAGGAAGGAGCAGGAGTACCAACAAATGAATGCAAATGAGGAGACCCCGCCAGCACCAAGCCTAGAAGGTATCCAAGGAAGTGAAGATCTAATGGTGGAAGAGACTCCTACGGGTTCGAAGACTGATGAGTCAAGGGATAGTTCGTGTTATGAAATTGAGAACCCAGACCCAATAATCCCGGTATGTGTTGACTTGGTAACCAAATCTAAAAAAGAGAAAGAAGAATCAGATCCTGAGGAGGACATGGAAGGAGAAGAAGAAGAAACAAATGAAGAAATGAAGGTTTACACTAAGAATGACCCGAAGTTCATACCAAGGAAATATGTGATGTCAAGAAACAAGAAAGATAATGTTAATGTTCAGAGACTTTGTTTAGTTCTAGTTAACTATTGATGTTTAATGCTTCTAATGTTTAGTTGAACAGTTTAAGTTATTGTTTACACTAGTTTGAATAAGTGGCAGTGAGCCATAAGAATTGATGAGAAGAGTTGAGTAATAAATTTGTTTTATGATTTAAAGCCTCAAGTAGAATAGAACCAAGGGAATTATTTTATTTCTTATGTGCTTTATTCTTATTTTAATGGTTGTGTAAACAATCAAGACAAAGTGAATCATTCACTCTAAAAGAATGAAATTTCTTTTATGAGATGAAATGAGAAAGTGTTTTATGATTTAAGTCTATGTTGTCCTAACTTTTAGTTAGACTTAATTTAATATAAAGGACTTTTCCTCTACAGGAGAAATAGAATGGATGAACATAACAACAATCAGCTGAATGAAGTAGTGAGGCAATTAGCTATTGTAGTTGAATAGTTAGCTTCCAGAGGAAATGGAAATGGTGGTGACCTTGCTGTGGAACTCTTTAAGAAAATTTCTCAAAGTAAGCCACCCACTTACCAAGGAGAGCACAATCCAACTGTTCTAGAGGTATGGTTGAGAGAGTTTAATAAGTTGTTTGGGCCAGTTGAGTGTCTAGAGGTACTTAAAGTGAACCATTTTGTGTATTATCTAAGAGGAGAAGCTGATTTATGGTGGTCACAAAATGAGGCTGTAATAAGGGCTATACCAGGACTTAATTGGGAAATGTTTCAGGAACAAAATGAGGCTGTAATAAGGGCTATACAAGGATTCTGTAATAAGGTTTGTAATATGGTGGTCACTTTGGTGCTTGTAATAAGGGCAGAGGAGTTTCTAGAACTTAAGATGGGGAGTATGTCTGTTACCGAGTAGTACTCTAAGTTTATAGAATTGTCTAGGTTTGCTCCTGAGGCTGTAGCAACTAAGAGGTTGAAGGCTAGTCGCTTTGAAAGAGGGTTACCCTTAGATTTACAGTCACAACTAGCTGGGCAGATCTTTGAATCCTTTGATGACTTATATGGTAGAGCTGCACACTTGTAGTCCATAGACCAAAAGAAGAAGGAGGTACAGAAGGAAGGTGAGACGAGGGAGAAAAGGAAGGATGGTGGAGGAAACTTAAACCAACAAGGGAATCATGGTGGATATAAGAGACCTCGTTTCAACAACAACTTCCGGAGTAATAGGGGAAACTATGGGAAGCCTAAGTCTGGAAATGTGAATAGGACTCAGATGGCTAGTCAAGGAGGGCGTGTGTACTTTTGCAACAAGTGTCCTAACAATCACCCAGGAAAGGACTGTGTAGGAAACCCAGTGACTTGTCGGTTGTGTAACAAACTTGGACACCGTGACTATGAGTGCTTCTCTAAGAACAAAGGAAAGGAGGGACATAATTCTCAAACTAGGGGGAATACAGCTGGGGGTCAACAAAAGGGTTTCCAAGGAAATATGGGAGGAAAGGTGACATCTCAAGTCGGAAGTAGGAATGGGAGTGGGAATGGAGGAGGACAGACCAAGACCGCAAACACTGGAAAGCTGGATGTGATGGCTCGAAGTGAAGCGGATGCTAATAAGGATGTGATCAGTGGTACTTTTTCTATTCACTCTCTTCCTGTTAAAGTTTTGTTTGATTCTGGTGCAACATACTCTTTTGTTTCCACTAAACTCCTAGAAAAGTTAAAACATGTGTTGGGAAAAGTAGATGTAGTTGATATGTCAATAGTGTTACCTTCAGGACAAGAAGTGCAATGTTCAAGGAGATTTCAAGATGTTCTTATTGAAATTGAGGGAGTGGAGTTTAAGGCTAACCAAATTGAGATTGAATTAGGTGACTTAGAAGTGATCCTAGGGATGGGTTGGTTTAGTAAACATAAGGCTGAGATACTATGTGAACCACAGAAGATCTCGTTGATGAATAAGGGTAAGAAGGTGAGCTATTGGAGGGCAGAAAGACCGAAACACAACAAAATAGTGTCAGTAATGAGGTTTGCTAGGTTTGTGAAAAAAGGTTTTCCAATCTACCTTTGTAGTGTGAGAGATGTGGATCATGTTGAGACTGCTAAACCTGAGGATATTGAAGTAGTAAGGGACTTTCTTGATGTATTTCCGAAGGAGATTCCGGGAATACCACCTAAGCGAGAAATTGATTTTATCATAGACTTAGTCCCAGGAATAACACCTATTTCCAAAGCACCCTATAGGATGGCACCTGGAGAAATGAGTGAGTTGAAAGAATAGTTGCAGGATTTGTTATAAAAAGGTTACATTAGGCCTAGTGCTTCACCTTGGGGAGCACCAGTACTGTTTGTGAAGAAGAAGGATGGGAGTCTGAGGTTATATATTGACTATAGAGAGCTGAATAAAGTGACAATCAAGAATAAGTATCCATTACCGAGGTTAGATGACTTGTTTGATCAATTAAAAGGCGCTACTATGTTTTCGAAAATTTACTAGAGGTCAGGATACCATCAATTTAGGATTGCTAATGAGGACATACCGAAAACTGCTTTTTGCACTAGGTATGGACACTATGATTTCACTGTTATGCCTTTTGGGTTAACGAATGCGCCAGCAATTTTTATGGATCTAATGAATAGAATTTTCCAACGGTTTTTGGATAACTTTGTGGTCGTTTTCATTGATGACATCTTAGTGTATTCTAAGAGTAAGGAAGAACATATGGAACATTTGAGGACAATCTTGATGACATTAAGGGAGAATGAGTTGTATGCTAAGTTCTCAAAATATGAGTTCTAGTTTGAGAAAGTAGCATTTTGGGGACATATTGTGTCTAAAGAGAGTTGAAGTAGATCCAGCCAAAATTGAGGCAGATAAGAAATGGCCTACACCTAAGAATGTAACGGATGTATGGAGTTTATTAGGGTTAGCAGGTTACTGTAGGAGGTTTGTGAAAGATTTTTCGAGGATTGCTAAACCCATGACTTCGTTAATGAAGAAAGACTGTAAATTTGAGTGGAGTATTAAGTGTGAAGAGGAATTTCAAACCTTGAAAGAGCGTTTGACTACAGTTCTAGTGCTGACCTTGCCAAATGGAAGTGACTCTTATGATGTGTATAGTGATGCTTCTAAAAATGGTTTGGGATGTGTGTTAATGCAAAATAAAAGGTGATAGCTTATGCTTCGAGGCAACTGAAACCATATGAGGTTAACTACTCTACTCATGATCTAGAGTTAGCAGCAATAGTGTTTGCTTTGTAAAAATGGAGACATTATTTGTATGGGGTGAAATGTAGGATATACACAGACCACAAGAGTATAAAGTACTTTTTCACTCAAAAGAATTTAAATATGAGACAAAGGAGATGGCTTGAATTAATCAAGAATTATGACCTAGATATCCAGTACCATGAAGGAAAAGCCAATGTGGTAGCCGATGCTCTAAGTGGTAAAACAAAACATGGAGTAAATACCTTGGTGGTTGCTAATGAGCTATGTAAGGACATAGAGCGATTGAGTTTGGAAATAGTGAAGGAGGGAGAGTTGGAAGGAATTCTTTGTAATCTTAGTATCCAACCAACAATACTCGAGGAAATTAAGAAGAACCAGGAAGGAGATGTGAAACTGGACAGAATTAAGGATAAGTTGAAAGCAGGAAAGCCTATGGATTTTAAGATTCATGAGGATGGAAGCATAAGGTATAAAGGAAGGTGGTGTATACCATAGAAATGTGAGGATTTGAAACAAAGAATCATGGAGGAGGGTCATAATACTCCGTATTCAGTACATCCTGGAGGCGATAAACGATACAAGGATTTAAAGAAGATGTATTGGTGGCCTAGGATGAGGAGAGAAGTGGCTGAATTTGTGAGTAAATGTCTTACTTGTCAAAAGGTTAAATTTGAGCATAAGAGACCTCAAGGAGAAGTCCAACCACTTGAAATACCAGGATGGAAATGGGATTGCATTTTAATGGACTTTGTGACTTGCTTGCCAAAGTCTAAGCATCAGAATGATACCATATGGGTAGTGGTGGATAGACTTACTAAGTCAGCAATGTTTATACCCATTAAAGAGACTTGGAAAATGGAACAACTTACAAAGGCTTACATAAAACATATTGTGAGGCTACGTGGAGTTCCAAAGGATATCGTGTCGGATAGGGAGATTCTGGAAAAGTGTTCAGGAAAACTTTGGTACCACCTTGAAGATGAGTACAACTTTCCATCCAGCAACTGATGGACAAATGGAGAGAACCATAAAAACCTTAGAGGACATGCTAAGGGCTTGTGTAATGGACTTTCAAGGGAATTTGGAGGATCACTTGGATCTCATTAAATTTTCATACAACAATAGTTACCATGCAAGTATTGGCATGACACCTTTTGAGGCTCTGTATGGAAGGAAGTGTAGGAGCCCTTTGTGTTGGAACGGCATAAGCGAGACAGTGATTCTAGGAGCTCAGTTAATAGAGGAAACCATCGAGAAAGTTAGAGTAATACAAGTAAAGGTTCAATTAGCACAAGATAGACAAAAGTCCTATGCGGATCAAAAACGCCAAGAAGTTGTGTTTGAAGTTGGTGACAAGGTGTTACTTAAGGTATCACCAATGAAAAGGGTGATGAGGTTTGGAAAGAAGGGAAAGTTGAGCCCAAAATACATAGGACCCTATGAGATCTTGCAAAGGGTTGGAAAGGTAGCTTACAAGTTAGCACTACCAATGGAATTGAGCAAAGTTCACAATATTTTTCATGTGTCTCAACTAAGGAAGTATGTGCCAAACGAGTCACATGTGTTACAACCTGAAGCAATAGAGTTAGACCAAAGTTTGACCTATGAAAAGAGGCCAATTAAAATTCTAGACAGTAAAGTCAAAGATACTGGTAGAATGAGTGTCAAAATAGTGAAGGTGTTGTGGTCTAACCAAGAAACCGAAGAAGCTACTTGAGAAGCTGAAGATTTGATGAGGGAAAAATACCCATAACTTTTCAGGTTAGTAGTAGAGTTACGGGGACGTAACTCGATTCTTAAGGGGGGTAGAAAGCGACCAGTTTTTCGCGCGTTTTTACCCTCAATTTTTGCAAGTTTTATTACTTTCCATGACTTTTAAGTAAGAAGTTTATGGTTGTCTACAAAAAGTTGTCAAGTAAGTGTCTAAAGTCTACAACAACATAATGTTTCAATAAGAAAGTTTGAAGTAAAAGTAGTCTCGATTCAAATTCCATACACTAATCTACACAAAGTTTCGGGACGAAACTTCTTTTAAGGGGGGTAGACTGCAATACCCCACATTTTCACATATTTTAAGAAAGTATTCTTGTTCGTATAATTTTAATATTTTTATTGAAAAAAATAATTATGTCAATGAGCATATTAAATAAAATGAAAGTACTAAAAATAAAATAAATAATAAGTTTTGGTTGAAAGTAATTATTTGTGTTCTTAAATAATATTTTTATGTTTAAAAATACTTTAAAAGGGTTCTAAAAATAAAATTTTCAAAGGTTCCCTAATTTATTTTGAGGCAAGGGCCTAAAGGTAATTTCCACTTGTTAGGATTAGTATGGGCTTTTTAAAATCCTAATTTGGGGCCCATAAATACCCCTTAAAACTCAAATTTTAGACTTTCTTGCACATAATAGTCATTAGGATTTCAAAAATTTAGAGAGAAGAGAGAAAAAAAAGAGAAGAAAAAAAAACCACAGTTGTGCAGTTTGGAAAAAAAATATATTTTTTTGGGGTTGCCTCGGGACCCGTGCCAGCCGAACCTCCCTCCGCTGCCGCCCTCGCCGCCGCAGCAACACAACCGGCCATTGTAACAGCCACCGCTGGACTCCTCCCCTATTTTGGTATTTTCCAAAAATCTTTTAAAAAATTTTTTTTTTACTTCTTTCTTTTTTTGATTCAATCTTGCAAATTCATGTTCATACATATGTTTAATCATGTTTTTCCCTATGTAGGAGACTTTGAACTAGTCCACTTCTAGAAGTTGTGGCGGAGCACCGTCACTTTACGAGGTACGTAAATACTAAAGACAAACACAGGAGTTAGAATGCATGCTTGAACAATTCTTGATTACATAAAATCTTGTATGTTTGTTTTGAATCATGAATTTATGTGCATGACAAGTTTTTAGTAGCATGTTCTTAAAGTATGATGGCATTCCAAGTTAAATAGAATGTTAAGTTTTTATAAGCTTGAATTGGGATGTTATGAGCAGTTTAATTTTGCCAATGGTTTATTGATCAAGGAAGGAAGTTATTTTTAAGTTGGTTAGTTACTTAATCAACAAGAAAGGTAGTTGTGAATTTTATTCACATGATTAAGAGAAGTTATGAGCAATTATTTTTTATACATGTTGCCACTCACGGTTTAATGTGTGGTCAAGAAGAAAGTAAGTAATTAGCCACTCACAGTTAATGTGTGGTAAAGGAAGTTCAGTTTATTTAAAGGAAACACACAAGATTATTTAGGAATCACCTTAAATTGAAGATAATTAAATTGGCTTACTTGATTTGATGCATGTCTTTATGTGATGTTGCATGAGAGTTATAACATTGCTAGACCTGTTAAATTACGTAAAGTGTAAGAGGACTTGCATCAAAACTCTTGGAACATATATACCTTGAGTATGAACAATGGGGGGAGCCGTATGGAACAATGATCTATGACTTCTAATTGGAGTACAAGACATTGTACTCATTACTATTTTTAATGCGCTTGATATCCGTCACTTCATGTGACATAGTAATACCTTCTTGGAGTTGCTCCCATGTTGGTGCCCAATAGGGTGATGATTTTTCAGGAGGAAACCTGTTTGATGGAGGATCCATACTTTTAAATCTAGTAATTAATTCAATTGGGTCCATGTACAGGAAAAAGGTTGTCAAAGGTAAGTTGAGTGCATGTTTTATTTCTTATTGTTGTTGCATAGTCTTTAGTAGTAATGTACTCAGCTTTGCTGACTGTTTCGTTTGTGTGCATGGCTTTGTCTTGGACTTGGCCCTACGATGACCCACTTGTGGTGAGTGGTTGTCTAGTAAAACAAAAGCTGCAGGTACAAGTGGGCATAAGTCGTTTCATGATGGGCTGAAGTGAGAGTGCATGCTGTGTTTTGTTGCTTTACTTTATTTTAATTGCTATGAAGACTAATATTTACTTTGAAGTTCAGGTTGATTTCTAAAGACTTTTTAATATTGTTTTTGGTTTTGGTTTTTAAGGGCCATTAATGTGGTTCCGAAGTGTAATAAGTTTAAAGTTGATTTTTAATTTGAGATTATTTTTAAGTTTAGTTTTAAATTGTTTTGGTTTTAAGACTTCCACTGTAGTACTTTAATAAATGCCTTAGCCGTTATCACGGTGGCATTATACTTTGGTTTTTTTCATATTTAGAAGTTTTAATAAATATAATCCTTATTAATTTAATATGTTTTTCGGAAAAAGAAGAAGTAAGAAGTTAGGAAATTCTAGGGTGTTACAATTTGCTTGACCGTAATTACCTTAGAATTCAAGGGGGATCAAAGGGTGAAAGTGAGCCCCATGTAGTTAAACACCCAAAGCAGTTTAGGGTTATTGTTTGTTCAAATACCCCATGTTCTTCGCTAGGAATGTCATAACTTGTTTTCTTCACTTTACAAGATTGCGGGGATGACTTTCGAGGTTTCCGACACTTCTTAGGGCGTGATTTATTTTTCTTTAGATCTTGACGTGGCTCATTATTATCACTATCTAAGTCACCTGCAACAGAATCCAAACACAGAGAGGCCTCCAAAAGATCCTTATTAGGAGATCGAGGCAAGTCATTATGAACAATCTCATTAAAAGTGTAAACTGCATTGCATGATTATTTTAACTTAGGACTCTTAAGAGAAACATTAAGGTTAAAAGTAATCTTATCATCCCCTACAATGAGAGTTAGAATTCCGTTTTTAACATCAATAATGGCACCTACAGTGTGTAAGAAAGGTCTACCAAGTATTATAGGAATATGACCATCCTCATCCATGTCTAATACAACAAAATCAATGGGAATAAAAAACCTCCCGATTCTTGTTGGATCATCCTCCAAGATACCCTTAGGGAGTTTAACTGTCCTGTCTGCCATATGCAAAGTAATTTTAGTACATTTTAAAGGACCCATATCTAACTTCTTGGAATAAATAATGGCATAACACTAGCCCCTAAATCACATAAATCTTTATCAATAAATAATGGCCCAATGTTACAAGGGATGGAAAAACTTCCAAGATCTTTTAATTTTGGTGGAGACTTACTTTGGAGTATAGCACTACATTCTTCAGTTAAAGAAACAGTATCAACCGTAGTTAGTTCATATTTCCTACTCAATATATCTTTAATGAATTTATAATAAGTAGGTACATGTGTGACACGATCAATAAATGGTACAGTTACCTGCAGATTTTTGACAATTTTGAGAAACTTACTAAAGTAGTTATCCTTCTTACTCCTATTTACCCTATTAGGAAAGGGTAATGGCACCTTGCTTAGTGGTGTTGTGTCTGAAGATTTGTCTGCTACAGTGGCCTTCTTCGTTGGTGCTTCCTTTTCCTTTCAATAATCAGCTCTGAATCGATATCTTCAATTACCACATTATCAGTCTTGTTGGATCCAACCGCAACATGAGAATTAATATCATCCGTGGGCATTCGAGGAACATCAAATGTAGTATCATTCCCTAATAATATTGAATTAAGTGTTTTTTTAGGAGGGTCTTGTGGTGATGGTTGTGAGGGCAGCTGGCCCGGCGACCTTTGAGCTGTACATTGAGCAATCTGAGCGATATGTGTCTCAATTAACTTATTGTAGGCCATTTGCTGATTGAACTGAGCCAGCATTGCCTTCATACTCTTATGCATCTGCATTATTACATTCTTCAATTCTAAAAACTCATTATAACTAACTTGTGGTGGTGGTTGAGGATGAAATTGTGGCCTAACAAAACCAGGTGGTTAAGGTGGCCCTTGAGCTTAAGACCTTTGTAATTGTTGTTGTGGTGGTAACTGCTCCTTTGTATTGTAACAATTTTTGGAATTTGAGACCCAAGGAACCATATGAAGTTAAGTATGGTTCATTGTATCCAGATACGATAGCTAACGTCATCGGTTGAGTAGCAGGGGCTTGTAGTATATTAAGCTTTTGACTGATTGCATTAATCAGTGAAGCTAAACTCTCATATTTGTCATCGACATGTCTCTCAACCTTCTTTGTATGCCCTCTAGGATTGCCAAATTGCCAGTTATGAATAGCAATTTCCTCAATTAAATCATGTGCAGCATAGACTACCAAATTCATGAATCGCCCATTCGCAGCAGAATCTAATAATGCCCTACTCTCATTCCCTACTCCTTAAACCTTTCCCATGCACCATAAAGTGACTCATCGTTTTCTTGGCTAAAATTTGTAATCTGGCTCCTGAGTTTTGCAGTTCTCTAGAGGATAATACTTCTTGTAAAATGCAAGGGCTAAATCATCCTAACTAATGACATTAGATCTATTGAGACTATTTAGCCATTGTCGAGCTTTGTCTTTATACGAGAATGGAAACATCATTTATCGGATATAGTCTTGAGTGACACCCACTTGTTAGATGGTATTTTTGTATTGTAGGTAATTTGATATGTGAAGATTAGGATCTTCAAATGTAGTACCTGCAAACTGATTCTGTTCCACCATATTCACTAGAGATGGCTTCAATTGAAAGTTCACAGCCTCAATTTGTGGCATAGGAGAGCCATTCGGTACATGTGCGGAGCTAGGTTGGGAATCATCCCTCAAAGAACATTGTGAAGGTTTGCCATACCTATTACATATACAAAACTAAAACTTCACACAAATATGAGAATCGACCTCAGAGAACTAAGTAGTTCTTTCAGATCAATAAAAAATAAAAAATAAAGTAAATAAAATAAAACAGTTTAAACCCGACTAATAAAATAAAAAATTGCATCCCAGAAAATGGCGCCAAATTTTAATGCAGGCTATTGCACACCTCTCAAAAATAAACCAAAAACACTAACTAATATAGCTAGGGAAGTAGGGATCGAATCCACATGGAAGCTATTAAATTCTATTAGATGTAAAAAGTAAAAACTGCGTAAGGGGCCTTTGTTGAATTTCTTAGCTAATTGACTAACTATTAAAAGAAACAACCAAAAATACGAATTAAAACTCAATTTATAAAACCCTAGGGAAATCGGTTCACCATGAACAATCAATTAATTTACTAACGTTCACTAAATTAGGGCACACTAATTCTCTCGAACTCGGTCTCCCTCAAAACTCCTTTACCGGGTCTCGCTTGCATAAACTCGTATTGCCTATTATTCAGTGGTCTTATTTGTGTTAATCTTACCTCTCAGCCTCGATTTCGACAATTATCTAACTCACTACTAAATCTGGCCACAATTTAATTGCAATCAATAGAAATCAATAATGGGAATTTAATTACTGAACAGGAACTAATGGATTAATATTAAACTAGTCCATTAATGAGTTCATGGATCCCCTAAATCCTAAAAAATAAATTACTCACTCATAATTATAAAAAATAAAATAATAAACAAAGTTAAATTCATGATCATAAACAAATAAGAACAATAATTAACAAATTCTTAATCAAGAATTAATTGAGAAGCTAAAATAATCAATATAAACCAAACAATAATCAAAACTAAGAAAGAAAACTAAAACAATATAACTAGAAAGAAAAGAGAAAGGAAATAAATTACCAAATAAAAGCTTGAATTGAATTGAATTGCAAAGTTTTTAAGAAAACTAATCTACTAATTCTAGAAACATAAAGTGATTAAGGAGCTAATTAGGATTCTAAAATGTAAAAGTGCTAAATAACTAGTTCAGTTCGTCCACCAAGCTTTACCCCTATCTATAGCATATAGGCTTCGATTAAAACAAGCCCACAAAAAATCGCGGAGAAAAATCCATCGGTCTGCAAAACAGAGCTCCTGCGCCCGCATAGAACAAAAATAAATTCTTCCCTACGCCCGCATTTCCGGTTAGTAGCTTCAAACATTTCACAGTCTTTTTGAAATTGCTATAATGTTTGTTACAGGACGTTCCACAGGGTGTATGACCTACCGTTGGAAAGCTGTTTGAGTCTACTCTCCAATTCAAGAATAATCAGATCAATCTGATCTATATATTGTGAGATATGATCAAAATAATGGACAATGGTCAAAAACTTCACTTCAAAACTTCTTAATTCTTCACTTTTACTTCAAATATTTCTCCAACTTGTCATGTATGACTTAAAATTTGTTCCAATGAGTTGTAAAATGTCTCTAATCATTATCCAAATTCTCATAAGTGAAATTTATCTCTCAAGTGCCGAAATTGTGTAGTAAAATCAACCGAAAATTAGTCGTTTCCTACAAAACTTTACAAAACCACATGAAACACTAAAAGAACACCATTAGCATCAAATTTGGCTCAAATAAGCCTGGTTAGTCCACAATTCATTAGGGAATTGAATAGAAAAATAATATAAATATTAGACACATCATTCACTAGGATGGCATGATCTTAAACCTCAACAGGGCCATTATTGTTACGTTACTTGGCTCACCAATTAGGCGCGCAAGGTCATTCACAAGTAAATGTGAAACTGAGAATAAGTTAGTTTTGCCTTTAAATTTTTCCTATCACAATTGTGGAATTTTTCTCTTTTCAGGTTATTACTTTGAGTTATAGGAGTCTATGGTCCATGGGAAAAATGTTCTTGAAACTTTCTTGATTAAATGATCGAATTGTAATACCCCGTATTTTCACGCATATTATGAATTTTATTTCATAATTATTTAGAATGTTTTTAGTATTTTTATTGAAAAATAAGTTAAATAAATAAATTAAAGAGAGAAAATTTTTATAATTGAGTGGAAATAATTATTTTTATGTTTTATAAAGTTTATAAGTTATTTTTCTAGTCACCTTAAATTTTATAAAATATTTTAAGAGGTTTCTAAATTTAAATTATTAAAGTTTTCCTTAATTAAATTAAAACAAGGGCATAAAATTAATTTCAATAATTAAGGGTATTTTTGTAATTTCAACTAAACCTAATTTGGGTCTAAAAATACCCCATTAAACCAGAATTTTCTTATTGAATTTTAGGTTTTATGCTTTAGGATTTCAAAAAAAAAAAAAAAAAAGTTCGAAAACCCTAAACCTGCTGGACCACCCTCGCCGAACCCCCTCGCCGGCGCCCACTACCACCTTCTTACCCCACATGTCGTCTTCGGCCACCTTTTCCCTTCTCTTTGGTATTTTTCGAACCAAAGTAAAAAAAAATATTCTTCCTCTTTTCTTTTTAAACCAATCTTTTTTAAATCATGTTCTATAATTATGTTTAATCATGTTCATAATCATGTTTTGGAATTTATAATTATGTTGTAAAAAGTTTGTTCACGAAACTATGAATTAGGATTTATAAAGTTCATGTAAATTATTAGTTTTTATGATTTAAATGTTCTAAACTTATGTATTATGATCGTAGATTGTTAGGAAATTAAACGATGATGATTTTATGAATTAAGCATGGTTCTTAAAGGTTTTAAATCAAATTATTATTGCAGTCCAATTTTTGTAAGAGTATGAATAATAGTAGTAAAAATATTATGAACATGTTTTAATAAGTATGAAAAATAAGTTTTAATGAACGAAATATAAGTAAATGTTATATAATATATGTATTTAGTGGATGCCCATTATACCCCTATGATTATTCTAGTATATTCTAGATACTAGGTGTATAATTCTCTAAGGAAACCCTAATTGTTTCCCATGTCTATATATATATATGTATGTACTCCCTTATGATTGAATATATGAATACAGAACTATTATGTCCCACAAATACTCTCTACTACTTAAACCCTATTTTCTATAACACGTTATCAGCACGAACCCTAGCCAGTGGAGCGGATTACCAATTGGAATACACGCATATGATTATAAGAGAAGTGAAAGGTACATGTATATGGTTATATTGATTGTATACATGAATATGATTTGATTGATTAAATTCACATTCTTCGCATAGTTATATTCCATATGATTTCATCAACTTTTGTTTAATCAATCATTATACTGGCAATTTGAACACTTTTCAGCAAATTTATATTCTGAGATGATTGTAAGTTCTTTGGGGCAGAAGTAACCGAGCTACGAACATATAGAATTTGCTAAAATTTCTGACTTTTGCTTTGTTCTATAATCGTTTTCAAAACACCATTAAAAGTTGCGATTTTGCTTCAAAGTATACGAATTTATTGCGATTTTGTCTTTTCTTGCTTTGAATTGTTCGTTTTATTTGAAGGATTAAATGTTTTCGTTCAAATTTTGATTCGAATTTTTGCCCCAAATTGTGTTAGAAAATTTCGAACTTAATAACTTTAATTTTCGAAATCACAAATTAGTGTATCACCATCAATTGTTGATTGCTTATGAATTCAATCTGATACATAAAAATTGTTTTATCTGATTAATTGATTCTTTTAAAGGAGTTTGCAAGAAATTGACTGAAATTCATGAATTCTTAGATTTAAAATCAAATTGTGGATTTCGTTTTAGTTAATCAAGTATGCATAATTATTATGTGTTTCAATTCAAATCGAACCTAATTGATTTAAGCAATTATTGTATATTTCGATTTAAACTCAACAAATAAAACAAAAAAAAGTTGTTGAATTGTGAGTGAAGAACCACGTTTGTTCGTCGTGGTGGCTGATGGTTTGGACGCGTGAATTTGGATAAACGGGTAAGCAGAGCAGCGGCTGCATGGTGTGTGGCTGCTTGGTTGCTGCGATTTTTTTTTGGTATGTGGTGTAGGGGTGCATCGGGTGGCCAGATTAGACTCGCCCTTTGATGGTGCAGGTGAGGCAAGGTGGGGCACAGTGGGGTGACAGTAGCTGTGTTGTGGTGGTTGTTGTTGGATAAGTTTGGGTTATTTCACAAAATTAATTATTAATATTTGGGTTTTTCTCATGTGTACCCACGTGTTTTTTCATTTTCTATGGTGTACCCATTTTTTCGTGTTATTCTCAAGGACATCCACGAACACTTTTGCTTTTTTTTTTCTTCTTAATTTCATGCTCTTTGGTGTAGTCTATTTAAGTGAGACATACTAAGCTAGTGATTTGTTTATGATATGGATCTTGATCATATTAGGTGGACTTTTGTGTTAGGTTACAGTTTAGCTATATGGGGATTTGATCATAATAACGCTAGTGTATGCATATATTATCAAGTAAAGTAACAACCCATTATTAAATTTGAATGTATGTTGTATATTGCTTGCCCAATTGCAATTTAGCTAATTTTGTCATTATCCTCCGAGAATATTTGACAATAAATTGCATAACCAATTTTTGTACCATTTAATTTGATGTTTACAGTTATAACACGTTAGTCTTCTAGCTATTGACCTATTAATTTGGTGTCATATAAGGAACATTGCTTTGGTTTAAACCTATCGACCATTTCATATTATAAAAGAACCAACTTGTCCCAATTCTTATGAGACAACAACTGATATTATGATAACTATTAGAGAATGGAATCAAATTTGGACTAAATTTGTATGAGAATGAATCCAAGTCTTTAATGACCGTATTATTGCTTACACTTTTATGAGCAAAATTAATTACAATAGCATGACATAATAATTTTAATGAACGATCTATGTTAAAATATATTTGGCATCATAATCTAGAAATAACATTTATGTGAATGACTTCATTATTTGATGATATATAACATTGTTTTATTTATTTGTTCAAAGAACGTAACACATCTCTTTGACATTGCCAAACATAAATTATCCCTTAGCATGTATATTGTTCACATTAGTACATAATCTTAGAAGACCATATTGCTGTGGTAGTATACGTATTATCATGATTTTAGTAATTAAATGTTGATGCATAATTGGATTCAACTATATAAAATATATACCTATATAAAGTAGAATTGGAATAATGAGCAAATTGAACATGAAATACTTGTATATAGAAACCTGAAGTTCCTTAGTTTCATGAAGAATACTCATGTAGTCATGTTCCTTAAATTTACAAAATTTTTGAGGATTCTCATGAATATAATATGACCATAGTTTCATGTCTTAGAAATTTCTAGTTTCTATAGTTTGCTTGAATATCCCATCATCCACAAAATAACTATGTCATATATGCACAATGTCATGTAAAAATAATATTCAAAGATTTTGAATAATTGATATGCTATCTTTTGGTGGATATATTCTAGATAACGAACTATATGTGCATGGATGAGTATTGATGATGCATAGATAACTAGATTTACTCATTTCCCATAAGTAAATGAGAAAATGTATAATCGAAAGAATAATAATCATGTTTCACGATATTTCATTTATTGTTTATAATCCATGCAAAGTTTTAAAAGAATTGCAAACACGAATACATAATATTTATTTTATTAGCAAGGAATAATTGTATGAGTTTAAGAAATTGAGTATGACATTGTGAGAAACTCGGTTAAAGAATGTATTCATTATGCCCATAATTTTTGGAAATATCATTATAAAGATTTATATATATGGGCAATAGAAAAAGATGTGAGTTTTATGAATAATTTACTTTACATGATATATGACATTGCTTAAAGAAATCATGGCTTAAGAAGAATATGAGATTAAATGTTGTTGGACTAATTTCATGCCCCCATATGCAAGGATTAGGGGGAGATAATATTTTTATTCCATGAGTTATAAAATACATTGATGGTCAGTTTGGTACATATAAATGAATTATTCAATAAAGATGGCAACAAGACAGTTAAATGTTTAGAATAATGGTACCATCCTGAAGATAGATATGAATGATTTAGAATATCATTGATTATAAATCAATCATAAGTGCCCTGATTAAAATTAATGTTGTCGCAGAAGGACAACACAAGTTGCTCACGAACATAGATTAAGCCTGAAACGTGGTAGACTATTGAGTTATGAACATAATTATCGTTGAATATGAAAGAAAATAATACGTTATGATGAATTTTCATTAGAATATATTTATGTTTAGTAAAACTGATATGTGCCAAGATTATGTAAAATACTCTAGAAGAGTATGATATGTCCAACTTAATTAACATGTATCATGATAATAATAATCAATGCTCTAGCAGAGTATGAATAATGATTGTTGCATAAAGTATTAGTCTTGCCAAGTATAGAAAGAAACACTTGCTAGTGTTCTTATATCACATCATATTAATCATCATGGCCATGCATGGAGTAGGCATAATAAAGTGATCACTATTGTTTGAAAACTGACCAGAATTTAGAAAGTGATTGGATGTGATAATTCAATTAGGCCATCCGGGTTTAATGTATAGTATAATCACCCGTAAGGGAAACCTGAAGTTTCAATTTGATATGAAATAATGTGCTGACGCTCTCTCATGTTAGATATGTGAAATGTTTTGAATGGCAAGACATAATTAACGAACATTGAAATTGAGCTATATTTGGATTGTGACTTTTAAGAAAATTTCAAGAAAAGGAAAATCTATTTTTGATCAACTTTGGATATTGATATGCAATATGTGACCAGAAGTTCACTAAAATAGCTTATATGTTGTTCTATACTATGGGACTAAAGGCTTATCAAATCACCTTGTATGTAACACGTTGAGTGTAAAACTCATTATCAAAGTCATTGGCAATCCAAAAGATCACCATTGAGTGGAGTTACATGCGTATAAGCTAAGTATGATTATGTTTATATAACAATCATTTTTTATTGGGGCGTTGAATGTCGCACACAAGAATAAACCAACAACTGCACAATAATTGTCCCCCATTGTCATTAATTTCTAGAAGAGAACAGTTTATGATGAATTATAAACACATATGTAATGTACATCATAAGTTAGAGAAGAGGTGGTTTTATGGATTAATTGTACTCCAGAAGAGACAAATAGTTTGTTGAATATATCTCTCTAAGCGATGAAATTTGTTAATAAATCTTCTATTAGGTGAAATATTTTTGCACATGTAATATACACTAGTTTGTTAAGAATATGATGCCCCTATTTTTGAAAATTTTACCCACTTAGGGGGGAAAGAATTGGGAAGTTGGCAAAATTATTAATTATAAAGTGATGATCCCTATAATGACTATTTGAGAATTATTGCCAACTTTTGTCTATATATTATCAAGATATGTTGCACATCTATGGTTTGATTTGTATCAGTTATGTCTCATGTTACATACCGTTAAAGATACATTTGGTCATATAGTGTATACATTGAGATAAATCTTGCCAATAATACTTGAATCACTACACCTGAAGTGTAGGTTGTATGATCGGTTCCAAAATAAATATGAAATATATGGCAAGAAGTGCAGTTGACACTATTGAAAGTGTAATGGTGTATTAATGCCATAAGTATGCCCCGGAAGTGGTATAGATATCTGAATTATAACAGATGGATATGATATAAGAACGAAGATGGTTAAATTGACTAATGGTACCAATGGGAAATGTATTCAGATATCATTTAAAATAGCATGCAAATATATCTTGAAAAATGTGATACCGGTATACGATGGAACGATGGTTATATGCATATGCAAAAGTAGTGGATTTGAGAATAGGGATCTAATAAAGTCCACTTTTATGTCGACATATGACAATGATCAGGATATCATGGACTTGGAGGCA